>JAVJGI010000050.1:60504914-60536786 GCA_035590275.1 Ibycter americanus
CTGAATATGAAGTCATGAAAGACTTGGAGTGATTTTGTGTGATCCCAGTTGAGACTAATGGGTAATTCTATCTGATCGCAACTGAGATTACTGGGTAATTGATTAAAGATTTTTTTGTTGTTGTTATTTGCTGAGTTGTCAGGAGGTGTTGAGTCATGCTGTGAGAAGTTCGAATGCTGAATCTTCTGCTGTCATATACAGAAATGTCACGTTAGATTACACAGCACACAGAACCAAGTTAAAAATTTTTCTTTGTACGTAACATGGTAGTTTGGTAAACAAAACCTATCAACTTCATAAATCTGGTTTTCCTTCCAATTGTATGTTATTTTTTCAGGCCTGATAAGCTCAGATTTTCTCAGTGCACAAGTCCTAACAGATGTCTTTCTCCAGATGAACAAACTGATTTGAATACTGTAAGGATATGAGTGTTGTCAGCCAGACTTTAATAGGTCTTTCAGAAGTGTTAAACTCCTCTTGAAAACAAATTGCATGTGTTGCACGATTTCCTTGTTTGGCCAGGGTAAAACAGTCCAGCAAACTTCTGTCTCTTGACTCATCCCAAAATACTTTTAGTAATGGCATTGTGATTTATTGAGGAGACAGAGAGACTGATGGAGATGTGATATCCAGAATCAGCTTACAGACTCAAGGGAAGAGTTTTGATGCCTAACCATGGTATGAAGTCAGCATGAAGAGGAATGCATGAATTTTTGCTGGGAGTTTTAATTTTAATCAGCTTAGCTGAGTTGCAAACAGTGGAGCCAAAACCCCACGCAGGTGGGTCTTGGCTGGCATACTGCTGGGCTCCTGAGCACTTGGGAGGGGAAAGGAGAGCCACTCAGAAAAAAAGTTGCCAGTGGTTCATATGGCTGTGAAGGCTGACAATAACTCCCCAGGGGCCATGTGGAGCCATCGTCTCCTGGAAGAAAAGCACCCTGACCACCTTCCCTCCAAAGCCTGGCTCAAAGGAGACTGGGGACAGATGAGGACAGTCACCCACATTCCACTTAGAAACTCTTCCTGCAAGGGTCCAGAGGGAACGGAGGGTGAGAAGATCATCCAGCAATATCAAGCTAAACCTTTTGCATTAGTTCTTATTTGGTCTAACTATAATCTTGCTCTTTAATCCTGTGATTAAAAGATAGGCTAGGCTCTCCAGGCCCTCAGAAGGAATTTGCTGAAACTATCTGTATGCTCACTGGAGCATTATTTTCTCAGCACTGCCAGTACAACCAGCTATCTCATGCTATAAGGCAAGACCACACCATGTAAAAGGGGACACACACTGATGAGGAGTGGGGTGTTCAGTGATCTCAGTGCGTGTATTCAGAAGCCTGTATTCAGTACCTCATATTCAGGCTCGTTTAAGAAGCTGAATTTGCATTATACAAGTGGACCTATGATCAGCTATCAAATAAACAATGTTATATAGCCAGTAATCCATGTCTGCAACCTTGGTTAGCTGAGACTTAATACTGGGGGTCAAAACCTACCTCTGCAGGAGTAGTTCTGGACGTGGAAGCTATTTCAGTATGATTTCTGAGGCAGCAAAATACTACGTAATGTCAACAAGAGTAGAAGGAACAGGCTGAATCAGGCCAGTAGGCAGTATTAGGCAAAACCAACAAAATGACAGGTGTTTTATTTCAGAGCTTTATGCTTTATCTTTATTTAAGAAAGAGAAACTCAATTCAGTAAATTTGATCTGAGCTTTCTGCTTTTATTATATTTGAAATATAATAAAATCTGTACAAATTGCAGAACAGCTTTAAACCAGCTAACTAGAAGATATAACATAAATAAGACTCTTCGATACATCAGTTTTCATCTTTGCAGAAAACATAACAAGGAAAACTCTACTCAGTGAAGATAAAAAGGAAATTCCTACCCTCTAAATTCTTCCAGAAAAGCAGATTTCCCCCAATTAGATCTGTACAAGTATCTTCTACATCTCCATTCTGAATTTTTAAATTTGTTACTCATCTGGATGCTTAATTTTTTTGTTTTTAAATTTTCTCTACTTATTAATTTGCTTCACCTCAGGAGTGAGAGGCACTTGATAAGACTATTTGACTCCACAATGCAATCCCATGAATGTATAATTTGGGTGCCCTTACATTTTTTCCCATCTATCTCTTTAGAAACAGACAATCTAATTTTAGTTATTATATTCACCTAAAGACCTCTGTTGCATCTGTGGTTGAAATAACTATTCTGAAAGTTCTTTTATGTTAGTTTGTATACATGATTATGACAGTAAATGTGTTAAAAGCTGCCCAAAACAGAGGAGGCATTTTAAAAAGTTTGTGGCTGCAGGTAAAGGTTTCACTTTGTTCAGCTTCCCTCTGCTCCTTTTACTAACCAGCCTGCAGCTTCTAATGCTCTGCTGACAGCCACCTTTCAGATTTCTATACATCTCTTAAAGACAATTACTGAATTTACCCAATGAGCTAGACTAGGAGCATCCTAATAAGTGTGTGAAAGGCTAACAAGCTGGAAGCCTTTGAGGTGGCATCAGTGCCTCACATTTCTTGATGTCAGTGAGTTGATAAAATTGTTACTAGTTCAAGAAGGCTCACACCCATGGTTTCTCCTTTCAGGCATTCCCTTCAACTAAGGCCAGATAGTTAAGGTCTTGTATCTCAGATGTGGTAAGTGGGCTGCAATGTCAGAATTCACTCCTCAGGAACTTCACAAACAAGGGGCTTTGTGTTGCAAGAACTGAGCCTTTAGCAGAGGAAGAAACTGTCTCATTCCCAACCTACTTATTTATTCTATTATTTTTTTTATGGAGGCAATGCCAACCTCATTCTACCCATAATCTGAGCAAGGTGTTGATGAAAAGATAAGACTTCTTTTAGACATTATTCTTTCTTGGAAACACCAAGCATGATGCAGCTGTTCCTCTGTCATATATAGTCTGACAATGCTCAGTTGTGAGAAAAGACATCCCACTCCTTGTTTAGCCTCGGAAACTGCTCAAGTCTGTGAAAACACTCCAAGATTTAACTTCTCCGAGATGACAGCGTCCTAGCACTGGAGCAGAGTCAGCCATCCTTGCTCCCCACCAGGCTCAACCATCTTTTCTGAATTACCTCACTGATGTCAGCGGGATTATTTCAGGTACAGGTACCACTCGGAGTGAGCCAAAATAGCAGAACTCAACCCAGCACTCCTATTAATGATCACATCAACAGTAATAATTAACCCTCCAATTTTTCATTCAGGAAAACTGTGTGTGTACCCAGTATCACTAAAGATCGAACGCAGCAGCAAATACCACCACCACAAGCCATAAGAGTTTAGGAGCACACAGAAATACAATGTGATAATCTTGGACAGCAAACAGATTATACAGTTGACTCTAAAAGTATCATTTGCATAGAGTCTGCCTACTGAAACTGCATGTAAACAAAGATACCAGTCCTGGTGTCTTGTATAGAAAAAAACCAGCACTGTGTAAAGGCCTGGATTGAAGAATGATGCAGAGCAAAGAGTGCCACCTACAGAATTGCTAGGAACATTTACTTCAACACATTAGGTCCCCTTTCCATTTGCAGACCATCTATGATGATGTTTAGTTAGCACAGTCTGGTGAGATCAAATCCAAGCTGCAGTGCTCTCAGAGCCAAGAAATTAACTGGAACGAAAAGTAATGTAAGAGCAAAGCTGCTAAACAAAAGAGATGTTTGAAAAATTTGCTAATAATACAGCTATAAGAAATAATCTTCCCAGCTCAGAACAAGCCTGCTTTGGATGTACAGTCCTCCCACGTGTGTGACATCATTAATACGGCACATTTACTACTTGCACAGAATCCGCAATACACAGCACCATGAGAAAACCTCAGAAGTACTGCTGCTGTGATTTTACTTTCATAACGGCACTCCGGACTACAAGCTCTCTGTGAAAAGAAGCACAGAAGTTAAAACCTATGCATTTCTTCCTATGCTGCCTCCATTAGTCAAAGTCCAGGAATGCGTTGCTCGGCGAGGTTAACTGGATGGCAGCTTCCTCAGTAACTGGAGGCTAGTTGGCAGTTCAGAAACAGATGGTAGGTTAAATAGTCTCAGCTGGTAGGAGTTTTTGCTTTGGCCTTTTCCACTTCCCTTTAGACTAATACCTGACCATACTGCAAGAGGAAGATTTGAAGTAGTGGTCAAAAAGTACAACAGGCATTCCTTATCCACGTACAGATATTTCCCTATCCAGCCTGTGAAGTGCTGTCATCCATTTAATGATGACCACAGAGATAATGACAATAATATGGCTGGACTGTGAGCTCCAAATTCTATTATGAAATATGTTTGTTATGGGGGTGGCAATACTCAGGTATTGGGTCTACAATTAAAAACGAGAGAAGGGTGCTCTGGTGGGGGGAGAGAGCAAAAAAGGTCTTTCCTTTGGTATCTGATATTTGTAAAAAGTTTTAAACCCCTTGCTTTTTGTGTGTCATATGGCTTGCATATCCTGAAAAATCAGACTATTTGGGGCTGAACCTGATCAGTCTGCTCAGTTACTGTGTGTCTGCCAAGGTTTGAGCCAATAACATATTGCAAGAGCCAGTGTAGTAATTATACAATCTGATCTCTGCATGCTACCAAAATAAACTCAAAGCTAATGATGGCAGTGCTACCACCATTTAGCAGGTTGAAATGTGCCATATTTATTGCCATCTCATGAGATCGCTTTCCTAATCTGAAAGAGATTTAAGACACTTAGAAACATGCAGCTACTCCTTTCTGCTGTTTCCAGGCTGCTCCTGGTCATATTTGGCCTCTCTGCTCTATCCCTCAAATAAACAGAAAAGCTGCTTTCACAGCTCATCTCCAGATATGAAATTACTTTCATGGTGGCTGAGCGCTCTCTGCTATCCAAATTTCTCACAAAAACCATTGCTTTCATTTTCTTGTGCTACTGAGCTGAACAAAGATAAAAGGAGTCAAATAAAGATTATTGATTTAATGTTATCATTTCTCATTCTTTTTCCTCCTTAGGAGCATCGTTGTGTATTTTATATCAACATATGCAGCAGCAGCAGCGATGCCGCGAACAAGTCAGCTTTGTGACTCTTTGCAGGCTTGAGTTATCAGCAGCCACCTGTGCCGTACGCTGTACTGAGGAATTAGTGATTTGGAAAATTATCCAATCCATACTATCAAATCAAAGGAAGGATCTACTGTTTGCAATTACTTTCTCAGAGCTTGCTGCTGATCCTCCTTGCATTTGATAAAATCCAGCTAGTGGAACTACAGCACTGGCCCTTTATGGTGAATGTTTGTCAGGATTTACAAGTATATTCTCAATGCCACAAAATGGGATAGAATTATTACTAGGGGGTAATTACAATGTGTTTTATTTTCCTCTCAAGTTGAAGCCAGGTTGAATAACTGAGAAGTTACAGTTACATTCCCGTTCCCACCATACACACAAACCCAAACAAAAGGAAAGTTTGAAATATGATATAGCAAAAGCCATATACCTCCGTGATGGCAATGATAACAAGAAAATAGCAGTTTTCTCACATTTTGTGTAGACATATCATGAGGCGACCTCTCCAGAACCAGAACGTGAGCAGTCATGAGGCCTTACGGATGCCTTTCCAAAAGTGCTATTAACATGGATTCATTAGGTATTTTTATGAAAAACAGAAAAATGAGACCCATTCCCCAGCTAGAGATTTTGGTTTTATCCTTTCTAAGCCCAGAACCTTGACAAAACTCCTGGCATAGCTGATCGCTCAGCATCTAAAATCCATGCAAGCAGAATGCTGCAAGTGTTTATTTGAAAGAAGCCTCAATAACTGGAGACATTTTTCTGGACACCCCCCCCCCCGAAATTATCACATAGTCACAAGATTTCAAGAGAGAAAACCCAAAGCAGTGAAAGCCACCAGCCGTGCTTTATGAATGCAGAATACCTACCAACATTTTGGAAACAATTGGATGCATTAAGGTTTTCAGAACAGCAGAGTTTACATTAATATAACCAAGTACACAATTTATGCTGTAGCATGTATGTAATGACAGATTGGGAATAGAAACAGGCTAACACAGTTTCCTGGTTAGGACAGACACCTCAGGCTGTGGTGAAACATGACCTTTATATATATCTATCTAGGAAAAAAACATTTAAGAAACAGATATAACACCATGACCTTTTTAGATACACAGCATAAAACATCTAAGGGGAAAATCCTGCCGCTCTTCCCTTCTGCCACAGAAGCCAGAGACACAGCAGGAACTGCCCAAGGGGCCGGTGGTGGTACTGGGAGCTGCAGGTTTCACTGAATCCCAAAGTGACAGTAATGGTGGGACTGACGACACCTAACCTTGCCACCTATGTGCCTGTTATTTGGGGTCTCTCTATAGCTGATGGAGGCAGGCAGGCAGCTCCAGAAGTGGTGTTCAAAATAAATGTCTAAAGCAGAATATATGAATTGTAAAACAGAATTTATTAATTATTCTTTGAAGGTACTTTCATTGCTTTGACTACAGAGGGACTACTAATTTCTAACTGGAGTTCACTCAGTTGAACTGCACCTCGAGGGATGACACTGGTGACAAGGGGCTGTTTATATTGCTCCAGTATGCAGAAGAGATCGCATTTTAGTGGAATTGGTGTAGGACCCAGGATTTCCTTGAACAAACAAAGCCAAGGTTTAGCATTATTGTTCTGTGCTTTTGCTTCATAATGGAAAATAATCTTGTAAAACTGCAATTACTTCTCTGACAAGAGTTTTGTTTTCTTTTCTCCCATCAAAAAAACCCATAAAAAACAAAGGAGAGTTTATTTCAGTAAGTCTGAGAAATTAAAGATGTAGTGTTTTGCTGCTCCTATGGTCCTACCACAGACAATCCCATGCCAGATACAGTCTGGATTTTTTTAGCAAAAAAGTGCCAGAGTGTTAAACTTTCAAAGGAGAAATTTTGGAGGAATGATAGCCCAAAGGCTAATAAGAATTTGAAAAACAGAAATGATATTAAATCCCCAGGAAGGAATGGTTCTACTTAGAGAAAAATTAAGACGGTATCAAAATGCATGATGTAGAAAACAAGAAGACAAGAATAAATTCTTAATGGCAAGATCCACGAGGCCAGTTAAGTTAGATGGAAATTAATTAACATTTGGAACTAAGTGTTTGGTAGAGGCCCAATGGAAGTATAAGCCACAGCCATTTCCCTCTGAAAGCGGAAAATCGGAGAGTCTAAAACTATTTTGAAATGAAAACCAAATAAGAAATACTTCGAGGACATCAGAATGAGGAGAATGAGAAAAATTTGCTCAAGACCATCAAAAGTTAATGAAGTGGTTAAGAAATTAGCTCCTAATTAGCTCCTTTCCACTAATTAAGATGAAATACTATCAAAATGGTGGTGCCAAGCGTTCTGGAACAAATAGCAAGCGTCCAAAGCTTCTGCAAAAGTTCATCTACAAGTTATCTGAAGTGTTTATAAAATACACACTCACTGCTGCTTCTGAAGCACACAGCACACTGCAGCTGTATTTAAAATCAATCCAGAGCTATAGAATCACTCCAGGGAATTACTGACCAGTGGATGTAAATGACAGTTCATATCAGTAAAACAAAACACTTGGAAGATGATGATGATAATAAAGGGGCTAATCAGTGCTATTTCTGTGAAGAAACACCATGTCTTGTCTCTTAAGACTCTAGGTCTATGTGTTATTGTCTTGAAAAGCCATCCTCAATGCCCCTCAACCCCGATTTCCACTCTCCTCGCATATTTTGTAATGCCCTTAGAACAAATATGCCACTGTAATTGTTTGAGAATTATTCTGTAAATTAGATTACAAATATCATAAATTTCCTTAAAAATTGTATTATATCATATATTTAAAAATAAGCTTGTATAAGCCAGTTCCCATAGTGTTTACTACAGAGGAGGCACCGATAGTGGCATAACAGAAAAAACAAGCAAGATCTTCTTTAAATTTGGTTTAGCGCTGAAGAAGATAAGTCTTAGAGCTACAATTAAGAAACCTTGTGAGATGTTGATAAACAGTGAATAAAGAAGAACCTTTTGACATTATTCAGATTGACAAAATGATTTTTCAAGGTCCCTTAGATGAGTATGAAAACGCTGTCCCAGGCCCACAAATTGCTAGAAGAGAAAAAAACAATCCAAAGAATATGATTAAATGGTGCGTTTTTATCATGGTGAAAGGTTAATGACAGGGCATCTTGTGGTTACTTTCTAGGTCACTGGTTATTTAATAGATTCATTAATAATCTAGAAAGGGATGGTGTGTAGGTAGGCAGCAAAACAGGCACAGAGTAATTTTTCAGGTTATTCAGGACAGAGAGAAAACTGAGTTCAGAGTTTTGCCAGAATATAGGTTTGTCTTTTTTTGACAATTTTGTCTTAAGTTATCACCAACTAACATATTCTTACAACCACAGGGCTGCTCAATATAGAATACAATTGTTTTATCATCATGTAATTCTTTATGAACTAGAAATTATTTTTATTTCACCAGATAAGCCCACAAGTTATGCATATTATTTTTTATTTTCTGTTCTCCTTTTTTTTTCCCCAGAAAATCTCCCAGAAAACAACATGGAGTTTAGCAGCAACACTAATTAAATTATCAAGATCAAATATCAAGAAACTCCAGAAATCAAGCTTAACCCAATAATGTAGGTTCATCAGTGCTGATCTTACACATTCTATCTTTCCTTTGTCTTTTAAATAACAATACTCCTCATTTGGCCTATCCTCCTCTCCAGGGAACAGACAGAAAAAAGTATTTTTTTAAATTCATTTTCATTCTCTCAGAAATTAAATATGAATAATAATAAGCTTCTTTTTAAAGAAATCAAAACAAATAATGAAAATGATCCTGTTCTTACCAGATTTCTAAGACACCTTTAAACTTTTATAGAAGTTCATTTTTTAGGAAATATTCACAAAAGATTACTCTTTACAATGTAAGGTTTGGGAGATCCACCTGTCATTCCATCCTGTGCAGATGCACAGCTATTATGTGAAAGGAGGTTGTAGGCAGGTGGAGGTCGGTCTCTTCTCCCAAGTAACAAGCGACAGGACAAGAGGAAATGCCCTCATGTTGTGCCAGGGGAGGTTTAGATTGGATATTAGGAACAATTTCTTCATCAAAGGGGTTGTCAAGCATTGGAACAGGCTGCCCTGGGAAGTGTTGGAGCCACCATCCCTGGAGGTATTTAAAAGACATGTGGCTGTGGTGCTTAGGGACATGGTTTAGTGGTGGACCTGACAGTGCCTAGGTTAATGGTTGGACTTGATGATCTTAAAGGTCTTTTCCAACCTAAACGTTTCTATGAGTCTATTCTATGATTCCATAATATACCTAATTTCTTTGTCCCTCACAGCCCTAAGAAGAGAAAAATTGTCAAGTCCTTGAAATCAGCACAGCAGCCGTACGCTGTATACAAGTGCGGAATCATAAGACTGCTCCTTAAGGTCAGTGCAGCTTATGGTAATGAATATGGAAAGGTTACTATTGTTGTCTTTTGTTGATTTCTCCTCAAAAAATGCAAAGAACAAAAAGGTCACTAAGCAATGTTTCTAAGCTACTTTGGAATTTACTAATCCATTGCTGAAGAAAATAAAAAAGGGTTAATAAAATATACTCTAGACACAGAAAATCAGATTAGAAGTGGCATTTCACTGTGAAACCTTCTTTAGACAGAGAAAAAATAACCCCAAAATCAGAAAAGAAAGCTACTTTCAGACTTTGATCACTAAATAAATATTTACAAACCGAATAAAGCTTTTTAAAGTACAAGGCTGGAGCACCATAACACATCATTGAGGAATACATCTGTGACAGTGGAGCTGACATCTAGTACTGTAATGAATACTGGATGCAACAATTTTATGAAAATTGCACTTGTCCAGATCAGTGAAAGAAGCTACTGTACGTTGAGTTTTGTAGACCAAGCCTATACTGGAAGTGATTGAAAAAGCAAGCAGGGTGACAATGCAATGGCAAGAAGAGACTCTAGCATGACATACTAAATTACCAATTGAGAGATATCCAAGGGGGACACAAACTTGCACTGGATAGTGAAGTGTTCCAGTTAGAGGAGCTTAAAGATGAGAGAAGCCCTGTTGAAGGCAATCTGGATCGGCAAATTGGCAAAGGGACAAATAAACTAGGACTCTGCAAAGTGTGTCCAAAGGCACTGCTCATTCTTAGGTCCAGGTTGGGGACAACTTAGACACAGCCTAAATTTAAAACTATGTCTCTCTCCTCTGACATGCTTTTGTCCTAAACAAATTATAAATGGCTTTCAAGTCATTATTTGGTTGCTGCCAGTGTCTCCACTGTCTCAGGCTGTGGAGATGATCTGACGGAAGGATAAACTTATATTTCGATTTCAATACACACAGCTGGGGATAGAGAACCAGAAATGCACTCTGAGATGCACATTAGGGGCTATCTGAAGTAGCACGAATAAAAGGTAAAACTTTAATAAGAAAAATTAGTAAGAAACTAATTGTATTTCTATATGGGTATTTCCATATATGTCAACAGAATATGCATGTCATAGATTCTGAATCATTGCATATTTATTTTTCTGTGATTTTCTCATGTTGTGTGGCCCTTTAGCTTTACAGTATCTTGCTTACAGTATTTGTGTTGTGTGATGACAAAGTGGAAGAAGCAGCATAATCTTGACATTTTGGCACTACTCTTCATCTATCTTGCCTTTTGTGGATGTTACTGTATTATTTAAAATGCCAAATGTTCAGAACCATACAGATAAGCCAAATTCCATGAATTTTAATGGGAATATTTTATAATTTAAATTCAAAATAGGCTTCTTGTTTGAGTGGAGGATCAGCTTTGAAGGTAACTGTGCAAACAGTGGCATTGTTGAATTGAGCTGTTTGGTAGAATAAGTTTTGAGTGAAGGAGAACATGGAACTATTTTCATGAAACAGCCCTTTTACTGTTAGAGGATAGGTTAATCTATTTTAGAAATTCTGAAGTCATAAAGCAATGGCAGTTTTCTGTGTAATGGCTGGTGCTGCTGGGCTTACGTGATCGTTTGTTCATATTTTTAAAAATAGAGATTACAGAATTAAGGGACATAATTACCCATGTTGCACTGGAAATAAGCACTACTAATTTATCCATTTTCTATTACAGAAAGTGACATCTTTAACAAAAGGAAATTTAAATAGAATTTTAAAACAGTTGGACCATTTTCTCATGCTGAGCTTACTCTTTTGTGTATGTATATATAGGCAAAAGTTTGAGCTGGGATTTGTTTCTCAAGCAAATTTTGTGTTGAAATCACACATGATATTATGTCCAGATGGAGTGTAGTGAGAAGAATAGAATTTCAGGTTTCATCTGCATTTTCATTTCAGTGTGTATGTCAAATGCTTTGCCTTGTTTAGACAAAGGTCAAGAAAACAGAATGATTTTCTTTTTATCTAAAGAGTTTTTGTAAAACAAGGAATTATTTGGAAATTAGTTCCTTTGGAAATTCTCTACAGCAGACAATTCAAGTCCTGAAAATACAGTTTAATCGTTGGAAGAGGTATCCTACACTGATATAACCTTAATTACTCTTTTTATTGCAAAGAGGGATCAGTACAAACTGGAGAACATGACAAAGTCTGACACAAACCGTTACAGAGTAATGGAGAAGGTATTGGGCATAGCAGTGCTACATGAGGAAAAATGTGAAATAAGATAATTATTTGTCCATTTTTTCTGTAACTGGATTGTTTAAAAGCCCATATGTATTTAGCAGTGGATATGCACTGTTTACTTCAATGGTCTGAAGTTAAGCACATGCTTAAGAATGAGATTTTGGGGAAATTTAGCAATCCGCATCATTAAATAGTATCCTAAAAGAGAGGAATCAGACAACCTTTTTAAAAATTTATTTATTATTTCACAAGCCATTATTTTTGGCAAGGTATTTGCAAAAATTTGGGTAAGTATGTAGAAGACTAAACAGACACGTTAGAACACAGCTGGAGGTCAGACACACTCTTAAGACAGATTCTCTTCTGTTTAACTTCTGCATCTCTCTCAAATTATTACAGGACATCTCACTTTTTCCTGAAACAATTACAAGGTTGATACTGGTGGTATTTACCTGCTCTGAGGGTGTTGTAATCATTAGCTAACTCACCCTTGCACAGAAAGGCAGCAAAACCCCCCATGCATTAGTTGGACAAAATCAGTAAAGCACTCTATAACTGATAATAATAATGACTCAACAGTGATTCACTACCACAGACGTATTTATCAAGGCAGCAAGGGATGAAAAAAATATTCAAGTACTACTGGAAGGAAGCAGTCATAATGTCTTTTAACTCAATACGGGTAAAATAAAAAAGATACGTTATTTTGGGTCTTCTGAAAAAACCCCCACAGTGTATAAAATATATAAAAAGACCTAATGTGATTATTTTTTCGTCACCATAGATAAACTGGGTTGAAAGTTAGATACAGAAAGGTTACACTAAGTAGATTTCTAGAAATAATTACCATCACTAACCAAAGCGAAAGACAAATCAGATGACTCAGTTTCAATGATGGCCATCAATCTACAAACATAAGCAAAAAGAGGTCAAATTCTTTATATACCTTTAAGACGATAGGCAATATCCAGCACAGACTATTCAGGCAGACTAGAAAAAGATTTTTTCTTTCCCTCCCCAGATATTACAGAATTCTATCAAAAACCCGAACTGCTGGAAAAGTGAAATCAGTTGTGTCAACACATACATACATGCACAAGAATAAGAATAAATGACAAATTTGACATAAATTCTTCAGCAGAAATGGTTCTTTATTTTTGTATATCAGACATGAAAAAGGAACAAAAAGAATTCTGAAATTTGAAACACGGCTTTTTTTTTTTTTCTAATCACCTTGAAAACTGAAAATGTTTGGAATGCCTTGTAAAGTGACTTTAATAAAATATTTTGTATCGAATGAAAGAGTTAATTATGCTTTCATTCTGATCTACTTTATCTTCTACGAAGATGTAAGGCTGGGACTTCAATATGTTTTTGGTGCATCCTTATATTTAAAAAATGGTTCAGCTGTGGTCTGTTTAATTAACATTAGCACAAGTATGCACAGCAATACAGACATACTACCCACATGTTTTAGAGTCAGATATTAAGGAAAGATTTTGTTATTGAGACATAATACACACTTTTGCAAACTGTAAAAAGCACTAATACTCACATATATCTTTTTCTAGTTCAGGGGACAAAACTCAGCTTTCCATTTCTGCTCCCTTATCTCTCTGAAAGTGCAAATAATATGTTTCCCATAATCATGCTTTTCAAGCAGAAGCCAGCCAATGGATTGTTTTTTGAAAAAGGAGCCTTTTCAGAGCAAACCATAACTAAGAGAAACAGGACAATTTAGAACTTTGTCCTTCCTCCCTGAAGATTTTCAATTGACTTGACTTGCATTGGGATTGGGGCCCTAAAGGAGATGTAGAAATTAGCTTTGAACAGCCTACTAAGTAGCCCTATCTGCACTTCTTACTTAGATACAAAGCTGATCATTAATAACCTGGTAATTTAGGGGAAAAAAATCAGGGTTCTCAAGCACCTTTCAGAACCAGACTGGAGGACTGCATTCAAGGAATAATGACAGAAATGAAAGAATAGAATTGCAACTGCCTTTCTTCCTGTTAAAAGAAAAAAGGGGGGGTGGGGGAAGAAAATCAATTTCTGGATAAACCAAGGGTCTCAGATACTCTTCACACAGAAGAACAGAAAGCATTGTCATTATTTTTTGAAATATATATGAGGATAAATACCTTAATTGGTGAAAGAGAAGTACCTGAGAGCAATTGGAAGATCTTCAGTTTTGTGAACATAAGTCATCTCTTGTAAAGAAGGTGAGCAGAACTTCAAAAGGATAAAAAACCCCAACATGCTAGCCTCTACTTTATGCATTTTTCTATCTCATCAAGAGAAGAATCAAACTCCTGCATGAAAATGCCTGTTTTGTTCCAATAACATATCGCAGGGTCTCTTCCTGAAGCCCTCGCAAAAATAAACAGCTTTGAATTGCAGCCACTGCTAAGTTAGCACACCGCTCGGTCAGGCTGAAGCAGCTGCAGCCAACGGTTTAAATCAAATTCATAAAATGCAGGGACTGCTATTTTCAAAAGAAAATAACAGCTAATATAGATGAAAATAAAAGAAGGGTTTATATTAATCTCCAATTTATTTAATTTTAAAGATCGAAGCTTGGAGCGGGGAGAGGGTCAAGCCTAGAAATGAAGGTTCTGAAATGAAATCTGAGGACCAGGTGATTTCACACTGTACCAAATGACCAGATTTTGGCAAGGGAGAATAGGAGGGGAATGACAAGGAGGGACTGAAAGCTCATTCCTGGAAAGGTTTAAAATTAAATTATCGGCACTAACTCAGTTTGAAGATCTGACATAAACATGTCTGCAGCTCAGCTAAGGAAACACCTGATATCTTAGTACAGGGACAAGTTTCATCCCTTTTCCCCAGGAAGCTGGTGCTGCAGCCCTGTGGGAGAGGTGCAGCAGGAGACGAGAGCCTGCAGGACCATAGGCTTAGACTGGTGCCACTTGGTAAGATTTGCAGATTTCAAGACCTAACCTCTAGGAAGGTTTGCAAATCTATAGTGTTTCTGACGTGTCCTAAGCTCTGACAATAATAATAAAAGAACAGAGGGGATCATGGTAACAGTGGCATAGCCCCCAGTATGATAATGTTCTTATTTCCTCAATGACGAGGTTCAGAACTTTGAAATCAAACATTTTAAGGTAAGGAAATCAAAGTTTGAACATCGTGGTAGGCAAAATAATTCAGATAGTTCCCTTATTTAATAACAGTTCCCTTTTAGTCTCTCCTATACTTTTTCCTCTGTTTCAAGATCTTTCTTTCATTCTTTTTGGTTGCTTTCACCGTTCTCTCACTTGAATGCTGGAGGTGGATCTGGGTAGCTAAATCACTTCCAAATTATTGCAGAGTAATTTTTTGTTTCCTAGCTCAGCATCTTTTCCTTGTCTGTTTTCATCTTCTCTCTTGTCCCTTAACTCTCACTCTGTATTGTGCCTTCACTCCTCAGGTGTTTCTCGGTTGGGTCTCTCTACCTTTGGACCCTCCATCTCCCACCATGGGAAGCCTGGGAGCGGGCAAGGAGCTGGCTCCAAGTAGCTCCTGCCTACGGACCACTCGCAGGGCAGGAGGACACGCACAGCAGCACCTTTCCCACTTCCCTTCTAGGCAAAAAGCAGCAAACCTCAAGGACCACAATGGCCCAAGGCAGCAGATACCTCCTCTCCCACATCCCGCACTCTGCCATGTCCTCCACACTGTGCAGCCGTCGCACCCAGGAGCCAGGAGATGCACTGCCTCGGCGATGCCCACGCAGCACCTTCCCATTTATTACACCTCAAAGCCAAGGCTTTTTACTAGTCAATGCTTAATTTGTAAAGGCCAAAATTATACCTGGTGGAGGTTGATGTGAACAATCTGCACAAGGACAAGGTGCCATTCGGTCTGTAGGATTTGAAAACAAACCCACAATCCTTCCCTGTATGAGTCTGACAGTTCCTGTATTAATTGGCTATCGTATGGCATTCATGCATGCAGAGCTGGTAATTAAGGCAGAGTCAACACTCATACACCCCCAGATTTAAAGAAAGATTGCTTGGTTAATTAGGATACAATTTGTTTTTGTACGCTTCTAGAAATTGTTCCAATAATAAGTTTGTGTACTATTATTACAAAATTAAAAACTGTTAGCAAAGCAGCTATAATTAATGTTTCTGACTTAAAGGCATAACTCCTGAATTTTGAGAATTATCTTTTCTAATGGTATGAGAAACAACATTGCTCAGGTTTAAAAGATTGAGTCTAAATGGGTTTGTTCGTCAAGAAGAATAATATCGGGTTTACCTCTATTTTTCCAGGATAACACATCCTATTAAATTTCTCTTTATTTTTTCCCTTTTTTTTAGAATCACAGCTATTTTGAACCAACCCACTATTAGAGACAGAAAAGCGACAAATTCCCTCAGCTCAGCAATAGAAGAATTTGCAGTTTAAAGACCTCACCATAAAAACTTAACATACTGTATCTGACACTGTATCTGTTACCAAAGATATGCATCTAAGCACTGCAAATTGTCATTTTTGGGGCAATGCATAGCAGGGAACAACAACAATGAAGGGAAAAAATCCCCACAACCGTATAAGCTACAGTAATAGAGTTTAGGATGTAATCACTTAGCTGCTGTCTCTGACCACAGTGGTAGAATACTACTTTCCAGCTGAGTTTAGTCTCTGAAGGTCATTAGAGATGTGTACCAATAAACACACACTCTGCTATCAGATTAGCAGACAAAACAGTTTCCATGGCAACCATTGGACAAGAGAGCTCGCCTGCATTCAGCATTAATTTAAAATATTTTTTTTTCCTCCCTCAGTCTCCTTGGAGTCAGTACTGTGAAACACAAGTGCTTGCAAGCTCTCTAATCTGCGGCTGCCTTTGAAAACCCATCCAACGTGTGTTGAAGCTGAGCCAATTAACGTTACGAGAATTGGGTGAATTGCAGAGAATCTGGCAAGGCTGTGTTTACCAATTAGGGTTTTTTTTATGATGCAAATGTTGCACACCATGCAGCAGGAATAAAAGCCAGCTATGCTGAATATGAAACTGTTAATTGCATTTTTCAGAGACACGGCTACAAGGTGAAACTAATCATACAAATGATAACTGGGTTTTACCACCTACAGTGCTTTGGTATTGCACTTTCACTAATCTGTATTAAAATAGCCCATAAATTTTTACAGCGAAAGAAAATGCAGATCTTAGTACCCCCTTCTGAATTTTGGGGGACATAAGGAATCAGGGAAATTAGATATGGGCAACAAGGAAAGCAATCACATTACTGTGAATAAATACCAAACAGTGATTTTTTTATTATTATTTTTTTTTTTTTAAAGAAAATATGCATTTGCTACAAAACAAAGAGAAGTATAATCTATTAAACTCAAATGAAAATCATCCTGGTAAAACACACTGGTGAAGATATTAATGAGTAGGAAGTTTTCTGAGTAAATCAGTCCAAAGGGAATGGATGGAAGGGATCCAAAGGGATGAGGATGGAAAATGCGTGAATCAAAAGTCCTAAAGAAAATTGAATAATATATATTTATGGAGAGGTTTACTAGATAATTTACAAACAGCAGGACAGTCAAATATATAAAACCCCAGATTGCTGACAGGATTTGGGAATACTTTAGCCTGAAGAGAGGCTCATAATAAGAAGGACCTTACATCTAGCTGGTCCAAGCATGCAGTATCTTTTTTAAAAAATAATTAAAGTATTATTTATTTTCAGGTATTATAATTCTGTATACGAGAAGGCAGGCAAATGGATTTTGCATCTAGACCTCCCCATAATGTAAGCCTTATTTCTCCAAGCGTAAAACCTCAGTTAGGGGAGTACTTAATGAGAAATATTTAGAAAAAGTAGTTAGATGAAATCCTTCAATAAAGTTTTTGATGTCATTTTGATTGCAGTACCTAGTAAGAGTGAAATTTTATTTGAACTTTATTTTTTCCTTAAAGATTTCTCAGTATGGAAAAAGAAAAAATAAATGAATCTTCTACCTTTTTCTCCTGTAAATGAGACATTGAAGTTTAATTGTTACATAAAACTATGAGATCACTTTTCTGATACACACCTGGAGAATATTCAGACAGAAAGAACCCCTAAAAACATTGCTAGTAACTCTATCACTAAACCATAGACACTGCCACTGCCACTGCCACTACCACTATCTCATCCACTAGGAAGTATGGAGTACCTTGAGTATTTAGCTAGTTGTTTCCTGTGACAAATTGAATTATACAGTGATGACAAATAAAAACCAGGTCATAAGGGCATTTGAGTAAGTGGATTCAGTTGTCTCCAGGTGTGGTGAAGACCACAGTACTTTAGGGGCCATGTGTCTCAAAGTGCTCTACAAACTTTAATAAATTCTTCGTTGAATCTCTATGAGAAAAAGAAGTATGATTTTTACCATTCTGTAGATAATTTCTGTGCCTCTTCTTAATTGTGTCAGTCACGTAGAATTAAAAACAGATATGAAATCTCCTGTCATCAATTAGTTTGTCATAAAATTATCTCTATGCCTGTACCTTTGTCTTTTAGAAGTCAAAGCGTGCAGCACCACAAACATTGGCAGAGCACAAATATTTGCTAAACTAATGCATTTTGTGGTCAGCAATCACATGTACATGACACTTATATAAAGAAGAAAAGCATCAGGCAGAGAGGGTTTTCAAATGTTGCATTTAGAGAAGACGATCAAAGTAAATGCTGCAAAGAATAACCACAACTAGAGTAATACACTAGACAACTTCAATTGAAAGTGGCATGGCTTCAAGTAACAAGATAATAGGGTTGAATAATGCAAATGACCATATCCCATGTGGGTTTGCACTACAAGAAATCCTAAACCCACTGAAAATTAGGAAAAGGCATTGAAGAGCAGATTCTTGAAGAGATTTTCCTAAAAGAATAGAGAAAATGAGGACAGCTGGGAACCTTGAATGCACAGCAGGATGAGGGGCAAGGGAATGATTTGCTCTATAATAAGAACTGAGGGAAACAGTGACAATTGCAGAAAGTGCATGAAGAAAACTAGCCAGGAATGAATGGCCCATGTGTTTCTGAACCGCACTGGCAATCAATCATCTATTTTCCAGCAAAAGACAAAATACAAATTTGAATCGCAACTGCTGCCAGAGTGTGCTTAGCCCTGATCAGTACTGCATTAAGACAGCAAGAGAAACTCTGTCAGACTTGATAAAATGGTTATAAGAAGGGATGAGGTTTTATGCACTTTGGAAGACAGATGGGTCATGTCAGAAATGAACTGCATCTAAACGACATGCTTCTTTCCATTCTTTTGTGTATTTATTTACTTCAGATATTCATATTCTTTGGTTGATTCACAGGATGCTAAAGACATCCAACACCACTGTCGTATACATCTCTGAGAGCTAAAGATTTGAATTCTCTTCAGAGTTTTCTTCTAATCAGGAATTTACTGCAGGTCTGTTCACTTCCATTGTCTGTAATGTTAAAAGATACAGATTTGTAAAATTTGTTTTGCAAGAACTTAGCAGCTATTCAAAAGTGACCAGAAATAATTTCGATTTCAATTGTTGCAATGTACAAATTTGAAGACCTTGGATCATGGGCTTACGGAGAAAGACAAAAATTAAAGTAATTGAGATAACGATCAAAGGATAACAAAACACAATTGTTACTGAAGATTACAAAGCCCTGAAAAATCTGACTGATTATCTCTGCAAAGAAGCTATCAGATTGCTGGAAATTGTTGGAAGTGTGGAGCTATTAGGAAAAAAGATAGCTTTGCAATGAATAGCAAAATTATGATCTGCCTTGTATCCCTGAAGTTGTAGATAGTTGAGCAACAAACCCCCTGTTTCTTGAGAAAGAAACATCACTTTAAAATTATTTCATGAACAGCAGTCCAGTATCATGGTATAAGGAAACTCACTACTTTCGAATAAGACTGCTTGGCAACAGAAGGAAACTATGAGGGTTAGAACATAAAGCAAGCATTACAAATTATCAGTTTATAGTTATGATAAGTGAGATGCAGGACATTTCCCAAGGCTCAATTCATCAGCTGAGAAGAATTTATATGCTCAGGGTAATAAACTGAAGGAAACAATTTGGGCCAGAAGATCACTGGGATTAAAACCAGAATCTTTCACAGAGATCCTTTTTCAAACATGTCTTTTGTTGCTTTTTGCTTTTGGGTTTTTTTTTTTTTAAATACAAAAATGCTGTTCTGCACATCACACAAGACCCATAGAAATCCAGCCATGTAAAATTATAATGTAGAAATAAAGTTACCACCACATTCAGAATACACTTGTACTCAACAAACACACAGAAGGATGGATGGTCTCTTCCTTGAAGGCTGTTTGATATTAAAAAGACAAGAAAGAAGGAAGAGGGTGAGACTGAAAACACAAAAATCATTAAAATGATAACTGGGCACGGTTTTGTGACACTGTTGATTATCCTTGAACACACTTGGTTTTTCCACCTGGCTGGAGATGTACTGCTCCTAGTTCTTGATATGAGGTAGCCAGGCTTTTACAGGTGTCAGAAAGGATTCAAACCCAGAAAATAATTCACCTTAGTGACCCAACTTAGGAAAAGACATCCCATCCTCCTAAAGAAGTCTAAGAAAAGTATGGCTACAATAATGTCTAGGACATGGATAAATCAAATAACACTATTGTTTTCTATTGCTGAAACTCTGATGCTTCTTCATCTTGCTCCAGAGTTTGCAATCCCACCCTAACAAAGTAGGTTCATCCACAACTGGTAGTAGAAAAGCATTCTGAGTACACTGGAAATCTGGATTGTTGATTTTTTTAATATTTTCTTCTCAGTGTTGTTACTTTTAAGATGTGATATCACAGATGACAATCTTTACTATGTTAACAGGGAACTTCTCCAAGTTATTATTATACAGAAATGTTTTCTCCCTCCTAGGCACCATGGTGACTGCAGCACTAAAAATAAGCCCTGTCTACAGAGAGATGAATGAAGATATGAACGTGGCATTCTGCAAGCCACAGCCAATAAAATCGCTGAAATTTGGATGGAAATGGTATGGAAAGAAAACTCACTGTCATTTTGCCAACAAGCATTTGAAATGCAAGTATCACAGAGCTGGAGCACATCAGCATGAGTCAGTAGTATCCTACCTGTCCTTCTACTAACCAAGACAGTTTCAACAGACTTCTACACACAGTTGACATAATTGCTCTGGACTCAAAGTCCAGATGCTATGGTAGCTCTAGGACTTCTAGTCTCTTAAGGTTACACAATATAGCACAATATAATCATGATAAACCTGGTAAGTAAAATACCTAGACGCTCTGCTGGCCCAAGATGAATCCCATTGCCAGGCTGCTTCTGCTTCTCACGAATTCTGATTTACATGGAGTAAAATTTGCGTTTTCTGAATTATAAGATTACATCCAATATGTGTCAGAGCAATTCATTTGATAAGGTATGTAATTCCTTCAAAAAACTGCTGGACATCTAATTGTAAAGAAGACCTGAAGACTGTATACCTTAAGAAATACTTTTTGAATTGGGAAGTGTTTGGATTTTTAGTCTGACCCATGTTATTGTGAATATGCATCTACTACTACTGCTACTACTACTACTACTACTATCTCTAAAAAGTTCTCATAATCCTTGTGTGAAACCGAACAGTTCTTTCTCTATGGGATATTGAGACCTCCACAGAGAGTAAAATCAAAGTGCAGGATGAGTCTGAACAGTGTAATTTACAATACAAAGCAATAAAGTATTCCTTAGATTTCCAAAATAATCTATAGTGATGTGAGGTAATACAGGAAAATAAAGCCCTGGTTTATTCCTGCAATGCTTCCACAAGCTGAGTTTGCAACATTCACCCGCTGGATAGAAGAGCTTTATTTTTCACTTGTGGATTAAAAGGATTAAAAGTAAATGAAAAGAGGGGATGCAAGAACATCCCTTAATCTGTGTTCCTAGACCTGTATTACTATTACACCTTTCATTACTCCAAACTGTACGGTTATCAAGTCAAAAATAAGCTGATACGCATATGATATGTGAAGACTATGTCATTTATCAAGAGACTGAAAGGCAGAAACATTTTAGTGTGTGATGTTAATTTCCCACCCTAGGTACATAAAAACATATACAAAGTGATACAGCGCTGACCTGCAGTCATGGGATGATTGAGGGGAGGGGGGTAGCTAGCTCAGATATTCCTGCGAACACGAAGATTTAGGAGCAAACCAACTTTGAGCAGAGTGGGCACACCAAGTCCAACCTGAGGGTCACTGCTGGGGTCTGCCAGCACATGTTACAAGCCTGGTGATCTGGTGGTGTGGATTCACTGTGCTGAAACAACCGGGTAAGAAAACAAAGGCAAAAACCCCAGGCTTCACAATGGAGACCACAGATAAACTCAATAATTAAGTTGGAAATGTATTTGTTCAGGTGTTAGTACTGAAGGTTTACATTTGCACTGAAAAGCTTTGACCTAATTTTAGAAGCTATTATTAGATATTTTAAACTAATTTATAATAGATTCAGTTAAAATACATTGGTTAAATAGAATTGTAGCTATTGAATCTGCACATACCTTATATATCATAACGTAACTTAGAAGAATGAAATGTATGACATGTAAAGTGGCAATCCTTAGTGTAGATTCAGAACTACTCTAGTTAGTAATCTGTAATGTTAAATATACAAACAAACAACATTTTTTCGTTCTAGCCTCCCCAATGCTATCAATGAAAGATGAGTAATGTCACTGCAATGAAAGAATAGAAATGCATAATGTTCAAATAGCATACAAAAAAAAGATGTAGAAGCTAAAAAGAAAGCCAAAAGGACAAGTAATTCCCTTTCACCATTTTTCTCGTTTTTTCTCATTCTTTTTAGAGATACCTTCTCAAATAACAGCACAGTATACAGTCATGATTGCCAGAGTGGTTGCTCTAAAGTTGCAAATGCATTTCTAACAGTGGTCCTGAGATTTTAGAAGCAGAAACAAAAGAGATGTATGGTACATTTCGTGTATTGATTGACCTTTGTATACGACAAAAAAATACCATCACTTTGTGAGCACAAATTACAAGACGAAAGTTTAAGGCAGTGTTTTTACCTTTGGACTCACAGATCTCAATTTTCTTTTCAAGACTATAATAAAGACTAAGCTACAGTTCCACTACTCTAGTGTAAGCACAAATTGGCTGAAGTTTGATGTGTCCTAGGGCTTCCCAGAATTTGGGAAGAAACACATACTGACAAAAGTGTTTTCACCTCCAACACATTCCACTATATCCCAGCCTGGGTAGAAGTGGGGATCACAGCCCTCCCCAGGGAAATTAGAGCAGAAGAAAATTGTATGTTCCCAGAGCACTGGAGCTGCACATCAGCTGTGCCCAAGGTTGAAAGATGAAACTTGTCCTCTGACACAGAACAGGATGCTTTTTGAATAGTTAGGACAGGTTATTCAAAATCTGGATCACAGAAAATAAGTTGTTCTAATTCACAAGTTTGTACTTGGAACCTGAAGTTATATACAAAAAACAAGTCCTGTAAAAGTAGAGAAATATCCTAACTGCTGAGTCATTATTTGAGAAGTACTGTGAGATATAATAGCTACCCCAGGTTAATCTACCCCAGGAAGACTTAAAAAGAAGGAAACCAACCTATTTCACCTTTTACAAAGCTGCTACCTGGGAAGTATTTCATATCACGGTGATATGATACAATGATCATATTTTGCTAGAGGGGCCATTTTCAGGCTTGTTTTGTCTCCCATACATTTTCAGCCCTGGCTGAAATAAACATAGCCACATACCAATTAGGAAGCCCTCATCAATCCCTGAATGTCAGACTGGCTAATAATTCTGTTGCAGCATCTTGTAAGACTGTCACCAGACATTACATTTTATTTCCCAGTTTTCATTTCTAGTATTGAATATCATAATTCAAATTTTCTCACTTGTATTTCCAGGAGCGCTGTTGGGTAAAGGAATAGATCTGTAACTATAGCTTTAATGATGGCTCAAAATTAAATTGCTGCTGTGGATATGGGTATTTCTCCAATACATTACCAGAAAAGGAAAAAAAACACACCAACCAAACAAAACCCCCCAAAACCCCAAAACAATAGCCAAGGACTGAAATAATTCAGCAGACCAAATCCATTTATTTCTAGTAGGGATGCAGTATGTTGTGAAAAAAAAAAATAAATTAGATTATAAAGAGAAAGACCAGAAAGAAATGCAAATAAAGAGAGAAGCATATATTACCAAAGTTAAGCTTTCTGGATTAGTGAAAAAGAAAACCTCCTATGGATCCAGAATAAAAATTTCCTTTCAGTGTATTTTCTGTTGCATGGGTTACTTTTCCATTTCAGTGACTTTTGTAACAGAGGCAATTGGTTGTTACTGACCATTTGTATGGGGCTTCATTGGCACTGGCATTCTGAGGGAAAAAGTGCCTTTCCAAAAGATCCTGTGTTGCTTTAAATCATGTAACAGCTTCAGTATGCCAAATGCACGTCGTGCTGTGAGCCATCACAGCAGTACACAGATATTGATTTAGATAGAAACCAGAGGGCTGGGAAAGATAGAAAGGGCACAGTGTGCTTTCTGATGCGTATGCATTATTTAGCTTTCATAGTTTCATCTGAAGTTAGTGCCTATTTAGATAAAATTATAGAATCGGTATCACTGCATTCAATACAGGTACATCAAATTACTTCTGAACCAAAGAGATATAGATGATATGACCTATTTGTTCTTGTAGCTACCAAGAAAATGGTTTTTAGTGATGATCTTTTTTTTTTTTTCAACTTGAAAAATATACCTGGAAAAAGTACCATGTTGTGAAAAACAAAGAAAAATAGAGTCTTACTTACTTGGCTCCCAAACAGGTACACTAGAGAAATCTATCACACAAATTCCACTGATTCTAATATCTAGGAATGTCAAATGATTAATTTGAGACAACTAATCGGGAATTTGTCTAATATTCAAACATACTAAAATTCACAGAGTAAGGCAGGCAAAGGCAAAAGAAGAATGCAAGGAAGATGTATTCACTAACAAAGGTAGGAAAGAATGGAAAGGTCACAAGAGATCGTAACGTTTACATTAGTAGCTTGGATTAAAGTCCCAATGTTTTGTTTTTATTTCCACACTTTCCTAACATGTCTTTAACTGAGAGAGACAAAGAGTGGTTCCTAGACTCAAAACTTCACTGGACTGAATATATTTGTTGTGCATAGTCCTACTTCCTTAGAAAACTATTATAAATCATGAAGATAATGTTCTTTTGGGGCTGGATCTTGAACTCGAAAATGAAATCACAATAATTTATGCACTGTTTTATGAGTGACTTCACATATGCACAAATGAACATGAGAAAAAGCTGAGACCCTCAGATGCCACTGAAAAATATTTTGAATATAGTTTGTTGTTTAGAGTACCATATTTCGCAATTCTTACCAAACTTGTGTACTGCTACAAGGCCATGTGGAAATGGCTGACAAATGCTGAAGTTTCAGAAGATAGCCGTTATCATTATGTTCATCTGTTCCTTCTGATTCTGAACTACCAGCCGTTTGTACAGAAACATTCTTAATTAACAGTATTAGAATCAAAAGGATTATTGTGCGAGTAAGAGCTTGCAGACCAAACCGAAACACTGCACAATCTCAGATAACAAGCTGGCAAATAAATGTATTCATATGGAAACACTTATTTGACTTAGTAGCGCAGAAACATCAACTTCCAGTCCAACACACATGAGCGCATGATTCTTATACTCCAGCCTATGAGAGCTGAAACCTTCTCACAATGAGCCCTTTTCAAATAAACAAATTAAATGCTTCCTGCTGTATCCTTCTACCAAAATATCAGGTAAGGACTTAGTAGACTTTCAAAATTAGGTATGGTCCACCTGACAAGTTCTTCTGTCAAGAAAAAATAACCCAACTACATCTGTCACAAGCATCATCACCACCTATATACCATGTAAACAACTACACATGTATAGTTGTATATACAACTATATATACATGCAAAAATGTAAAGATTATATATGTTTAGTAGAATGTTAAAAGAATGTTAGAATTCTCTTTTTATTAGAGGTGGTTTTATTTATAACCTAACATAGAAGTGTACAAATAGATAGAAAGCTTACGTTTTGCTGTGGAATTGTGTGTAAAAAAATGTTGCTGCAGTGGGATCTTTTCTGTTATCCATTTTCTAATTTAGAAATCCCTTGAAGGCCTTAGCTAAATTAATGAATTTATATCAAGCAAAACTTCAAAATGGCATTTAAAATTTTAAAGAAGCTATGTTTTATTATTTAAATATGATTTAAATCACATTTTGCCTAAAAAAATAACAAACACACCCCCCCAATCCCGCCACACAAATAACCACAGATCAGAACTTTGCAAAAAATTTACTGGGAGAATATTTCTGATAGCGAGCCAAAGTCTTGAACATAGTGCTCTAAATAACAGCTGGGGAGATGGGCAAGTCAGGACTGAAGAACATCCCGTCCCATCCTTAGACCCTGGCAGAACAACTACAAGGGACATTTCACCAGCATCATAATATGAGGCCCAGATCCAGTCAGTCTTTTCTGTGCACTTTCCCTGCTGAAAACATCACAGGAACAGCTGCTTTCACAGGATTTTTCAGGGAGTCTCAGGGGATCTTCTTGCTATGTTACTGCAGTATTTTGAATGACAGTCAGCCAGCAAAAACAACAAGAACAAGATCCAAAGAGAGGAAAGAGTGAGGATAGGGGTCGTAAAGAGATAGAGAAGTAGAAAGAAAGATAAGGAAAAATGGATTATGAAAAAGGAAGGATCAGAATACATCAGCAAAATAGGGAGTTGGGGAACCAGAAAAATAGAAATTAGGTGAAAAAAGTTTACAGGAAAGAAGTTTTTAAGAGAAGAGAAAGGAAAATGGAAAATGGACCATCCATCACAAATACAGAATATATTAAAGAAAGAAAGAAAGAAAGAAAGGAAGGAAGGAAGGAAGGAAGGAAGGCAGGCAGGCAGGAAGGAAGAAAAAGAACCTTAACTTAGCAGAAGAATTAAAATGGAAGGTCTGAATAAAGCCTGCATGAAACTTCAAGTTACAAACAAGAGATGAATACAAACCAGATGCTGTGTAACTAGAAAGACAGAATAATCAAATTGTGAAAAAATGACATCCACAGTCAAGCCCAGCATAGAATACTTGTGTCATTTTATTTTCCATTAGTAATAGAAACATGTGTTGAGTTTTTAGTATTCATTTATATCTTCCCTAAAACATTGCAGGAGCAGGTAGGACCAATAAGAGCTTGCCTGCACAAGTCTGGTAAACAATGACTGCTTTTTATTTATTTATACATTACATTTTTGGTACGTATTTCTTCCATTCTTTGCAGTAATGTTGACCTAAAGTTAAAATTCACTATCTACATGCACATACAAACACAGACAGTCAAGATGTAAAAGCATTTGCTTTTTTGCACAACACAAACCCCCTCTAACTCTACAAATATTAATATTACATAAATTATTGCCATGGGGAAGCAACAGTGAGCCTGTATCAGCAACAGGACTACTACTGACCCTTAAACTGCATTTAAAATTTGATCCTGCTTCTTTCCAGGCACTGGGGAACCTCCCATTTACATGCATTGGGGCCATAATGCCATAATGGTGGATATTCAGATAGGAGAGGGAAGAGATGAGTCATGATTTGAAAAGAGGACTTAAAAAGGAATTAAGGGTAGCCGCAATCATTGTGTGCTTTAAGCCTGAACTGAGGGCCAGGGATGTCAAAAGGAAAGCTTTCATTAGCTTCAGTGCCCTCTGACTCGAGTTCTATTACATTCTGGAAGGCAGGAAGGATTATGTTTTGGAAAGCTGAGAGATTGAAATCATGCTACACAGGCATTAAAAATGCCTCTTCTTGGCCTCAAGTGTGGCATGGCCTCAATGGTGTGACTGGGGGTAGGAATAAGGCTGGAAACTGAGACTCCCAGTCCCAAGAGCACAATTGCATTCACATCACTTACCAGAGTTGAAAAATATTACGCTTTTCCTCGTTACCTTGCTAGCTTTTCCCCCCTTTTCTTTCTGTTGTTAGTGAACTAAGCAGAGAAAAAATATTAAACTGCCTAGTATTGTGATATTTCTATAAAATAATCCTTCCATTTAGACTGATACAACTAAGCAATGTTAACTACCAGGTGGTATTTCACCTAATTGGCAAAGTGACATTTCCTCAATATTACATTCAACCTTTCCTCATCAATGAATATTTCAAAGAACTAAAAAGATATTGTATGAGAAGAAATATGTGATTTTAATAGGTAAAACTTCTAAAGTCTCCACTGACAAAAAGAGCTTAATAAGACACAAAATGTTATGCTTTCTCTAGTCTACCTCTTTTCTCTTTCTCCCCCATCTCCAAATACCCAAAATACATGTGAAAAAATTTAATGACAGCATGAACAAAAAAGTAAGACTTCAAATATGCAGATGTGTAATTTTCACACTTTTTTTTTCTCATGCAGTTGTCTAGAATTAGCTTTCTAAAGGGAAAAAAAGATACATTATGACTTCTAAATATCAATTTTCCATCTTAAAATATTAAAATATTGCTAATACATGAACTGAGAGGTTTTTGTCTATTTTTACTTTCGAGAATGTAGATAAAAGGCAGGCAAAGCAATTTTTTTTTCTGCACTGCTTCACATGCACATACACCCCTTTCCAGTGTCGTTTTAATCTCAACTGGAGGTGACTACTCATTTGTAAAAGAAAAGAGGTTAAGAGGCACTAAATAAAGATGACAGATAGCTTCATAAAATAATTTAAATTACTCTGAAAAAGAACTGGGTAGAAAACAAAGATGACGCTGTTTACAGTAACAATATTTAAAATGTATTAATTAAACCCAGAGCAAAACTACAAAAGAGAGAGGTGCTTTGAAGATGGAAAGCTCTGAATGCCACAGAAAGCTTTGAAGTTTCTCAGTTTCCTTTGTTTCTCACTCATAATACATGAGGACACTCTGCAGTAGCTAAGCTTTAACTTTCAAGGCACCTTTTTCTGTTTGTTCCACCATTAATGAGAAAAAAAAAAAAATAATCATACCCCGCTCTTGCTATTCGTCTTTAGAATTCATGGCAGAGAGACTCACTGCTGCTGTGAGAGTTTCTGGTTCCTATTTGGGAAGGCTGATTTAATCTATTGAAGGTTACTCTGCAGTCAGTAGTGCCAAATATATGCCAGACTTTAGCATAAATTAATCGAAGCAGTCACCTAGTACAGCTTCCGTTATGCTATGGAGGCAAAGGTAGCAATGCCAGAGCCAGGGCTGGTTTCAAATCTGCTCTTAAAACTGAAACTAAAAATTTCAGTTTCATATTCTGTTACTTGATTTTCTTTCCAAGTAGCCTCTGGCAATCTTTTTAGAGAAAGCTATATCAATAGTAGGAAACATTGTCTAGTGGTACCTTCTTCATGTGTGAGGACAGAGGAATCCAGAGAAAAAGAAGAGTTTGAGGAGTTTTTTACTCTCTGATGATGCCCTGGAAGCTGCTGTTGAGTTCAGCACTTGAATTCAGTATTTGAATTTATTGAATCAAAAGGTGAACTCACGCACATTCATAGGTTTCTCAACCTTCCAAATCCAAAGGGAAAAACCCAAGTGAAAAAAATAACTTCATTTCTTACACGATTCCTGCAGCAACAGAGGTGATCCCCCTCCTCTTCCTCCGTTCCCACTTCATAGATTTAGGTAGAGCAGTTCCACTGTGTATATTATGTGCATTATCTCCAGAGATAACATGATCACATTGTCATGCAAACATGCAAATCACCACTTCTAGTTGCCATGGTTTCAAATTGAAACGCTGGCATCCTTTTATCATGGCCCAGCATAACTTACTGTAAAAAAAAAAAAGGCAGCAAGGCAGAAACTACAGGACTAGCCTGCATTACACTAGAGGAATTTAGATAGCTCTAAACCACCTACCATTTAGAGGACTAAATCCTAGGTATATTTTTTTAAATTCCACTAGAACTTCTGATACTTCATCTGGGTCCTGTCAATTAAAACATTTTTACATAAACTGGCTCACATTGCCTCTAATTTAATACTAAATGAAAGGAAGGAACGTCAGGTTCCCAGCCACAACACAATACCACTGGGAATGTGCAGCCTTCCAGTTTTAGCACTCAGGAAACACTGCATTAATGCGGTCAGAGAAGCTTTATGTTAAAAAGGAAGGGGGAAAAAAAAAAAGTGTTACAAGTCTATTCATTGATTTCTTTTACAAAGACTTAGGAACGAGATACCACAGAAAGGTGAAATCTAGGCAGGGGCAGTACAAAATTCTGTGTTGTCCTGCTGAGGTATTCCTTAAACCCTCAAGTATGAGCTCAAAAAAAGCACACTCAGGTTAACTGTTCTAACTTTGCTGGCAGTGCCAGCTTTGTATTAATGGCTGCACGGATGCAGACACATCTGTTGGAAATAATACGAAGACCTCAAACTTTCTTCTATAAAATTAGCCAACAGATACTAACAGTTTTGAGTGTCTATTAGTAAAAAGCAGGTTCAAAAGAAGGAAGTAACTGCTGCTTCATGTCTCGCCAACCTGTATTTTACCACTGGACAGCTCCTTAATTTTAGGTATCTAAGCTGTGGTGCCTGTACAAAGAGGCTAATTTTCCAAAGACCTCTGTAAGAGAATGGAAAGAAAGAACCTCCTACACAGGGTGATTCAGAGCTGCATCTTAACTTAGATGCTCTGAATTGTCCTCTGGGGACTCTTCCTTCAGTCTGAGATCTATGTAAGGAGATTTTCCTCCTTATTTAGCCATATGAACTAGGTGGTCTGAATTCTGGGGTCTTGAACACCTTCCCAAGAGCCCTAGTAGGCTATCCTTCCCTATCCCCGTCAGGACAGGAACCAAGATACAAAATGAACCAACAGAGGAATTAAATGTGAAGGCCAGTTAGACAGGACAATTCTGCTTGTGGTAAGCCTCAAGAATGAAACCTCAAAGACTTGGCTTGCCCTTTCTCGGGGGAGTCAGGGAGCCCAGGCATGGCCTCTTGCATTAGTCAGCACCGTGGAGCTGTCGCTTCGTGTATGGACGTGACTGCTGGGGGATGATGCCTTGTTCCTGCTGTGTCTCCGAAAGCAATGTTTTCTACAGATATATGCCTCAAACATCCAAAATGGGTATTTAGTTTGTATTTCATTGAAGATAAGACAAAAAAAAAAAATCAGCCAGCTGAAAGTTAATAAAACCTAAATGTTCTACATTTAAAACCAGAAACTGAACTAAGATTTAAAGTATTTACTATACAAGGATGCTCACTGTTATCTTCTCTCCCTAAAATTAATATTTATCATACTTAATTAAACTCTGTCTTACATCCATGTATACTCCACTTCAAGCCTGAATACTAAATATTATTAATAATTATGGCTAGTACACTGATTCATGCAAACACGAATCACACATCTCTAGAGTCTAAAGAGGTAGTCACTTTTCATTACAAAAAGTCCCAAGACATGGGCTCTGGCACTCCCGATTTTACGGAAGATTTTCTGTGTGTTTGTGACTTCTTTCAGTAAGCTAAAATAGCATGTAACTTCACATTACCTTGAAGCCTCGGTGGCTTTTCTTCAGTAACTTTAAGGTAATCTTTTCACTGCCTGGGGCAACTGTGCTCTGCACCCTTATGTCAGTGCCAAAGAACAGAATTTCTTTGTAAGTTGTAATTTTTAGTGCCAAGAACAGATGTGATCTCTTTGACCACCCCTCAGACAACACAGCATAGTCTAGAAGAAGTGAGTATTCCACCAATGACTACAGGACAAACCTTTCATTTCCAGTGTAATAGGTCTTTCTATACTTTTTAAATTAGGAAAGTCCTTAGAAAAAATGCTTTTCAGTCATACTTTCTCATTTGTAGTAGCTATATGCATCAAACAAGAATTTTGACACATTTACAACAGACTAGATCAAGTGCTATCCTTAACGAAACTATAATCTATAGCTCATAAATTTATAAATCTATTATAAATCTATACATTATTTTTAAATAAACTTGCAGAAATTAATAATCACAGTTTTGGAGTCACAGGATCCTAGCTACAGTCTTGGGCTTTTTATTACTCCCTTTGAGTAGTATCCAATTTCT
>JAVJGI010000050.1:60536886-60661929 GCA_035590275.1 Ibycter americanus
TGGGCTTTTTATTACTCCCTTTGATTAGTATCCAATTGCTTTCAGTTCTCATCTCTCTGAATACCTTGGTTGATGGTCCAACTAAACTGAATACTTCGTATGGCCCAAAAGAAGTTCTGATTTATGAAGACCAGGGCTGGTGAACTCAGGAAGCCTTATCATGCTTTTAAAGAAGAGCAAATTAAATTTTCACACCCAGGAAACACATATAAAAAACATATATCCAAATTTATTCTACTTTTTCTTCAGCATATGATACTTTCCCTGGAAAAAAGGTAGCATATGATTTGTCTTAAGTAGGAAAAGCAGCATAATTTTAATGTCTATTTTTGTATTAAGACTCCTAAGACAAATGTTCTGCCCCATCTGCCAGCACAAACTGAAAGGCTCCAGAATTCCTTCCTCTCCATTTCTCGCTGGTGTTTATCCTCCAATGTGTTCTCTGCACATACTCTTTCTCTGCCACATATGCTTGTCAGATGATTTGGAAATATATAACTGCCTTGTGGCTACTTTGTTTGATGTAGTTTTGACATTCACATCTCTGTAACACCTTAGTCTTTGAAACCAATGGAGGGAGAAAAATGTCCTAAAGCAGACTTTATTACCATTGTTACTTCATGGATTTCAGATAAATTCTAGTAGAAATAAATTTGGACCAATAGCATTCAAGATAACATTATTCTGTTAGGAGCACTGAAGAACTTACTAATTAGTCTAAATTGTTATTATGACATCAAGCTGCAAATGCAAACATCCCTTAAATACAGAGCCCTAAATGCAAGAATACAGTGGTAAAAAGCTAAAAAAAAGCCCACCTGATGACACAATTGATGGCACAAATAATTTGCTTAAAACCCTGTCTCCAACAATGACTAATCCTAAATACTTAGGGAAGTCTATGCAGAAAGGGAGATTGGTAGAAATATTTTAGAGACCAGTACTGCAAAATAAGTCAGGACATTTCTAAAGCTGAAGGGGTATTTTGTGTTGCAGCAATTACCGTTTTTTTCTTACACTAATTTGTGCATCAGATTTTTTTAATCCACATAAATTTTAGTATTCAAAACAAACTTTGGCAAGGACTTTGTCAGCCCCGTACTGCATTGTTTGCAAAGCCACTTCTTTCTGCTTGTTGTCAGCTTGTTTCCCAGTAGTCAGCAATGAGGACATTCTATATGCAGTGTCAGAAGGACTGTTATATAAAACATAACAAAATTGATGGCCTTTAGTTCCTGTTCTGAAGACAGAGGAAAAATTCAAATCCTACACAACTTCTCCATGCCAGTCTGATTTTACAGACCTCTATCATATCTTTCCATCAGTCATATCACTTTAAACAGACTCTTACTCTATTTAATCTTTCCCTGTACACCAGATGTTCCCTACCTTTGATCTCCCTTGTCACGCCTCTCTATATCTTTGCCCATAATAATATACCTTTCAGAGAGGAGGGGAGCAGAGCTTCACGCATTTAGGGACACAGGCACAACATGGTTTTGTAACAATGACATAATGGTATTTTCTGGGGTTTTTCTCTCTTTGCTTCCCTAACATCTAATTTGCTTTCATTGCTGCTATTGAGCACTGAACTGGCATTTTCACAGAACTATATATTATAACCTCAAATGTCATTCGTGAGTACTTACAGTTAGCTCAGTGTCCATCACTGTATATGTAATGTTAGGACTCAGGGTTTTTTCACCCTTAAGTATCACATAACGTTTATAAAAATTGAATTTCATCTGCTAATTTATTGCCCAGTCACTCATACGTCCTTCTTCAATGTTATACAGTCAGCTCTTGTCTTGAATATCTTGAATATCTCAAAATCCTCAGCAAGCTATTCTGTCCTTTTTACAGATCATTTATGAATCAGTTGAAGAGCAGAAACCTCTGTGGAATTCAGCTGGTGATATGCCTGCATTGTGAAAATGGAACACTTATTCTTACCCTCTGCTGCCTCTCTTTTTACTGACTATTTATCCATGTGAAGACCTCCCTATTATCCCAGAGCAACTTAGCTGCTTTGTTGAGAGATGTTGTTGAAAGTCTTTTGGAATTCCATGGGAACCATATTAACAGCATCTCCCTCCTATGCATGCTTGTTACTGAATTCAAGGGTCTGAAGCTGAGAGGCAGGACTTTCAGAAGTTGAGCCATTCCTAGTATGTGTCCACCAATTCTGTACTTAGAATAATTTATAGTAATTTATCTAATATAGCCATCAGGTTTAGTGATTTGTCATTTCTTCACTGTAGCCTTTTCTACAAACTAGTATTATATTTACCATCTTCCAATCTGTTAGGATGAGGCTTTCCCATCACACCTACTGCCTCAGCTGTTTCATTCTGGAGAGCTGTTTGAATGATCTTGAGTAAGTATCATCTGACTTATTACTCTTAATTTTGTGTATTTGTTCCATAGATTCAATTTCAGATATCATTTGATGATTTTCCCATAACGAAGGATTCTTTCACAGAAACCTTGCTAAATACTTGAATAGTGAGCATAGCTTTACAAAATTAACTTGGGTTTTTTTCTTTTGATGTCCTTTTCTCAAAGCTGTTTTTTAGCACCTTTGATCCTATGGACTTTGTGAAAGGCTTCCTGCCCCCAATTAATTTGAAAATGATTTATTATTAAAGAATTTTGCAAGTTGCTTGTCCAATCTTTCTGGCCTACTTTACTACATTTTTGTAGTGCACTTGCTGTTACCTTCCTTTCTGTTTTTCTGTCTTGAACATACCTCAGATATCTTGACATATGTTCTAGTAACTTCCACTTTCATTCTCTTTTGCCATGTTGGCTTGATTTTGGTCTTCCTCAAGTTTTTTTACTATATGGCATGAATCTGGATGGAGTTCCTAATATCATGTCTTTAAATGATCTCCATAAAACTTGAACATATGTAACATTTTTCAAAACCCCTTTTGTATATTTTTAACTATATTTCTTCCCACTTGATGTATTTTCTGTTTTTGAAATAAAGCACAGAAATAGTAGATTTTTGTGCATTTTCTGGCACATTGGATCTAAGTAAAACATGGCTTCTGTTACAAAGCAGTCTACTAAGAGAAACATTTTCAATCAAGTCTTTCACCAGTGCTGAGGACCAAGCTGCTACTTCTCACAGGTTCCCTGACTGCCTGGTTCCATCAAACACTTCTTAACGGGGTCAAAAAACATAGTTAGTGGCAATTCATCAAGACATGACATGGCATTTCTAATCTCAGTCAGCATGCCACTGCATCCACTGTAAGTCTGTCATATTCCCCTTACTGTATTGAATATTTTATTACCTGTTTATATAACTTCTTGTTGTTGTTATTGTTTTTATTCTGTATTCCTTTTCCTGTGTAGAACTGGAATTTCAATCATAACTCACTGACATGGTTTCGCATGATGTGCTAATCTGATCTGTCAGCATTCTTTAACATATAAAACCTTGAAACTAAAATTCTATAAGATTCACAAAGGGACTCACACTGTCCTTTCCACATTTTGTATCCTGATACAGCTTTCCTTCCAAATGTATTTCTTATGCCAAGAGTTACATTCTGTGGCTTGTACTTAAAATCGAGGAAGACTCTTGGGATTCCATCTATGCACACTGCTCTTGCACACAGCCCAGATGAGGTGACCCAAAGTTTTCCTGCTAAGGCCAGCTTCTCATCTGGGCAAATACAAATCTGCAAGGAACCTGAACACAAGGCAAATACAGACCTCCTATAGGCACAGGGAAGGGAACTGGTGACGCATTTTCGGAGCAGCCTGCAATTCAAAGCATACTATGTGCGCTCTATGACCTAGCATGGAGGTGTAGCTATTGGGAATCAGTACACTTGGTAAAAGGACACTGCAGACTCTACAGAGAAACATTTATGGATAAAGTAATATTTGATTTACAGAATAAGAAGAACATCAAACATCATTAAAAGATTATGTTACATATCAGTGCCATTTATCTAGACACAATCCACCAATGGAAACATTTAAAATACTATTTACAGTTCAGAAAACGATAGCACGATACATAGAGATTTTAATAAGATTGCAGGCAACAAATATGCAGAAGCCAAAGCTGAGGTGTTGAATACGTAGAAGGCTGAGCAATTTTGTGCTATTACCATGCTGTGGAACTCTCAGTAAGATCCAAATGGTAAAATATATTTCCCATACATTATATATGCACATATGATGTTCAATTTTCCATACCTTAAGCAGCCTCACATTTCAAGGGAAAAAATGCACACATGTTGTCTTTGCCTATGCTGAAGGAGATCCAAAATCTTCTCCACAAAACACTAAATTGTGCAGTAAACCTTCCCCACACTCTGTGGCATGCAAAAGAAGTGCATACTGCCTCCTAAGGCGGCTGATACACAGGGAACAGGAGCATCATGCAGACTACTGTGAGTAAGGAAAGGTAACCATTTACTAACATAGCTCACAGACAGTAAGGAATATGAAATAAAAGCCAATTAAGGGTGGATATTAAGCAGCTGTGCAACCAGAGGTGTTTTTCATCACCCCACGTGTTAGGCAGTTTCTGCTTTAGAACTTCTCTCTTCTGAGGATCGCACAGCTCTTTGCAAACTTTATCAAAGCTCAGAAAAATTTCCGTGTTAGGCCTTCTGTATTTTTCCCACTTAAAAGAAGATCTGAGGGACTTCACTAAGGTCACACAAATGGCATTGGTTAAATTATAGGTGTGTTTCAAACCGATTGACTTTAATCTGTGGAAGATTGTGAGTAGACCACTATACACTTACTGTCCTCTTAGTTCCTCTGGCCTCAGTCAAAACTGATAAGTGTCTACAGTGAAATTCACATCAGCTTAACTAAGTAACTTTAAAAATACTTCATCTTAACAAATTAAACTGATTACTTCCATATTTTATAGTTCAGGTAGGCTTTTATTCTCCTAACACGTGTATGGGTAAAGAGTAAACTAAGGTAACAACAAGAAAATTAAAATTTTACTATGAACAATTACAACATATACATAAATATTCATTCCTGTATCAGCGCAAGATATCAGTGTTATTGCCAGAAAACAGTAAGTGTGGTTCTCTGAACCACAAAAGCACAGATGTACCAACTCTCCTCCTTCTTCTCTCTTAGTAGTATCTAAGGAAAAGCTTTTCCTAACATCCCTCTAATTATAACTGGGTCATTACTACGAAGGCTGCACATATGTTCACCTGAATTGAAATATATATTACACTCTGATCAAACATACACATATATAAATTACTTGCAATACGAATGTAGGACTGGATGTGGGAGGAACAACAAGTACATTGAAATCTCCTGTTCCCTCCCAGTTTCGTAGTTAGGACACCCAACAGTAGAGAAAAAAGGTTCCTTCCTCCCCACTCCATCATCACTGAAAGGTGCCAAAATAGACATATAATAATCAAATTTCTGAAGTCTTTCCTATTCTACCCTCAGAGCCTGAATCACCAGGCCAGTGTCTGGCTGCCGTCAGGCCGGTCACTTCTGCAGCCGGCGCTGCTCAGCATTCAGACACGTGGGGCAGGTTTCTATAGCAGGGATAGGAAAGACCTTTTCCTTTCCCCTTCTTTTCACCCGTAAATGCCCAGTACCCTCCTAGGATCCCAGGACCCTCGGTAAACCTAATTTCCAGCTCTATCCAGGTAACTAAACTCTACTGAGACAAAACTGACATACTCTGTCCATTTTTCCCCACTGGCTAGCTATAGATGCCTTCCAGCTCACCATTTAAATGTTTTGCATCATTTTCACTGCTTTCCCACTCCCTGCTTTGACTGAATTCAGGGAAAAGGCTTACCTTTCCCTTCAGGTGTAAATCCCTTCATTTGGAGATCCTATGGCCTTAGTTATGTTTGTAATTGTCTGTTTCTTGTGCAGTCAAAATCTAAGTAAAATATTAGAAACTGAGATTATTTTCAGTAAAGCCCTGAAATGAGTAGTGAACCAGTCAAGGAACCTAAGTACACTAAACTTATATGTTGTAGTATGATAGAAAATACCTAAGTATAGCCATCCACAGAACAGAAGTTAGAATGAGAAGTAGTCTGATGTGATTGCCATAGAACAGATCCCAGAGTACATTTAAAAAAAAAAAAAAAAAACAAAAAAACCCCCAACATAAAGACTAATAGCTTTAAAACTTTCATTACCAAGGAACTTCAGGCATCAGTGGTAAATGGCCATAACAGGAACAGAGTAGTGTTGTAGGTTTATACATATGTATATATAGTAGCTGGTTTACACTGGCATGGTTTGTTTTTGCTTGAGAGTTGAACCACTTGCACCTGAACCAGTTAGAGATTTGCCTATAAAATATATGTATTAAAAAAACTATATTCAAAATACTTGAGCAAATCCCCAGGGCAGACAGAGCTGAAGTCTAAATGTCACTGCTCTTTTAGAGACAAGATCAACCTATAACCTTATCAGAACACGAATTATGTCACTGAACAACATCCAAAACATGCAGAGGCATTTCAGAGATTTTTGGCATTCTAATTTATGGATTTCAGCTGCTGTTTCTAACTTTCAGGGTGCTCCTTCAGAGAAAGACATATTTTTTTTATTAGTTCATATTTTCTTCAATGGTTACAAAAGTCCTGAAAATCTATCACCTTTATCTTGGTGCATTTTGATGATGCATAATACTGATTAGAAAGTGTCTCATCTGGTAATAAGTCCCCTTCATAATTTTTTTTTCAAATGCTGTTTTTATGCAGTTCATACAGGAGTCCAATTAGCATATCATTGTGACTGATTAAATATGCCTCACGTAAATTTACATGTCAAAATACATACTGTACTTAAACAAACAGACAAGGATGCCAGTCTTCTGTAAACAGCTTTGCATGCATAAACTAACTCAGAAACACAAAAGCTTATATTTAAATTCTCAATGACTACCTGAATAGAGTGAAAGAGAGACAGAAAGGTAATGTTACTCATGCATGAAGTGAGAGAATGAATATAGACATTTGTCTCTCTTTGTCTCTGAAGAAAACTATTGACAAGAGATTCCCCATCTGCATATGAGGCTGTCACGTCAGATTAGCTCATCAGGTAATGGAAATTTGGCCTCTGATCCAGAAAAGGTCCCTATGCACTAAGAATCGAGACTGTTTCAAAGAGATTGTATTATCTTAGACAGCAGGATTAAATTAATATGGGAATGACTTCTACTGAAGGAAATTTTTTGTTAAACGTGCTAATGTTTATTATGCAGAGCATCCAGTTCTCATCCGTGATCTTTCTTGACATTTATTCATTACTTTTTGACCTTCCTTGCAACTGAAAAACAAACAAGCGACGCGCACCCCCTATGAAGCATGGATGATATGCTTTCAACCAAAACCTCTGAAGACTCATTCATGCTAGCATACATCATGAAACAGTAGAAGAAATTACACTGTTTTCAGATAGATCAAATTAATCCCCCCAAAGTGGAAAAATTATTGAGGTCAATCATAAAGGACTGGACTCACCAAGTAGCTGTTGTAGCTACTGTTCTTAACCAGCAAAGACCCCAGTTTCAATTCTTTCTCCAGTGAACAGCTCACTAATTTACATTAAATACACAATGAAGGAATGACTTGGAGATGAGTCATCAAACTCCTGAGGAGCACCCATGTGCTAGGCTACAGTGCGCTGTCCCCTTTGGTTTCGTGCTACCTAGGTCAGCGAACATTCAACTATTCCATGCAAAGTGTAAGAGCTTCTGGAGGAAAGGCTGAGAACCTCCTCCCAATGCTTTACTAGCATCGTGATTAAGGAGATGGGTTCAAACTCCCTAAGCCAGTGGAAAACAGTGAATTCGGATCTTCATACTGATCAAGTGCATTTCTGAGAGGAGACTGAGATTTCATCTATGGAAATTAATCAGGAAGACTGATTATACAGATTTGCATTGTGGTTTACAGAACAGACCAGAGGGTATCAACACATTAGGAAAGTAGCAAGCAGTTGTAGAGCAAACAAAAAAACCCCCTGTGTACGACTAGATACGTTTGACAGTTGCAAACAATTCCAGGTGAAGGCAAGTCTTTTCAATTACTTCAATGAAAAATTGGATTAGGCTACCACTGAGCATGGCCGAAAAATAAGAGGCCACCTCGGCCTTGACTTTAATGATGGCCCACATGTAAATAAACATGTGGTTAATTTGATCCATATCATCTGCTTCAGGTTTCACACAGACCAGAAGAACAATGGCAGGAAAAATACGCCGCATGGAGACATTTTCTGCAGAGCAATGGTGTGTCTTCTAAGGGTGAGATAATCTATCAGATTGCGTATGCTTATCACCATTGTGGTGCCTCTATCTTCTGTATATTCTAGTACAGAAAGATGAACCACATCACTCAAGTAAGAGTCTGAAATAAGAAATGTGATTGAGGGGCATTTCAAAATAAATTTAGGATGTTGAAATAGTGAAATAATAGAAGTATCAGGACAATGAAATGGCATCTTGTTACTGACATTACAAAAATTACAAGTCTCATTTAATCTAAAGTAATGGATATGTGTCTGTGGTTGTTATTAAATCGATACACTGTTGCTTCATTTACTATAAAAAAAATTTAGAACAGATTTCTGCATTTCCCAGTATCTAAAATCAGCAGTTTAGAACGTTCTTTGCCAGAATTAATATTGGCAGAATTAAATGGAGTTTAATTTTTATCCCAAAAGTGAAGAAATATTTTTAACAAGCTTGAATCTACATCACAACCTTCAGTCTATATTAATAGTAATCTGAATTGTGAATGTTCTAAAAGAAATTGAAAACAGAAATTTATTGTTATAGCTCTAATTGCTGCCAAAGGGATGACGTTATAATACTGACAGTGATAAGTGATGTAAAATTTTCAAATGCTACAGCAAGGAGAAAACTTGTTTTAGGGAATTCAGATTGATTGCCTACCCATTTATTTTATCTTTGCTGGAAACCAGGTAGAGATATTTAATAAAAGTACAAAAAATTGTTACCGGACAGTCACAGAAAAAAATCACCTGTAGGAACAAAAAAGAAGCAAAAAGTTTCCTAAAAAAGAATCATATCCCTTTATGAAAATTTATCACTAGTAACACCAAGCAACTATGATTTAATTATTAATAGAAAGCCGTAGACAAGTTCTATTTTAACAAAAATAATGACTTTCTTTCCCCAAGTTTTGTTTAAGACTAACTTGCAATCTGAAGGGTGTCTCACACCTTTTCTGCAGAAAAGTCAAGCAAAACCTATACTTAATAAACACTGCCAGCTCTTTTGGTACTTAGAACTGAGAAGTATTAAGAGTGTTAGGCCATCACATTCAGTGGAAGCTATGGGTGGAATTCAGCTGTCAGGTTAAGAAACCTAAACCTAAACCTACGTTGACATGCCTACATGTCGGTTGGTTGCCTACGCTCCCAATGTAGTTAATAAAGGCTGATGCTAATACAGTTAGGAGAGCTATTCAGATCTCCCTAAACAGCTCTCTTGGCTCTGCTGACTGCAGATTGACAAGAAACCTGGAGCAAGAGTTAGACATCTAAGTGTCTAGTGCCCTTGTAAGTGCTGTTGGTTATCCTGCCTGGCCTCCAGAAAGATGTGGACCCCCAAGTCCCAGTCAAGTAGCTTAGACAGCTACAGCACCTCCAGTGGGACCAGATGTCTCCATCAGGCAAATTAATCCCACCATCCCTATAGTGAGTGCTTACTCACGTAGGTCAAATGTAGGCGCTTATATGTATACATCCACACCTAAATATGTATCCTTCTCAGCCAAGTACCACATGAAACGCCCCCTCCTCTCTTACAATAAGATACTTCAGGATCAAGCCCGTGGAAAGAAAAGACAGAAGTCTAATGGCAGGAGAACATTCTCAAATCATTAGCATTTTGATTGGCATTTGCTTTGAGTACAACTAGTTATTCCAATTATATCACACACAAAAAAACCCTGTTACATCTAAACACTTCCTTCATCTAATGATAGCCAACCGTGCTCCAGAGACCATTCACGTACATGATAAACTACAGAATATGTGATTATGTGGAAAATTCTGAGGAAATAAAGTAACTTGTCCCATGCAAGCTGCTTGACAGAAAAGTTGTATTTGATATTCTCTAAGATTGTATCATCAGATATTGTAACAATGGTAGAATATATCTAATTATACTTAATGAAAAAAGATTTTGCCTTGGTTTATTGAGAAAAAAAATCCACTATTATACAGACTAAAAGAATACATAAATATGCTGCAAAAAAGAAGCAAACATAGACAATTTTCTAGAGGCTTTTTTTTTCCCAAAGTAGTGTGAAATTGCAAATTCTGTGCCTTAAAATATATCATTTCAGTTTCTCTACTTATCAAGACTTAGCTTACTGTACGTAAAAGAGAATGTCCAAAAAACCCCCACTTCATTAGAGAAAAACATCTTTCACTTGTTAATAAAGCTGTATAATTTGTTCCTCTTAACATCAGTGCTATAAAAGTTGGTGACTTTCAGACTCTGTAATAGAGAAACGATTAAGTCACATTTCAACCAACAATGCATGTAATATTCTCCCTATTAGAGCTGAGAAAAATCACAAGAAAATACTGAAAATTGAAAATCACATTGAGTAAAAGTGACAAAACCCACATCTGTGATTTAGGAGCATATGGCAATGACTTTTAAAGCTGCTAAGATATGTCCAAAATGGGATTTCTTGAAGTCTTTATTAATAATACAACTAAAACTGAAATCATTCTTAAAATAATGGAAAAGATTGTTTAATAACATAGTAGATTATTTGATTAGGAAGTGGCACAAATAGAAAGGAGAAGACATTGATTGCATGCTTGAGGAGGCTAGCGGTGTAAGTTTAATTGCTGGTAGAATTACATACGCTGAAATATTCTCTTCCAAGCAGAACATCACTATCCCTCACTCCCCAATTCTAATGATTTTTTCTTTCTTTCTTTTTGTTTCTTTTTTTTACCAAGTCCAAACTGCAGTGAGGTAATGGTTTCAAAAAAAAAGGCAAGGCAAGGCAAGGCTAAAACATGTTGGTAATCCTTTAACAGAGGTGAATACAGGAGGGATATATATTTCCCATGGAAGAAATTAATTAATTAATTACAAAGGAATAACAATCATTATTTCAAACAGCTCCGCTGCTACACATCCTGACTGTCTCTTGTAATGTAAGACTACAAATCTCTTAGATCTAGACATGCTAGAATTTTCCTCGTTGCCTAAGCAAATGGTTCCCCTCATTTTGTGGCAAAATGCATTTGACTACTAATAAGACAAGGTGAAATGGGCTGGGCTGTGTGCAGGCAATGTCGAAGCAACTACACCTCCAAAGGTTTTTTTAGCCATCATGAGCCTACATGAGACCTCCAGAAGGTCTCCCTGACAAAGGCTGGCCTAGACACTGTCAGGTTTGTAATGAACTAAGAACAGCTTTGTTTAGCAGCATGCCTTGTGCCCAGACTGTCTCCAATATCCAGGAGAGGGGATAGGCAAACCAAAGTTTCTCCTAAAAGGGCAAACAAGCATGATGGGAAGGCTACGGTGTGATGATGAGCAGAGACTCAAATCACAGTTTAGTTAATCCCTGAAAGGGTGTCCTTGCCTTATTGCTATAAATATTGTCAGGAAAGGACAAGGTAAGGATTGTTCCTGTTCGAAAACCACAGGAGCCTTTACCAGCAATCAAGGGCAAGTTGACAGGAGAATTTTAGAAATGTATATGTTATGGTTTTTGAGTTTCACTGCTGTTTTTTGCTGTTCTTGCCAGCAAGTTAGAGATTTAGTTATACATGTGCAGTTTGTGTAGGAAACAGCATTATTTATCTGTATTAGACAATATTATAAAACCAATGGCTTCTAGAAGATCACCCAGAGATGCTCCAGGCCACAATAATGCAGAGGTGGAGAGGAAGACAAAGCGGGGGAGAAAGTAAAAAGAAGTGACAGTTTCTATTAGAGCCAACCTAGCCCTTAAAAGAAATTAATTTCAATATCAATTGCAGCCTACCAGAAAACATCTTTCAAAAAGGCCTGCTCTTCTCATGCATTGACGTGCAAACTGGTGACTCTATTTCCACCACACACTGCTACTTCTTGCGAAAAAATGGCAACTTCCTTGGAGCAGAGTCAACACCGACGGCTGCAGCAGGAGGACTGAAACTGCAGCAGTTGTTTCTGTAAGGATAACTCTGTTTTCGTTTGGGCTTTTCTCAGAATCTGATAGGAAGAATGTTATTAAGTGTGCTACTTAATTGTTTTTAAGTGAATGGAGTTTGCTTTTAGCAGAGGCTAGATATGCACTGAAGTAGAATAAACCATTACAAAATAACTTGCATCTCCTTCTGAACATGCAGGGTGCTCAGAATGAAAAAGCTATTAAAACTATGGAATACTGTAATGATGTAACATAAAAGCAAATATATGCAGATGAACCCTGTGACCTACCTAACCACCAACAGTCATCTCCAGGTGTGTACTTATGGCTGTTATTTTTACCCTTAGACTGTTTTCTTTAATTTTGAAAGGACTGGAACAATTTCCTTAATAAAGAGTATGGGCTTCCATAAATAAAAACTATGTTTAAAATTCAAAACATATGTCACAGTTGTGGTGCTTAGAAGGTCAGTGTCTTCCCGGGAATTTGCAATTATGAACTTCATTAACAATTCAGTAACATCCTAGTTGAAAGGAAGGAGCCACAGCTCAGCTCTGTAGGGCTGGAAGTCTCCTCAGATTCAAGCACGCTGAAATCAAACCCTTCCATATGTTAAGAAATGTGATGTCATAAACAGGGCTACACAGCTACTGAAGAACATTTTCACTGCCTCACAGTCATCTTTGACTTCATGTCATATGCATAGACAGAAGGACATGTGAAGCAGGTGTAACTTTAAAAAGCTGCTGCCAATAGCATGTTAGCCTTTCCCCTTTTCCCCACTTATTTGTTCTGTTGACTAAATACAGCAGAACACTCCCTTTGAAGTGATCCAAGGACCTAAGATATCACCATGTGGTGGACAGAGGTGACACAGGGCCATGAGAAACCAGCACTTTTCTGAAGCAGCCTTTGGCAGCCACACCAAGTGCTGCTCCGTGCCCAAACCGTTACTTGACCACACTGTTCAGTGAGCTACATCCCATCTTCTTTGCATAAGGGAAGGCAGGAATGCCTTTCTCCAAAAAATGCTGCCTATCCCTCAGCCAGAGATCTCTCTGTCCATATTAATTCTGAAATGGGCTCTGAAGGTGCTTCAGAGAGATCTAAGGGTTTTGCTTTCATTCGGAGATCTTGGTTGGCCTTAAATTTAAGCAAGACACCTGTTGTAGTTAATGGAGAATAACAGGATCCTCAAGGGAATGAGATATACTCGACCTATCTTAGACACCAATCATAAGTGTGATAGACATGTATGAGATAGATGAGAGATAGGAGATACAGATGAGACAGACACCTCTCATGGGATGAAATGAATTACCCTCTGGAAGCACTTATTACATTCAACTGATTGTAAAGGGAGCCAAGGTTGACTAGCTTACACTTAAAGTACCTAGAAGACAGACACCTGAGTTAGAGGAGATGAAATTCACTCTTACGTTTAAATTTGATTACAAAGAATTGAGTTAGCTGACACAATACTGACCATGACTGATTTGGTCCGTGCACAGAAGGACAACTCCAATTCAACATTCAGCTGCAAGGCAGCTACTGTAATTAGTTGGCATGATGCTAAACACAACTTGTTTTTTTCCAAGGTGTTCAGTCAACTCATTTTTAACATGAGCAGAATCATTTACCAGTCAAAGGATGCAGTCTCGGAAATATAGGACAGTTAAGAATGATGCACCTGAGGGATTTATGGGGAAAAAAACCCCTGCAATTCTATTCTGGACACTTTAAAATATGCAGTATTAATTAATATAAAATATTAATTCCCATTTTTAAAAGGGACATTACATATGTTCTGGTGAATACATGAATTAGTGTTGAAATAAAAATGAGAATTCAGCACTGCTAAACTGAATGCTTTTTTTAAAAAGCAGGACTGTATGAATTAAAAAATTGACACATTTTCCCAACATAAACTGACAATATTTGAAAGGATTTTATTTAAAATAAGGTGTGAAATTATCCTGTATACGGTCATAAGTTGAGTGCAGATATCTTGATTTAAAACAGCAACATTTCTGTTGCCATAAGGACAGACAAGGGAGTTTATACATGTACTGAAACTTTTCAATTCCAGTATAGCTTATGCATATGAAGATATTTATGTAAAATAACAGGCATAGAATTATAAAGAGAAACAAGTGACAGCATTAATGCATGAACAGCATTTTATGTTTTGCTAAAGATGACTAAAAAACTGAATTCCTATGGAAATACAGTGTGTCTGACATTCTCATACCTACCCGATGAGTTCATAATGATTACTGCTATTACAATGAATACAAAATTAATGAATAATAAATTAAATCCTTACACTAAATTGATATTAGGAGCCTCTTTAAGTCATTAATATTTTGTAACAGTCAAGTCACAATCTGTAATAACCTTCTGAGAATAACAAGTTACGGATTTAATTACAGATAAAAAGAAATATCTTCTATTAAAATGTGGGAAATTATGCCCTAAAAATTGAAAATGGAGCAGATGTTGGAAAGCAGTAAAGGATGTTCATAAACTAAAATAATACTATATATGAAAAAAGGAAATTGGAATGTCATGTTTTTTCTTGCAATGTTTTCAAAAGAAATATTGCAGGGTTAGGATAAAAGATGAACTAGCCAAGCATACTTATGAGAAGTTTGATTGGTTTGTGACATGTCAAGTGCAGAGAAACTCTTTTTCACTTCTATACACAAAATTCCTGTCATAGGAATTAAGCTAACAATCAAAGTAAATGTCATATCTAAGTTTGGTAATACTCACTCAGGATTCATCAGAAATCTAAAATATTAAAATGATTTTTTGTTCACAGAAACTTCGCAGAAGTCTTCGTAGAGAAAAGATAACTGCCAGACCCACAGATATATGGCATTTTGAAAGTTTAAACATCCTTGGAAATAAAACATTGAAGATACTTGAAGCAGGCATGGTTTGCCTCTGTGTGCTACCACATTTACTGTTAGAGGTCCTGTCTGCCAATATTTTAGGCAATTTGGACAACTTTCAGAATGAAAAAGAACTATTTCACCATAAATCATCGACATTTCGATTTATCATGACAAATACCAGCCTCTCAAAAGTGCTGAAAGAGCCACTACAATAGCTTAGGCACGACAGCACACTGGTGGAGACCTGTGACTCCATCCCCTTTAGCGCAAGAGCAGAACCTGCCTGCATTTTGGAACATTTCAAGAACTCTTTCAGATCCTTGAATAGAGGATGCATTAAAAGTGCAGAATGCACGAAGTTGTTAGAAATATAAAAACATTGAATATATCACACCATTTCAGTGTGACTTCTGCATTTCTATCAGGTACAACTGTTTCTGAATAAAATAGTGAAGAATAGAAATCTAATGGAATTCCTTGTATTTTCTTATGGCAGAAGTTCAGGCATGAGAAAAAGAATTTGAGAACTATACAGAGAAAGTCATAGTACATTTAAAATCTGTAAAAAGTGAAGTTTTCCTGGAGCTTTTTTTCTATATGAATGGCCATATCTGGCTCCTTTTAACCATGTATTGTGTCTCCAGCAGTGTTCAAAAGCAAAAGACTATTGAGATCAGATATAACTGGTTTCACTTTTTAAAAAAATATGTACATTGCCTTCTAGGTATTACCTCTTTAATGAGATAAAGGTGTCAAAAGAGTCCAGAGTATATTTAAATATAAAAGGTAATAATGTACTATCTAGCTTTAGCATATGTATCAACACAGACAACCTCTCCCCTATAACTGCCTGGATAAGGGTAGGGCTTGACCAGCAATAGATTTCACATCTCTGCAGGGATCTACCTCAAACTCAGTTTTAGCTCTTGTGATTACCAACCACTAACAGTAGTTAGATGAACATGTGTGAATTGCATGTGTTTGTGCAGGAAAGGAACTAGGGGGGTGAAGGATGCTCACCAGCAGTAACAGTACATTCTGTGAAAAGCTGATAGCCATTACTAGACACACACTAAGAACCAAATTGAACTTATTCCTAGAGGTACCAGAATTTGAACTTGAAAGTACACATGTGATAGTGCAAACATGCTGTGGACTGTCAGCTATGTTACTAATCATTCAGTCTTGAGAGCTTCCATTTACAATTTTTTCTTTTTCTTAGTGAAGAAACCTGAGATGTAAACATCTTTTTGAATGAGGAGTCTTAGATACTTATTGCCTTCTGTCTAAAGCAAAGATTCATTTAACAGTATGGCAATATTCCACAAAGTTTGTTTAAGGCTCTTAACGGCAAGTTATAATTCATTTTGATACATACGCCTCTACACGTAAATATATGCCAATTCTAACATTTATGATCGCTTGCACTGTAACAGATATCAGTTTCTAACAGGTTATCAGTATAACAGTATAACAGAAGACACAAAATTAGAGTTCTTAAACTCTCTGACACTCTCTACCTACAAGCAACATACCAAGAAACTAATATAATGTGAAAGATGGATGAGCTTATTCACACTGGCAAAGAGTATCAGAGAACTGAAGCAATATGTAGAAAAAAGTGTGATGAATGTGCAAACTCTGCCTCATCACCAGTTTAATAACAACAGAAGAAGATCAGCTTCCTCATCCCTACCATCACTTCTGGAAACAGCTACCTGTACCTCTGATATTCTAGGCTTCCCACATCTCCCAGCATTCAACAATTTTTTGTCCACTCTGCTGATTTCAGATATTTAGTTATCCTATGAGAGCTCTGCTGCCAGTAGAAAAAAGAGCTATGGGTAGATTATGAGAGGAAAAGGGACCAGAACGGAAAAGCAGAGTCACAGGAGGACTGGCATTGCAAATGTTTGACTTCATCCTTGTTTAAATCAGAAAACTTGAGGGGGCATCCGATTCTTCACAGTTAAGTTAACAAAATATTAACTCACTATCAAATAATAATTGTTAACATATTTTCCAAAGGCTTATAGAAAGCAGAGTACTGGAAGCTGCCAAGTGAAAGATAGCTTACTTGCTTAAAATGTCACCTAACTTTGAAAACATTATATTGTAACATAAAAATAACAGGTTCCACAGCAGGTGGATTTCTCAATTTGAAACACATTAAAAAATTAATGTTAAAATACTTTTACTTTAACATAAAATAATGTAATAACCCGGCTGACTTCTCAGTTCTTAAGTGGAAATAATTCCTGTTTGAACATGCAAATCCATTTTACAGCCAAGGGTAGTAACTACACCCAGTGTGGTTGATTTTAGCTGCACATTTCCTATTAATGTTAATGTGAGTTTCACAGCTATATTGCTGCACATGGGTAAAGAATATACCCTCAAGTTGTTAAATGGCAATGAAAGAAGAGAATGCATATGTGGTGATTCCCCTGAAAAGGAAAAATGCCAATGAAAGAAATGTCAGAAAGAATAATATAATACACAAAATTCATTCAGAGAAGGAAGGATGGGGAGGGGGGGGAAAAAAAAAGAAAAAAAGAAAGCATTTTCTGGTCTCTTTCCAAAATCAGATGTGTTCTGGGTTCCCTGAAAGGATACACTAATTGAGAAAGACTTAACAGTCTCCTATAAAATCCAGAAGAAAAAGCATCTTTTTCTCAGTTAAGGTCTATGTTTCAGACAGACCTACTGCTCTTTAGACCTCGATTTAAAGCTTTATCTCTCTTTTTTTTCTTCTTTTTTTTCTCCCCTCCTATTTATCTACATGCTCTAGATTTCCTGTTAAGTCAAAAAGAATTAGAGGAATATTTCATCACTGCTGCATCTCTGTGGCTTTTTGTTGGTGGCTGTTCAACAGTTTGTCTGGCAGTGCTGATCAAGGTTAAAAATGACTCAGTAAAAACCCAGTCCTTTTTAACTGCTACTAGTATGAGGTTCCAGTCCAGTTCCAACTGCAACCACTGAAACACTGAACTTTATCTTATTAGGTTCGGGTCTAGGGTTAGGCCATCAAATCCTGACCTGCATTTCCATGGTATGTACCAGTTTGCCCAAAACCATTCCTTTTTGAAGGTTTGCATTCTTTCTCCATGCACAGTAAAAATTTCATGGTCACCATATACCTATATTAGATATTTCAGTTCAAGAAACAAAATCAGAGGGAACAAATAGCTAAATATGTGTGAAATCACTGCAGACCTGAGGTCCTAGCAGGGGTTTAGGAGCATAGCTGAACACCTTGAGGTCCTCTGAAAAAGTCCCTGTTTATGTCTCTCTGTCTTTTATATATATCCACAAACACACACTTTCTGTAGCACAAAGAAAAGTACAGTAAGTGAGAAAAGTAATTTTTAGTGTATCCTGATAAAAACAGGAATACAATACCATGAAAACGTAGTCAACATTATAAAACAAATGATACTTTTCATAAAAATTCCCATCATTTTCATAAATGTTTTAATATATTTATTTGGGGTTTTTTTCCCCTTATTTTCTCATCTTTTGCTAAAGTATTTTATCAGTTGAAAATCCATTATAGGAATTCACTCATAGACTGTTGCTGGATGAAGTGATATGGGTAACTCCCACAAGAAAAATGGGAGTTTTTTGAATGCCTCGAATTTTTTGCATGTGAAACTTCCAGCAAAATTTTGCAGCCTCATCAAGTACAATAAGTACATTTATTTCTTTTTCTTTTATTTTCTTTTTGTGATTAATATTTTTAATGTAAATTAAAAATATTAGCATTATGCATCTCTGTGTATATGTACAGCCAAATACACCCACATATAACATATACATATAACATATATGCATGTATGTATAATACAACACATACATATATGTGCACATAAATATATATTTCATTTGTACCACAATATCATTTTTCCCATACTTCTCCAAATTCACATTGTATGCTTACTCCTAAACATCTGTTTAGCCAATTTTGTAAACTATGATAAATGGAATTACTCCATATTATTAGTGCACTTATGCTCAGCACAAAACTACAGTGAAAACCAGTTTCCACAACTTCTAATTACAAAACATTAGCTACCTGAGTCTTCTCCAGCTGAGCAGATTAGCATAGATCTTCTCTGCTGACAGCTTTGACCTTCACTCCAGCAAACACTTGTCAAAATGCCAGAAGTAATTACCTGGCTGTTTAGGAAGGAGTAATGGGGTGTAGCTACCTACCTTTTCTTGTTACTGATCTAAAATGTCTATAAAACTTTGCCAAGAGGCACCCTCTGGATTTTGGCATACACATTTTTTTCTCATCTGTCTTTCCTTTTTTTTTTTTACAGTCTATGAAATATTAGCTATATGATGTCCTGCCAGCTAATCCCATCACAATTCTGGGGGACAGGCTAAATAACCCACTAGATGGATCTTTCAACCAAAATGATTTTATGACTGCTGTCATTCTGATTTTCTTGCACTGATGCAACTGGGAAAAAAATAAAAAAAGCAGCAGAAGCAGCACAGGAACAAATGGTCATAATTATACTATAGAACACCATACTGTCGATCCTCTGAATTATCTTTAAAAACCATTATGTTGTAGCTTTTTTTTCTTTTCATAAAAAGCCTTTTTCCTATTCATAGTTCAGATTTACAAATAAGAAAACAGAGGCACCGAGAATTTACAAGTGCTTCTTGAAAAATCTATGGGTAGATTAAATCTAGCATGTCTTTTGACTTCAGCCAACATAAATCCATACACTGTCTTTTAATCCAGAATGTTCAAATTTATAGAAAATATTTTCTAAAGAGAACAAAGGGATTTAACATGTTTTCCTGAAGACTAGATAATACTAGAGAGACTAAGTATTTGCAGATTATTACAATGATCATTCATATCTAAATCCCGCATACAATTTTTGTCAGACAATAGAAAACATCATCTCCAAATAAGAACAAGATCAAAGGTCTACAAACCAGACTCCATCTTATTTTACATGTTAGAATGGATATCTGGGGTTCAAGAAAGCTCAGGGTGAAAAAAAACCCCAAACACAAACCAAAAAAACCTTCTTTGACCATAGATAGTCCAGAAAACAAACAATTTCTGAAAATCGAATCACTTGCCCTGTAGTCACAACATTCCCTAACAACTGTGCAGGCTATCAGGCAGCGGCTGCTGAAGTAGCCTTCAATCCATAGGAGAAAGACTGCTCAAAATGAAGGCAATGTTAAAATACAGGACTGAATACTGCTGACAAGTGTGTCCTTGTGAGTACTGCTAACAAACTTCTCTTATCTTCAAAAACTCTCCCAAAGCTCTCAAATAATTCCTTGTTCCACTGTCAAGAGCTCATTATATCCCCTCTCAGATACATTCCTCCATAAGCTATCAGCAGTAGAAGGTCATGAAAGTGACTATTTTCAAGACAGATGATACGTGAATCCTCTGGACCTCCTCACTAAGCCTTTTTCAGCCAGAAAACCTCCACCTGCCCTTTCATCCCAGGTCATGTTTGTGCCTCCTTCCCAAGCTGTCATCCCATAAATCGTGTTCTACCGAGTAAACAGATTGCTGCTTGGTTCGGGTCAGCCGCCCCTACACATTGTTACCAAAACACCACGCTTCTGGAGAAGTGCCTTTTCGCGTTATTACTTTTCCCCAGCAAAAAGGGATGACAGCCTGATTCTAAAATGATTCTGTGCGTAATTGATTTTGTGTTTTTTCTTGTGCTTTAAATAACAACTATTTTTCATAGAGCCCTGAAGTAGCACCTCTCTCCCTCACAATTTTTTATTATTTGTCTATGAAAGCTGTCACTTAAAATCACAAGATTGCTAATCATCCCGTTTCATATATTAAAAATAGGTTATTTATTTACATCAGATAAAGAACATTTCCCTGCTTGTACCAACTAAAATAAAACATTATATCTTGTTCCACATGGTGCCTAGTGTTTATTTGCGTGCACAGTTTAGAATTGTTAGGTTTTATTTTGTTATGCCTCCTTTTGAAAAGTTATAATCAGTCTGTCTAATGGGTAGAGAAAAATGTACTGACCTTTTCTAGGTAAAGGTTAGGTTACAATCCTATCGGACCTAAATTAGGGCTTCTTTAATTCCCCTATATGTGCTGCCCTAAAAAGTTACGTATTCACTAAAAAATATTAGATCAGCTGACCTATTCTTTACATAAAAGTTGCCTTCTATGTACCTGCCTTACTCGATTTCTTCTAACTGTAGCATTCCTAAATAATTTGTTTTAATATGCTTAGGATCCGCTGTACACAGAGATAGTCGCTTAAGTGTACTGCACAAAAATATATAAAACTTTATTAAAAGGCTATAACATTTAAACATGTCTGGAATTTTAAGTATTATTGTTGAAAAAGAAAACAAATTGCATATGTTTCCATTTTCCTGGAAAATGTGTTGTTTATCATAAAAATGCAAAACAGAAAAAATTTTGCTGAATAATATGATGAAATATGACATTAAACAGGTTGTCTTGGGTTAGGGAATTTCTGCTTGCTTTGCTTTAAATTAGAGTGAAATTTAGTTCTGAAATATTTTAGTATAGGGACTTTTTGATACCATGTTCACAGTGAGACCCCATAGTACTGCTGCTATACAAAAACTAATGCTGTTCTCTTTCAGTCACACGTTCTCAGTGCCATGGACTTCAGTGCAGCCTTGTTGATTTACGTAAACTGAAAACAGTCCTTTTAAAATGTACAGGTCAGTTTGAAGCATCTATGTAAGGAAATATGTAGCAAGTTTAATATGGAAAAAAGCTTTTCTCTTCTGTAGTCAAAAATGTATTGGATTTCTTGGACTTAAAAGAAAACCACTTTGCACTTCAACTAAACAGCAGTTTCATCTTGCATTACCAGTGAACAAACCGACTGAATGAATTTGGATGTTTAATAATATTATACGTGGTAATATTTATCAAATTTGAAATCTTTGTAAATTTACTCAGTCTTAAATTAATTTTGAATTCTTAAAGGTCTTTGAATATGTTACCAAAGGACAATGTGAATGAAGGAAGCTTAAGCAGAAGAAATGAGGATTTGCACCAGAACATTTTAAAGATATAGCAACAGAAAAAAATATTTTTGAATATGTTACCAAGCAGGAACTACAGGAAGATCTTGAAAGCTTTTCCACTGTACTAAATTCTACAATCCTGACTTCAATCAATCTCCCTTGATTTATCTGCAGTATCTATATATTGCAGTCCTATCATCAACAATATCTATACATTTATATTAGTGATGGCTTTCTCTCACCTACCTTTAGCCACCTATGATAAGTGCTAGTTCATACAATCTATTTTTTTTTCTTTGAACGTAGAGGCAATCTAGACAACTAGTTTTGGATAAATGCCTAACATTTAGACAGCTGCAACCGGTTTGATTGAATTCTACCCTCACTATTACGATGCATTCAGTTATATTACCAGAGAGCTCTTTAAAAAAGTCAATTTTAAAATCACTATTAACCGTTAAATCATGACGTAAATTACTGTAATAGAGGACATTTTCACCTGTCTTCATAGGCCTGCCCATAGATTTCAGCAAAAGGAACTAACAGAAACATATGAGGAGCTGCAAATCAACCTAAGGTTCAGTTCGGGTCTTTCCATTGAACCTTTAACAGAACTTTCTGGTTCAGGCATCAGCGACTGTATTCTAAAATATCACTATGTATACTACACTCTTTATTTCAGTTTAATACCAGTCTGGTGGTTTTCTATGAATGGGTGTTTAATAAGAGGCATCAGACTGTAATGACATGAACCATCATTACTTTAATTAAAGTACATCGGCTCCATAATGCTGCTTAGCTCTTGTTTTTCTCCCAAATTCTACAAAATTATTAACTAGCTTTAGAGTTCCCAATAATTAAGAAGATTGATTCAGGGGTTTATGCTGGAATAGATTACATCACTTTATAAAGTGAACAGGAGGAAGTTCTGAAGTTTTCTGTTACAACAGAAAGTGGTTTTAAAGCAAAAAGATTTCTTTTAAAATTAGATACCTCACAGTTATTCTCAGAGGAAAGAGGTGTATGTTAAAGAAGTCCATCCTTACTGACCACAGCAATTAATATCATAACTAGAAGTCACTGGAGAAGAGTCATAACCAAAGATACTTGCAGTTCTTCAGGACGGAGGCACATTTACCAAATGGTAGCACCTACCCACAACTGTTAAAACTCATCCCATTTTTCAACAGACAAACAAGGTGGGAAGGAAACGCCATCTCAAAAACTCATTAATCATTGTATCAGACATTTGGTAGTGCAGGAGACAGTTCAGATTCTGAATAATATTTGAAAAATATAATGATGCCTTTTATTCACCAATGGAAGGATTTGAGGAAAATACTTCAGATAGACTTGGTGTTACAGTAGGTGAAAGGGAATTGATCCACTACAGAGGGGTCAAGAGGTGAAAAATGACAATGTGAACTGAGGAGGCTTGAGTAGAAGAAATCAGGATTTGCACCAAAAGACTTAAGAGAGCCAACAACAGAAAAAGAGCTGTCAAATTTTTACATTTCACATTATAGACCAAAGAATTGTAATCCTCCTTAAACGAAGGTAACGGCAAGTGAAATCATATGGACCTCAGAGCCTCCTGGCTATATTGCTCAAAGTTTCTGACACTGCAGCTGTCAGTACACTTCAAAAATGAACTTCATATTATTCATAGAAACATTCCTTGTTACCGTCTCAGAAAGCAAGACATCTAATTGCATGATCTACAAAAATCTAGATAGAGGGAAGGAATTCAGCCGTAGACTTTCTTCTTGTTCTGTTCACTTCATCTGAATTATGAATCTGAGAACGACTGGCCAATGAATACTTTCAAAACAACCATTATTGTTCATGGTTGTGGGCTAGAAAAAGGAAACCAAGACATTAATGTTTGTGACTGAAGCAATAGAGTTCATCTTTCTGAGACTTCTCAGAAGACATGCAAGGCTTATGCCAAAAATCAACAAGACAACCAAGGCTGGTTATAGCCATTTAGAAAGAACAAGGATTTAGAGAAGACGACGACTTTTTATCCAGAAATTGAAGTTTCCTGCTTTTGATGATAAACAATTCATATCTCCTGCACTGAGGGTCACTAAGAAAAAGAAGATGGCTGTTGCTGTTACTGGAACAATACAACTGACATTGCCAAGTTTCATTATGCCAGCAACAGAAGCAGTACGAAGAATAATAAATTCCTAGATTACACTCAGTTAAGTGAAATCTATTATGCAAAGAACTTCTCACAATTAACCAACAATGATCTAAAAAGCATCAAAGGCCAAACAGCGTTTAACCACAACCTGAAATAACCAGAGAGATAAAAGCACAGTATTCCAAACTGACTGCATTAAATGACATTTTCCAGGTTTTGTTCAAATTCCTCTGTGAGACTATGACATTTTTAAGACATGAATCAGTAGTATCTATTCTAAATATGCTTTTAACTAAGTACATGGATAGCTAAAAAAAACTTTGCATAATCTTACTGTTGATGTTTTATCCCTCATTGCTGTGTTGTTCTTTCTCCTAATCTCCCTTCTTTACATGTATACATTCTTTACATATACATATTACAAGTAGCTTTATTTTATTAAGATCCAAAGTTACATGAAAGTAAATCTGAGGACAGCTCTCTCTCTTTTGTTCTCCTAAGAACCTCCTAGAAAACTTTTCTTCCTAATAATGGATAATAGTATAAAGTTACCATGTTTCTGTCAACAATGCTGGTATGGTCAATAGTTACTGGCTAGAAAGCAGAGTGAGCCTCTGCAGCGTTCCTAGAAATGAACAGTCAGTTAAAGTTGTGTACCAGTTCCTCATCAGCTGACTCCTTAATGCTGAGTAAATTATCTCCCCTCTGTGCCTTGTTTTGTCAAATTGCAAACCATGACATTAAGAGGTGTGCACCCTTTACAGAGGTTTTCCATAAATGTGCTTTTTATTATACTTATTTCTATTATGCAGCAAACTGTAAAGATCCCCCCTTTGACCAACAGAAGACTACATTTCATGACTAGAATGAATACAAGCGAGCAGTCATATAAATAACTTGCAATATTTTAGACTTTCATCTGATTTGCTAAAAGTTGAAATGTATATTTCAATTATACCAAAAGTTAATACAAACAATTGCTGCGAACAGCTAAAAAATGCATCTAAACATTATAGCTTTAACTGTTCATGTATAATTTCATAGTTAAGTCTTTTAAAATATATTTATAGCACTGAATTTATAAGGAAATCAAAATGTGTACGTGTCAGAGTCTCAGCTCTCTTTAAGTGGGCTCAGATCAGATGTGTCACAAAACTGTGATCCTGCTGACTGTGCTTAAGAAATGGGAGCAATAACAGGTTTCCTCACTGACTGTGTAAGGCAGGTTCCTCACCAGTATTTTCAAGTTGAAGAGGAACCTGGAATCATCTCTTAGTGCAAGTGGGTTGTTTCACTGTCTGACATAGCTTTGAATTTTTAAACTTCTTCATCATCAGAAAATTTTGTATTTCCATCCTGCTAACTATCCAAGGACATTAAAGGTTTGTAGGATGTGATAGGAACTAAAAGCCTTTGAAATTAGACCATGGATTTATATACTTAAGCCTACATATTTAGAAGAGTAAGTTTTGACGCCTATAAATACACCTGAGACCTACCAAGCAAATGAAACATACTGGAGGCAGAATAAGGCATAAATACCTTCTTCACCAATCGAACCCAGGGTCACTAATATGACCAGCCATTTAGTCATCCTAATTAAGATTAAAACTATGACATCTTGGACCACTCCAAACCAATAAGATACCAATAAGATACAATCAGTTTAAATCACTAGGCAGGGAAGTTAACTATTAGGGTTTTGAAATACTGTTTTAATCTCAAAAGGACTGTTTAATGCCAAAAGCTAAGGATCATGTTTTGTCTGTTTAGAGCTGCCAATTTCAGCAAAAATACTCAGTTTCAATGTCAAAAGTTCTATTGCAATATTTGTTGCCATGGATATTTCACCACAGCTGGAACATGACCAAAATTTGTGTCAAATCTCAAAATCTGTAAGTTTAGAAATTTAATCATTTGCAGTTGTTGAAAACTGCTAAGAAATTCTAGATGCATTTTTTTATCTATTCCAATACTTTTGAGGCAGTATCTTTACTCAAATTATCTTCTTATACTGTTATATTCTAATAAGATAGTATTTTTTCACTTGTAGTATTTCTTCAGGGGAATTAATTTGGCAATGCATTTTTTGCAGAAGAAAGCTGGCAGAGGAAAAGTTTTTAGACAAGAAAGTTATATGATTCAACACCCTACTTTCTATGTCATGATTAATGGTCACTATCAAACCATACATGTGAAAATGTAGGTTTCGCCAGCAGGGCGACAGAAAAGTAAAAAAACCCTTAACAAACAAAAACCAGAACCCAAACCCAAACCCAAACAAAGTCAATAGCTTAGTTAAAAGTTAAGGGAATTTTAAAAAATTATTGTTTTTCTAATATATATTTTTTAAAAGTCACATCAAGGTTTCTGACTTTCCATAATGGTGTATATCACAATATATTTTAGACACAAGGATCAGCACACAAGACCAACACCCTAGTATTTGGTTATGCATTGCCTTTTGCTGTGCTATATGCCCCCTACCACTATTGTGCCTACACTATGCATACATCCTTTTGCTCCTTCAGTCTCCATTTTTTATAACACCTAAAATGTTGCATATTAATACAATACCAAAAAAACATAAGCATGATTCTAACTAGTTAAAGCCTATAGCCACACATACGTAAATGCTTTTATTTCATTTTGGCAATGTTGAGTATCTGTGCACAAGACTTCTCTGCCGCATCTTTTTCATGTGTGCAGCATATATATGACTGTTACAGCCACCTGATGCTAAAACCTATGCTCTGAAACTTCAGAAGATTCCTCTTTTCTAATTATCACTGTTACTACCCATGTATTTGCATAAATGGTGGGATTCAGGAGTACCTATAAAGCAAACTCATTGTTTGTTACCATACTGACTATACTGCAATTTTATTTAGAGTTATCTTACTGATAATTGTTCTCTGCTAGATTTCTCCTAACCTTTAAACTGAAGAGAAGAGAAATCCACATTCGTTTGTCTAAACGATGTCATGTGCCAAGTGTAATTATTTCTAGAGCAGGGCATCTGTGTCTAGAGAAAGTTTATTTCTTAAAAATATTGAGATGAAATTACACTGCACCATTGAGCCTGACTTATTAAACAGAAATAGGCCAGAGGACAGCTACTTGATGTAAGACATGTTCTATATTATGAACGTCAAAGTACGAAACGCTGGCAAAACATTGGCTGTCTTTCTGCTCTGTAGTTAAAGAGCAAATAAAGGTATCGTTAATGTGAGAAAGCAAGCTATTCACGATCTTAAATTACTCTGTTGTTAGCTTTCCCATATAGTTACGTAGCCCTAGAAACTGCAAAAACAAGTAATCAAAACACTTACACAGAATCGAAACTCTGGATTACTGGGATAAAGTTTTATCAGCCAGAACATGGCTGAAGGATTTCAAAGAATTTTATGTCTCCTCAGGCCAGGTCTCATGTACAGCAAGAAGAATGGATTTCAAACTCCAAGAAAACATAGGAAACCATTTTAATTATCATACTTCCACATGTCTATTTTTCAGTAGATATTGTAAGTCATTCATCTGTTTGCATAATTGCTAGAGTCCCATGCCTTTTCTAACCTGCACATTTGTCAAATTCCACAAGAGAGGATGGAAAACTTCAAATAGTTCCCTATATTTAAACCTAAATAATCCAAGGGAAATATGAAGTTTATCCATTTTGGTTACAAAATATATGCTACATGAATAATAAGATCAAACTGCTGCACAGAGACAGTTCCTGTGGATATCAGAGAGATGTGCATGTACATAACAACTGCACAAATAGATTCCCTTTTGCAAATCTGGATAATTTACATTCCCATAATTATTACAGCAGCTGATTACCTCAATTTCTAAATTATTTTCATTTCTAAGGATGTGATGGACAGTGAAATTCTGTCATTTTGGTCTATTCATTTTCTGTAAACAAGATATGCTCTCAAAGTTCCTGGGTGGATGTCAAGTTACCCAGTAGCATACAGCCTGGAGTAATGCACTCACCTGTGCCTACCCTGGAAGACTGCATTGATTTGTTCTGCTTTGGTTTCCTTTAGTAAATTAAGTTTTTGGAATGCTTTTGTTCAAGACACTGTTGGCTTTTAAATTTTTTAATTACAACTAAAGCCTGATAAAACTTTTTATGTAAGTGTATGCTGCTGTTGATCATTTACCTGGATTTATTTTTGGCTTTAGAGACCTGCAGGTAAGAAGTTTCCTTAAAATAAATGAACTGATTAGCGAGTACATCGACAAGCTACTGCAACCGTATTGGTGGTTTAGAAAAGAAACATGAGATACATTTTAAATTTAAAATGTTTGATGGCTGGATAGAATTGTGAGCATTTTTTTTTTTAAAGGCAAACACAAGGTTTAGTTATAACATGGTGACATACTGAGAAGAGCTGATGTAAAATTCCTACAAGCCTCTTTCTGCAGCCGTCAAAACCTGAAAATGTTAATGTACTAAACAAACAGAAAGTAGGAAATACTTAGGATAAGAATATATAGATCAGATAAAATGACAATGTAAGCATTAATTTAAGTTGGTGAATCGTGAATCTGTAGAACTTCTTCTGGGGTGACTTTTTTGGTCCCAAAACTTCCCAACTTTATCGGCAATATTCAAGTTAAGGAAGTTGAAACCAATTACTTTGATCCCAGTGGTAAGAAAAAACCTAATGTTACTGCTTGAATTTTTCTGAAATAAACTGGTCACAACATTTATACAATTCAGAGTAGCTTGCTAGGAACAGGCCAAGGCTCAACTGCAACCTCCTGAACTTGGCAAGGTTTCTATGGACTTTTTAACTCTCAGTGGATGTCTATTCCATGAACTTGTTTACATGTAAATTTTTGAACACATGTAAGTTCCATTACCCACAACAGGCAAAGCTACAAACTGCATTCTGATTTATTTCAAACCTGCTTTCTATCAGTTTAATCTGTTCTTCCATTATGAAAGCCACTGCACAATCTTGTCCACATTCACTGTGCTACTCTGGACTTGACAGACGTTTCTCATAGCATATTCATCTTTTTTTCCAAAATAAAAGTTCCTGCCTTATTTCCCCATTTGTTATATGGAAGATAGTCCATACTTACAGTCATACCTTCTGTCTTTCTCTGAACCTTTCCATTTCAACTAGTGTTTCCAACCTCTCTGAAGTATGAGAAGCAGAACTGTATGTCATATTTAAATACAGGCAAGGAATAGATTTATGCAGGAACAAATGATACCATTCTGTTTTCTATTCCTTTCCAAATAATTCTTAAAAACACTTTCCTTGTTCAACTGATAATGGAGGCTGAATTGCTATTGTCATTAAATCACCTATTACTACACTAAGATCTTACTCCAGAGCAGTCATAGTCTATTTAGACCTATAACTTCATATGTAAAGCTATTTTTTTCTCCATATGCATTTTTTTACACTAATTTACAGTGAATTTCTTTTGCCATTTTGAGTCCAGTCACTGAGTCTGGTAAGGTTTTTATACATTTCTAAGATAAACTTTCACCTTTAATACTGTGAATAATTTAGTATTATTAGCAGGATTTCTCATCACACTGCTCATTCTCTTTGCCAACTCATTTACAAGTATGTTGAATGCCACAGTCCCAGCAGAGATCCTTCCACTTTTCTGCCATCTCTAGACTTTTAGAGAACTAGTAATTTATTCCTAATCTCTGTTTCTTGCCTTATAACCAATTACTGATCCACCATTTGCGTGTTCCATATTCCACCTTCTAAGAAACAGTTTCCTTAGAAATGTGTAGTGAAAGATCTTGTCAAAAGTCTTCGGCAATACAGGCAGGCTCCACCAGCTGCATCATATCTGTTGGTCCCTTCAGAGGGATTCAACAGGTTTAAAAGGCAGGGCATTGCCTTGTAAATAGCCATATTAGTTCTTCACAGTTAAATCATGCACATTCAGGTGTCCCATAATTCAATAATTACTTCATTGTAATTTCCTAGTTTTGACAGTATACATTCACAGCTTTTTGGCATGTTAAACCCTTTTAAGAAAAACGGTATCCCAGCTGCTACTCTCTCACCACCAGTTAGCAAGACTCTTCTCCAATGGGTCCCGCGAAGGAAGGATCTGGCATGGGAACTACCCCAGTTCTTTTTATAACTGAATTCATCCATGGTGAAGCAAACACATTTGGGCTCCCAGTGTTTATTTAAATGAACTTTTTTGTTGTTTCTATTTTCAAGCAACATTGCAACTTCTTTACTCATAATTTTTAAAACCTATCAATTGGGTAATTTGAAAGCAAATCAGTTACCAATTCTGTTACTTTGCAGAGAATATTTCTCACAGTCAACAGCTCCATAATACAGTTAGTACCCAAATTGACAAGAAGCCAATAGGAGTCCTTAGAACAGTGGTAGTTATTCGAAAGCAGTTTAGCTCGGAGAATACATTTGCTCCCAAGATTAACTTGTCATTGAAACTGCCTAAAGAGCACACCAACACAGGTACGTTTCTACCATCTTTTGACCCAGGAATTAAGGCTAAGATGTAATAACATTTTTGATCCCTGAAACAAAGTATCAGAAAAGTGAAGGTTTACAAATGGCCAATCTGTTTTTACGAGTTCATGACAACACTGAAGAGTTTTTCACCATGCTAGACCTTGACTGCAAGTCTCTGTTTAATTCGTACCCTTCACAAGCAAGGAATTCTCAGGCAGTTTTAATTGACTCAGAGATGTTGCACTTCAATTTCCCATATGTGCCACTCACCTCTCAACTGTCTCCCTCTTTACATGTCAGCCTCCTGGGAGAACAGGGTGTCTCTGCGCTGTTTGCAGTGCTACTGCCCACTGCACGGGCATCGGGGGGAGTCACAGTTTGGGCAGGGAGGACAAGGACTTACCTGCTGCTTTGGCAACATCTGCAGTTGAAATATTTTGGAGGTTTGAATGCACTCTGAAGGTCACAGCTGGTCCCAGCACGCTGGAAGAGATTATTAAAAAATGTAAGATTCATAATCAAGAGACATGGCATAATACTCCTTATCAAAATAGGTTTTTAAAGAGAACCTATTAAGACACCATTTAGCCCTCTTCCTTTTGCTTCATTAGCTACATTTGCATACATTTTTATACCTCTTGTGGTTTCTTGTGTGTATCTTCTGCCTATCTGAAAAAATTTCGACGACATTAACTGAACTTCAGAGCACTCCTGTAAATACTATTCTTATTATGAAGACAGCAAAATGGAGGCACTGAAATTGTTATTCACACAAGTACAGCATAGATCATCACTGGAATTCAGCATCCAAAGAAGATTTCATGTAGTTGCAAATTTTATATGATTGACATCAGTACAAGCTTAGCCCTGTTGGTACAACTGTAAGTCAGAGGGACGATGAAGGACCTCAGTATATTTATCTCGATCATGTTCTGCAAGACCATGTGTGGGGAAGAGATTTTGGACGTCTTTGATCTAATGCCTGATTTTGACCAGAAAGATACCACAAAGTATTTATCTTTTAACAAGAGAGGTAATCACTTCTTTGAATAACTTCTGAGGGGAAATGATTTGACTGTGTGGTGACCTTTTTGGGTGTAGCCTCATGGTCCTTTATGGCATTAAAATCTGTAAGGCATTTACAGAGGAAGCTACTGATTAGACAGATGAAGAATGGCAGAGTAAAGTATTCAGGGTTTCACAAAAAAAATTCATTGTGCATTTTTAAAGAAAAATAAATCCATATATGTAATGTTGCATTCATTCTCCACCCAGCCCAATAATACCCAACTTACATGCACATCTGATGAAAGGAATAAAGAAATTTCTGTTCTGATATCCTTAAAACTATACTAAAATACATATATATATGAAAAAATAAGAAAAATACACACACAGAGATATAGTAAATGTCTTTTTGAAAAAAAAAAGTAATCAGGTAACGAGACTATAGAAACTATAATGTAATAATTTACAGAGGAGAAGAGCGCAAGGGGTCAGCAAAGACAAAAATTGGCACTATTACAAAAGTTTACTTACATACTACATATTATGTGAGTTCCTAAGTTTTTATTATTCATATAATCAGCCAAAAGAATTACATTTGTACTAAAACAACCCTACTTAAAAGGTGAAATACAATGGCTGGAACTGTACATGTAACATACTTGGACTCCCTATATCTGTGACTTATGAAAGAATGAAGTCTGAAAACTTGCTGCATAAAAGAACTTGAAAAAATATTTTTGTTGCAGGGCTTGAAATGAAATATTAAATTATTCTGTTACTAACATGTTAATATTTTGCATTCATACAACAGAGAACACTTAATAAAGTGTGCTTAAGTGCATCACATATATCCTAAACAGAAATACCTTTACACTATTTCCACTTCAGGAAGAAAAAACCTGTTACTAACCATAACACTTTTCTTCAAGCTCTACAAAGGGAAACAGAAAAAGACTAAGAAGCATCCTTCCAATCTTTTACTAGTGAAGTATGCACTGTGCACATTTTATTCTGGAGTTAATAGGAACTGTCATTAATCAATCATTTTTTTTCTAAATACTCTTCAGCGGGGGAGAGGAAAAAGAAAACAGATATATTTTATTGCTAAAGGACACTTCAGATGCCAAGTCATTAATGAATAAGAAATGTATTTTAATATTGTTAAGTAATTATAAAGCATGTATCAGCATCATTTAAATAATGTTTTAGGTTATCATTCTCAAAAATTGCAAAGTGTATTTTATTTGAGATAACTGTTTTACAAAAATGCACGCCATTCCCCAATTCTGTCACTAATGCTGAGATAATCAACCATAAAAGTCACCTGGGAGTTTCATGACACCATACACTGAACGTAACCAATCCTGCACTGTCCTTTCTGCATTGCCAGCCTAAGAGATATGATGATTCCTTCCTAGCTGCTGAGACATTTACAGTGTGATTAGCAGTCTGCTTTAAATAAAAGCAGGCACTAATCCAGTATATAGCTGTCCCATGACAATGACAGGATTAGGAAAATAACTTTAGGTATTCCCCCACAAATCTACACTGCGTAGTCCATTACAGCTGAGAACCTGGAACCAATACACACTTTCCAGCACAGTGTAGTTACGCTTTGGCTTTACCAGCAAAGACATAAAAAGTTTCCTCCCCTTCTTCCCTTGCCTGAGTTTTTTGCTTCTGTCTCTGGTCCAGGGCTCACTCCCCCCTCAGCTGTCCTCCTGCCCCACTCCCTGCAGCTATGCACTTCATGGCATCATTAAAATCATATAGATTAAACCTGGATCAATTCAGTGATCCAGCCCAGGCAGTGAGAGGCAGGGCTTTCAAAGTGAAGGCTGACAGGGACCATCGCACTATTCTCTAGTGACTCCACCTGGATAATCCAGGAACAGGACAGGATCTGAGCTATGCCCATGTAGGCATTGCCACAAGCACTGTCACTTCTCCTTGTCGCTGATGAGAAAATTTGGGGAAATAAAAAGCAAAATGCAGGGTGGGAAAAAAATTCCTATGCAAGTGGGATGATATTGGGTTAACACCATTCTTTTACAGGAAAGAAGAGATCTCAGAATCATTTAAAATACCCACTCATATATTGCTATGAGAAATATTGCTTTTCGCTACTGTAACAACTGAATGCTTGAATGTAAGGAATCACCTGAGCACTACATAAACACAGCTTCACTAGGAATGTTTACAAAACACAGAAAATAAAGCAGCTCTTGTCACAACTTCATGCACATTGATATTCTGCTGTTTATTTAAAAACAAACAAAAGACCTTGAGATTACTTGGTCAAAATTGCATTTCTGCTTGATGTTTTGGGAACTGACTGCTTCAGGAGCTCATAAAATGAGATTTTTCTCATGGGGGGCTTCTGGCAAAAGCACTCAATAAATAAACATTTCAATAACAATAGATGCCCTTTGGGGAATTCCTCGCTGTTCATTATGTGTTGGACGAGAACATTTAAACAAAACCAGTAATTATATGACTGCAAAGTATTTTTTAAAAGACTTTTTAATAAGAGGGCAACCAGCCTGAGAAAAGGTTCTAAGATGTATAAAATGCACCCCTGACACTTCCTAACCAGGAACTTTAAATTAGATAGATGAGACTGCTTTTTCGTGTGGCTGTCAAACCCTCTGAAGCCTAGCTAATATTAATGGCAATTGTCTTTACATCACTCTAAATACGGAGGCTCACTGAAGTGCACACGATTGTTTATGACCTGATGAATTGCAAACAAACTATTCCCCCAGATGAGGGAGGGTGCTGCCTGTTAGCAGAGGCATCCCTCCTGGCTGGCAGGTTACATCACGCCAGCACTCCACCAGATGTGTAGGTGAAAACCACCAGAAATGCTCCCACCACAATGCTTAAACCACAATGCCCAGGCTGAAACGTAGCCTGCATCAAAGACACGCATCTGCTGCATCTGAGATTAAAAATGTTAGACAGTAACACTTTTCATCTAGAAAGACAGTATTTTATATCAGATTTTTTGTCTATTCCCCTGTCCCCCCTTCCCCCCACCAACTGGCATACAGCTACACCTATGAAAATTTGTAGTTGACTCTTCTGACGTGAACTTCCACCCAAATAAGAGAAGACTGGAGGCATCTGGACTATAATATTATAATTGCACTTATCATTCTTTTCTAATACTTTGTTATGACAGTTTTTTTGAATAAAGGTGAGCAGGTCTGGCTTCAAGGCTAATAAACAGTGACTTCTCCCCACGCAAAATGTAATGTCTCTTGCAATGACCTGCGAAATTTATTACTTGAAATTTACTGACTAATTACCCCCTCTGTCGGCTGTCACAACTTCTGCTTTTTTTTTTAATTTCAATAATGTTGCTTTCAGCCATAATAGGGTTTTTTTTTAACAAAGACATTCAAAGCATATTGCAAATTGTCACCCTTATGTGCTGTTGTCTTATATTCTGTTTACTAGAGATGAAATAATTACAGTGTTTATACCAAAATGACTTGAAGGTTGATTGCTGATTTAATAATATCCCCTCCCCTTGGGTTTATATTTCCCATCTGAAAGTGGGAGGGTGCACAACATGCACAGAAACGAACAATATTCTTTGTGTAAAAAAGAAGTATTTCCTTTCTTTTACCGACTAACAACATTCTTATTATTTTTTGCCTGTCAACAAATGAATGATCTGAACAAACAGAGCTGGAGCATGATCAATATGGCAAGGTCCATATCACTTTCAAGCCGTAGGTTATAATTATATTTATGAATGACAGGATTTAAATCTCCATAAATTATGTACCAAGCTTTCCATGCCTATCTTCTCCCTCAAGTGTATATACTTTAGCATTACAGTATCATACAGAAGGTTTACCGTGAAATACAGTCACAGTCTATCATACCCCCTAGTGGAAAAGAATTTGAGAAACAAGTGCCAACATGGTTACGTATACTCTTGAAGATGACACATAGAGCTGATGCCAGATGGAAATGAGTTGAGGTTGTACTGCATTTTTACAAAACATACAGGCAGAGTGCAATTTCTCAAGATTTGAGGAAGATGAGGAGGTTAGGATTGGATATTTCCAACATTAAATATTCTCTTAATGGCCCTATTTTGTAAAACAGAGTTTGCCTTAATAAAGCTTAGATTTGAAATTAGAGTCACTCCTTGTCTATATGTTCATTTCAAAATCCTTTAATCTCTGGAGGTTAAGAAAAGCAATTAGTAACGCTCCAGAGGATTGTGCAAAGTAAATTTTATAGCAGCAAAGGTAATTGTCTCAGGAAATGTTTGGTGGGCTTGAACTAATGACTTGCAATGTGTACACATTTCTGTGCTTACTGTGTTTAGGAATTTGAAGCTTATGCCCATTGTTTATATTGCATTGAAGTCTTTCCACCTCAATTTAGGAAAAAATAAAATGCTCATACTGCTGTAAATGGGTTATATATTATATACATAGCTATATAAACATACTTATGTCAAATCAAATTAATGGGGGAAAGCACATGATGAAAAGAGGCATTTTTGTAATACAGTATGTTTATATGATGTGATTTACAGAGCAAAGCAAAGGCAGAAAATTGTAGCTGGTCATTGTCCTATAACGCATAAAGGGATTAAGAAGTGTACACTGGCTGTTTTGCTCTCCTTCTGTTACTCAGACCAGCTGTAAATCCATTGACCACTTGGTTCACGTTTCACCAACATTTTTGACGAGAGACGTTGACCAAAATTTATTTTGTGAAGCATTGCATCATACTCTGTTTATATTACAAAAGCAGGTACCTGACTAAACTTCAAAGATTCAGGAAATCTGAGAAGGATGTATTGTGCTGACCTACTACAAAATAACTTCCCTGAGCTGTTGAGTAGACAATATTGATCATCACCCAAACTTAACACAAAAAAGGCACACGTTTCACTCTCTAATATCTTTTCTGTTCAAAGATTTGCTTCGTTTTGCACCTGAACTGAACAAGTGTCAATGTACAGCTGTATATATTCTCACATTTCTATTGACATGTATGTACTTACAGCCAGTGATCAATTTAAAAATCTTTTTCAGTTTAGCAAATTGAGCTTCTTGAGCCCTTCTCTGGAAACTCTTAACATGCTTCTTAAACTGCAGAATGACACACAGTGTTCCACAACATGCTGAAATACAGCCAAAAATACATTATCTATTTATATTTATATCCTTTATATACACTAAGCATGAACTGTCTGTTTGCAACACTTTCTACAGGAATGTGGTCCTGTACTGAACACAGAGCTAGCACGGAGAAAGTTAAACATTGGTTGTACTAACGTCACACCTTATGTCTGACAATGACCGAGTAATAAAGACGAAAAAGCAAAATCCCTGCTAAGGGAAAGATGTTAATTGCAGTGCTCACCAGTTAGTGGTTGATTGCTGTCACCACTCGCATTTCATTAGAGTGGTTTACACCATGCAGCTGGTTGAGGTGTAACAGATAGACCACAAAGATTAGAGAGATTGACAGTTTCAGAGCAATCACATCTTGCAAATGTAACTACATGGAAACAAAACTTAGGTCTGGATTTGATGGTTGCAGCTCAGACTTACCTCTGCAAGCTACATCTACAGCCTTCATAGATCAGGTAATTATTTGGGCACCTTGTACTTCCCCCTTCTCTCCCCCTGAAACCATCAGGGCTGCGAAGTGACTTCACAGAGCATCATTTCAGGGGGAAAGAGAAGGGCACTACCAGGTGTCCAAATAAAAGAAATGTATTCTGACTGACACACTACTGTCATTAGAAAGAATTTCAATAGCAAAGTCACGGAAAAGCAAGGACTGGTGCAGAAAGAGATGCTTTCCAACAACAGCAGTCCATGTTTGGTGAGTCTCTGCTACCACCCAGTACTAAATGATGGGCTTTTAATTATTTTACATTAGTCATTAATTTTGTGTTAATCATTTAATCTATATGCATCAAAATTGTGCTAAGTACACTGATACTAATTTACAGTGCAAAAGACAATGAAAGAGTATTTTAAAGATTTTACAACTCGCTTCATCTCAGGTAAAGATTATTTTGCTAAGCCTACAATTTAAATGATTTAAAAAAGAGACAACGCTCAATTTAGAGAATGATGCTACACTCAGTTTGTCCTATTTTTATTCTTCACAAAATGCAACTTCTGATGATTACTCAATATCTATGAATAATTTGCAGAGTTTTAAAATAATTTTTCTATTAATCTGTCACAAGCCATGAAACTTGACATTTTCACCACACTGAGTACATGAAAGCTGCCAGCTTTGCCTGCCATGAAAATAAGGTTCTTAATTACAGTATTTGAAAGAACAAACCATACAAGTGCTATAATTTTTTACAGCAAAAGAGTGCTTGGACCCTGAAAGAATGGGAAAATGGTCTCAAAATGCTGCTTAAATGTACAGTGATTTTTCTTTCACTCCTCAAAGATTAAGGTAAGGGATAAAAAAGTTATGTCGTTAAAAAAAAAAGATAATTATATTCTATTTACATTTCCATTCTTTATACATTTTAGTAGTCTGCTTGGTACACAAAGAAGAGAGAGTTTTAATTTTAGCCAGTAAGCATTCAATGCATTTTACTGACTTCAGGTCTATCTACCCCCTGCACACCTGTGTTGTTAGTGGAGTCTGTTGAAATCCCATGTAAAATTAGTCTACTGGGAAGATAGTCACCTTATGCTCAGTTTGCACAAATCTTTTAATAATTAATGAAGAGCATGACTCATGTGTTAGGGCTTTTGCAGAAGTAAAGGTTCAGCATACTCATGCCTTTGATAGGATCCAGCTAGGTCACAGTTTTCTTTGATGAAGATTAGGCAGCACAACCAAAGACCAAAAAACCCCAGACTTTGCTACAGCCTCAATTCAAAACACTACAAAACTCTAAGTGCTACAGCCAGACCCCTCCTGTTTGCCCTCTTAAGAACTTGTTGCCTTGTCCTTTAGCTCTCAGGAGACCAACCAGAAGATTCATTCTGGAGCTTCCCCTGCCAGCTGTGAAGCAGAGGCATCTGCTTTGCAAAGGAGGCACTGCAAGTGGAATTCATTGGGCTCTTTTGGTCTCACCTACAGATGTAAATTTACTCTGACTGCCTTTATGGCTCGTAAGGAAATACAAACCCTTCCATAGGCAGGTTGTGGTGTAGCTCATAGGTCTGGACATGCAATATTTACTGGCTAGAGTGTAAAAAAAAGTGTGCAGAATAATTATTTATCTTTTTCAGCCAGGTCAGCAGGTCTGTAATGTTCCTGCAATTCAGCTATCCATCTAGATGACAAAAAGAGAGAAAAAGGTAGCCAAGAGCAGGAGGATCAAGAAAGACATAGATGTAAGGTATACTTCCTATAAGGGACTATTTTTAAAAAATCTCTACATGATAATCTTTCTCTGTTTCTAATATTAGTTATTCTATTTATGGACGAAGCTTTAGTTCAAGACTGATAATCAGACTTCTCTGTTTCTATTCTCATATCTGTCACCAAGTTCTGCACCATCTTAGGGAAAATCAATAGCAAATCATCTTGAGTTTCAATTTACCCATCTGTAGAATGGAAATGATTGCATGTTAATAGTATGTGCAATGTTCTATAAATTAAATGCAATGGCACATATTCAGTGACTTTTTTGAAACAAAGTATAGCCTGCCTACCTTATAATGTTAAGAACTTTAATTTTATTTAAAAAGGAGTATGATTGCATTCTCAGTCACATAGAGGGATGAGTAATAGAGAAATATAACATTTAAGAAAAGATAGATAAACTTCAGAAGCCCACACATCTGTATAAACTTTCTCTTGAGCAGGGACCTGTGAGTACATGGAAATGTATCCATAACACTGGATTTCATTCTGCTTTTGATTACAAAGGTGCAAATCCTCTGATTTAATGAGATGAAATATTGTAATGGAAAGCCAAACTTCATATGTTTTTATTTATAAGAGTCTCCCTAGATTCTTACGGTCTTTCTGTTTTGTCACCTAGAATTCATAAAATGCTGCAGGCTAAAATCCTTCTTGTTATTTTAATGTATTTTTATATTTTTCCAGCAGGAAAGTTACAGTGGAGAAGGCAAAATGATCTTGGTTATATGCACATTTATTAGAGAAAAGCACACAAAATATATTGTACCTCAGGGGAAAAAGCCACAAGACTAATGTAATGCTGAGGTTGAGAAATCACTCATTTTTAAGTAAAGGAATGCATAGTTGAAACTTTCACCTTATTTTTGTTTCCTTATCCTCATTCCTTTAAAAAATTGATGTATCTTTATATTATAAATTAGTTGTCAAATAAGACAATATGTACCAGAAAACACAGTGTAATTTCTTATAAAAGCCTGCATGCGATGAGTTACGGCAGTACATTTTTCAGACAATTTGTTTTCCAGACTCATTAAATCTGTGGAAGAAGTCAAGTTTGAATAAAAGTGGTTCCATTATTTCTGAGTTATGCTTTTATAACATTTTAAACAAGATTATGCCAAATAGCCTTAGCCTGTTGGTTTACTATTTAAAATCAAAGAACAGATGACAAATATTGCTCAACTTTTCTGAAAGGCATATCTTTTGAGATGAAGCATAGCACAGTTCAGATTGGGATAAAAATGTTGCTTAATTTCTGGACAATAAATGGAATGGAAATAAAAAATTTGATCTATTCCTAGTTTATACTGCAGCACCTTAAGGAGAGGAGGATGGACTATATGCTTTTTCATAAGCACAATATTAAAATATTTCTCTCAGTAAATCTAAATGGCATAGATGGCAGAATCTGGAATCTGCCAACCTAGAAAAAACTTTGCAAGTATATCAATCTACGGATGTTTAGCATACAACACAAGAAAAGATTAATTACACTGAATCAAGGAGAAAGGAATCATGGAGAATCTGTACAGTAGCTGGAAATTTGCAGATACAAACCTGACAAGACACTGTGCTACCTGTCCCACTACTACTCAGTGGTTAAATAATCCTCCCTCACACTATCCTGTCTCTCAAGCTACCGATAATTTCCTGAGATGTTCACATTTAGAACATACATATACCACATGTCATAATCCATCAGCATGATGAAGTGAAAATACCAAGTACTGTTTGAGTGTTTAGGTTCTGGATGACTGAATGATTAACTGGCTGATTGAGTTTTTCAGGTGTTAGAAAAATAACATGACAAACAATGAACAAAACCTATACAGCATGATAAGGACACTGCAGCCAATGCACGTGTTCATAATAGGTGAGGCCGGGAGCTCTGATCATCAGTGTGTCTGCCCAACACTTCTGATTTGAACGCATTTAAAGCTTCTCCAAACTTTCACCACTTGGTTTGATTTTCAGACATCTTCCTCAGTTCAAGTTCTTTTCACTGGGATGGTTGGATGGCTTTTCAAATTGTATTTATTCCAGCCCAACCGTTTCAGCCTTTCCTAAGAACAAGAATAATGACAGGTATAGCTTGGTTGTGTAAGGCCTTTTCTTTGAAAAGGAGGTGGAAAGTGTCCCTAACCCCACTGCCTGAAAACAGAGATTTGAAGTAGGGTAAGAATGTCCCCATGATATGCCTTCCAAATTCAATCTTTTGTTAGATCTCTGTTTACATAAAAATACATAAAAAACATACTTGACACTAAGGACATACTACAGTATGTAAAAAAATAAAACAATCTTGACTTACTTTGTATCTAGATATGCAGTTTTTCTTTTCAAAATATTTTTTCAGTAGGATCCCTGACATCCAAGGATGAATGGTGGTCAAGTAGTAGAGAAGACCAATATTTTTAGGGGCCTCAATTTTTATTAGACTTCAGGAAGTATCTTGCAAATAAGGTATGGACCTATAAAGATGTAAAGGTCCTACCGTTACTTTGAATTCTGCTGGTACCATCCAGTTCTGCCTCGGATTCAGATTCACTCAGTTCATTTGAAGCCAATTATTTTCAGGCAATTTTTTTTTTTTTTTTTTTTTTTTTTTTACAAAAGTACTGTTTAAACTGAGCGCTGACTTCTGGGACTGCTGAACACTCAGAATGGTAATTGAAGCCAATGGGATCTGCTTCAATAAGTGAAGTTCTTAACAGAATAAGCTGAATAAGCTATACTCTGTGACATCAGACTGGATACCTCATACTAGCAAACGCTTTGATGTTAATCTCTTCATGCATGACTCCAGTTCTGTATGATCCTAATAATACGCCATATCTCATGTGAGCTAGGTATGTCATTTCATGTTTGTCAAGCATTTTGATGGTGTAGTGAAGAGCAACGTGGGGGTGGGGGGTGGGGGGTGGGGAACAAAGACCCAAACCAAAACAAGAGGAAATGGGTTTTCTGACCTCAAAGCAGGGTTTGAATAATGTGCAGTAAATAAAACCTGCAGCCACGCGCTGAACAATGAGAATAAAACGAGACGTTGAAGACCAGCTTAATAACTGAGCATTTTATCTCCTGCATATGGAATAAGACAGAGGGCTGCAGAAAAACACATAGATATGATCAAAAATTTCAAGATTATATTATAATTAGTCTTTATCGAAAGATTGATATTTTTGGTCAGTTAAACAAATTTAAAAAAAAAAATGGCTTGAGTTTAGTCCAAAATATTTTTTGTTTATAATTAGCACCAAAATAAAAGCATTTTCCTTATAAGCCAAATTTAGTTAAATTTTGAAACTAGTCATTAACTTTGAATTTAAAAATTATAGTATTTTATTTTCAAACCACACTGCTGTGGCTACTACAAATTTGGAAAGGCTTTTTTCAGCTGCAGCCTCCATACGATTTCCATACATACCTTCAGTTATCCTGAATTTTCATTTTTTATACAATAAACTATTCAAGTAAAACACTGAATTCACCTCTAGTCTCAGTGTGGGTAGGGAGAGCAGTCAGGTGAAAGCTGAACAACCAACCTGAGGCCTGGGAGTTTGAGATTTAGACTCTGAAAGATCAGTGATTTTGTCTTTTAACTTAGCTTTAGACATAAAATATAGATGCAACCAACTATACATGATAGGGGAATACTGGTTCAATTTTATGGCTTTGCAATGCAGGACATTATATTAGACAACCAGAATCAGTTTTTTCAACTTGGAAAAATCTATTCATATTAGCATTTGAAATTTAGCATAGTTATCCTGTTCATCCCCAACATTATATATATGTATATATTATACACTTATATGGGAAATTATTGTTACACTTCAGAACAAGAGCAGCAGAAAGAGATTAATGTCATTTTATAGCACGAATATAGAGTGCTCTGCTACACATTTTCCATTGAAAAATTAGATACAAAAAATAAGAAGGAAGAGAAAAAATCAACACTACTGCAGCATCCATCAGAGAATGTAATATTCAGCTGAAAATCTCACTCTTAACTGAAGGCTGAAAATGGTAGGATATACAGTCTGAAATACTATGAAATGAGAATAATGTGTTTTCTTTCCATACAAAGGTATTTAGCTAAGCTTAGAGCTGAGAAGTTCCCTTAGCAATGTTCTTAGTAAACACCCCAAGTATGAAAACATAAAAAATTCAGAAATAATTTGTATTCTCATCAGAAACCAGATAAGTCATTTATGCTCTAATCAATGGTTTTGACCATGGATTCTGAGTATCCTTTCCACTGACCTCCCCACTGAGTTTACAGATTTTCGTATTTTTATTATATTTGGATGTTTCTTGATAACATCTTGTGTTTGTAATTTTACTCTATAATGTGTGAAGAACTGTAATTACATGAAGGCGGCCAATGTTGCAGATTGCAGAGTGCTAAAATTATTTCTTTAAAAATAAATACAAACCCTCCTAACACTACCACACATCTGACTTCCATCCATGATACCAGTCCAATAATCAATCACCAGGGGCATTGGACACCCATAATTAGATTATAAAATCATAACTATAGTCATTTTACGTCTGCTTGCATAATTACATCAGCATGCTAATATCCTTTTAATGGTCACTAATGATGTAATAAGAAATAATGGAATTTATTTGACAGCTACATAACCATTAACAAAACATATTAAGCATAACTATTACTTCCATAAAGATTTAGGCTGTATCCAAAAGTGACAGCTAACATGTTGGATCTTTTCTTCAATGTTGAAATATTTCTAATTACGAATTCCCAAAATCTATTCCCACTCATCTGCTTCACAGGGCGAGCAAAGTTTATGTCAATGCAAACTTGACAACAAACCAACTGTAGAAGTGGACTGAAGCTCTGGGAGCCAAGCCTGAGGCTGTGCTGTGAATTGCAGGCTATCCGTTAAAGTTGGCAGGGTCGCAAAAGAGAGAAGATAAGCTGATTACTACCATGCATCACCTAATCAAGAACTAACACGGGAGTCACGAATTGGTAGGAATCCATAGCAAAAGCAATTGCCCACTTACCGAACTCCAAAGTACAAGAAAAAACTAAAAATATAGGGAAGAACGAAATATATTTGTAGACAAAACTACCTAAAGGTAGCAATGTATTTGTGAAACAGTCCCTTTAAAATTTTTTTTCAGAGAAAAGGACAAGAAACTCTTAACTGAGAATTTATGAACTTTAGAAGAACTCACCACTCACCGTCCCTCCTGTGTTCTTACACTGTTCCTATTTAATGCAATGGCTTTGTCTATACTGTGAAATTAACCTGGTGATTCTCATTAACATGTCTTTACTCTGAAATCTTTGCAAAAATCAAAGAAACTCAGGCCTAAACTGTTACTTTCTTACCACTCAGAATTCTTGGAGGGAAAAGAGAGAATTGAGAATTTTACACCAAGCTAATACTCAGGTCAGAGTTCAAAGTGGAATAGTGTGTCATATTCCCACACCTTTCATAAATCCTTGGTCTCAGGCTTACTAGTAGTTTTTCTACATAATTTCCCCATTTTTTAAAAAAAAACTGAATCCTTAAGAAAAAGAGTACTTTTAGTTGCCAGTGAAATAAAATAATCTAAATGACCCATGATGTCTTAGGCCAAGTAAAAAAGTGTATTTCCTGAGAGGCCTCATTCTCACACTGGTATGTCAACAGTGGATTAGGAATAACCATGACATAAGTTTTTCCTGAAACCCCTCTCCATGAGGCCACTCAGAAGCTAACCAGAGCCATCAAACTCATATAACTTTCTGCTGATACTTGTGCAGTGATGACAAAAGAACAAACCTAAAAAGCATTAATTCTTTGCTTGGTGAAGCCTCTTTCTAAAGCTTCTACTACTGCTATAACTACTGGCCAGCTCCACCTTTCTTTAGCATTTCATGGGTTTAATGTGATTCAAAGCATTTCATTTTCTTGAATAAAGAAAGTTTATTCTGGATGAATTCTTCACTAACTTGAGATTTGGGACAACTTTTCATGGATCTATACATGGTTTTAAAAGGCAGAGACTGATAAAAATGTTGTATTAGAAAATGCTCAATCCTGTTTGGAGTTACTATAATTCATAACACACTTTCAAAGTACTGACCACACAAGAACTTTCAGTACAGCCATATGACTGCATATTAATAGATGTAAAATAACCAGCTTCCCTAATGTCACACATTAAAAAAAAGGTTGTTCATAGTTAGCTTTATCACCAGAGGGATACTTTTCATTACAGAATGAATCTCCAGCCTGCCAATTGCAATGTTGTTGTGTTTTATCAAATGGTAAAAAATAACCAAAAGGCTTTGTGCTAACAATTAGAAAGGTAGGTGAAAGTGCTCTTGTACTGTAAATGAACGAAGTTAATGAAGCATAACCTGCTGATTCCAGCAGAGAAATTGTTCCATGGGATTACTGCTTTAAATGTGCAGCAGACTTTATCTGCTAGTATTCAAAGTCAAGGATGCAAATTCTTTTTACAAGAAAGACCATGTAACATTGTAATTTTTTTAAAATTTCAAAACTCAAGTTTTCATTAAAAATGCATTTAATGAAATACAAGCAAAAAGACATTCAGCAGTACAAAGAATTGTCTAGTAAATGAAATATGGGAATATTTTCTTTCCAAAAAACTAAACCCAATATGACTGGTATTTGTCAGTTTCCTAGAAAGACTTTCTCACCATTAGTCTATTTCTCCCTACATATACAGTAATAGAAGGGGTAGATTCTTTTTTCTAAATAATAATAAATACTTCCACTAAAGACGGAACATCTTCAGACTAAGGCTTAAAACACAGTATTAAATGATGAATTACATTCACTAGAACTGAAGGTTAAAGAAAAGCTGATGGCAGCACAAGTAAGGCTGAAAAAGATACTGCACTTCAGCATCCTGACTCATGGGCCAAAATAACCAGCCCCAAACCCTCTGAAACATAGGCAGGAACTGAATGCTGCCCAGACATCAGTTATTTTCTGTGTGCCAAGATGTGACTTCTTTCCAGCAAGCTGTCAAAACCCTCCCACAGTTGACCCTTCTTTTCCATTACTTTTCTATCAAACTATTTTTATTTTCTGCTTTATAAAGGAAGAATTAAGTTTTGTGAAGTAAATGTTCCTACCAACATAATTTCAGAAAATCTCCGACCTCAAAATTTTTACCGGACATGGCAAATCATAACCTCCTAGTTCAGGAGATGAATATGCAGAGCATTCATCAGTATGAATCATATGAAGAAAAACAGTAGCTCATCATAGCTGAACTCCCTGTGACTTGTTAAATGAGTAGCTGACCAAGCAGCATGACCCAGTGTGCCATGTGCCAGACTCAAAGCCAGGGACCCAAGTTCTTATCCATCTCTAACGTCATTTTCCCTTTCAGCAATGCTGAGTATAATGACCCTTCACAAGACTTTCCTTACCTAGGAACTGTTAGATAAGGTTGGTAATATTTTTACAGCACTTTAAACAAACTATTTTTCCCTACTGAAGGGTAGGAAAATTTCAGTCATCATCTTTTTCTTCAAAATAATTTATTCCTGTGTGTAGGGGATGTTATATAGATCATCACTATATTCTTTTTTGCCTTGCACACTCATTAATTTTGGCATTAAAAACTAGATATTTCCTTGTAAGACAAAGTACTCAAACACAATGAGAAATCCAATAAAATAAAAAGCGGCAAATTCCAGGTACGTACTTGACATCATCGAAGGCACTCATCTGCAGCTTCAGGAGATCTGCCACTTCCTTTATTAACTCCAAGCCCTTTTCCACACTCAGGGGGCTGTTGAAAGGGAGCAAGAAAACAGAGCATTACGAAAATGGAACTCATCAATACTTGAGAGGCTAAAAGTCCCAAAAGAGTTATCACCTTGGCCTCTTAGAGTCTGAAAGCCACTGCTAACTGTATTCCTGTCACATAGTGATCGTGATATCAAGGGAATTGGGATCAGGTGCTTCTCCAGGCATGATGAATCACCTGAATTTTCCAGCAATAAGACAAACAATAAGGTGTAAATGGAATTGTTAGGAAGTGTAATGGGCCCATGATGCAGCAACCAGTTCATCTCAGTCCTCAATAAAAAATGTAATAAAGTAAAAGGACAGAAAGAGAGAAAAGGATTGACAAGACAAGGAGGGAAACAAACAATGAAAGTCAAATTGCAGGCTTGGCATCAAATGGACAAGGGAAAAGCGTACTTTTAAATTCATTAGTTTTTAAAATGAATCTTCACCCAGTAAAGGGATACAAAATTATTATGGATTTGAAAGTAAACAATGGAGCAAGGCACATAGTCCAGAGGACACTGATTAGATACATAGGATTTAGTTTGGTGTGTGCATGGTCTGCTGACAGAACCTGCTTTAAATCTTTTTAACCTTTGTCAATGCCACATTTACATTTTTTAATTTAGAAAACAGGTTGCAATCAAGGCTAACAGAAGACGACCGCTATCATTTTATAAAGTGCGTACCTACACGCAAAATTTGTATTTGCAAGAATTTCAGGTTATTGGAGTTGTTACGACTCTCAGCATGCATTAAGAACATTCTGTCCCTAATATACAGATTATACCTTGTTTACTTGTTTTTTGGTACCGTGGAACCAAACACAAAAGTAAAAATATAAGGAAACGATATAACAATGTTCAGTGAGAACAACAGAACATTCTCTCTCCAAATAATTTTCAACATTGTTAAAGCCCCAAAGATCATAAAATTAAACCTTACGAGCTTGATACTTATCTAACTTATGCCATGGTAAATCAGAAACAACTTTGATGAGATTAACTCCAGGGAAAAAAGGTTCTGCACTTTTTCCTTCAAAGATTTATAACAAGTAGGAGAAGGAGGTGTCAAAAAACGTATGTACTATTAGACATGATCTTTTCAACTGGATTAAGGGTGAAAAAAAGATTTTTTTCAAAGCTCTGTACCTAGGTTATTATTTCTGCTTCACAGTGAAAGTTTTTAAATCTAATTTTATATCATGGTAATCATTGCTGCAATTTTATTTATTGCCTGCAATGAGCACTGTTTATTTATTTATTTATTTATTGTGCTGCTTTCTGCATACACTGCCCTATGGGCACCTCTATTTAAATAATGGGATGTCTCATGTGGATCTTGGTTAGGATGGAATTGCTCAGCCTCCCTTCATGCTACTAACCCAAAATGCTCAAGGGACCTCCTGTCACACAAGCAGAGGTAGCCCCTCAAGGCACCAGATAAATTTAGAGTTTTTCTAGATGTCTAAGAAATGTTCTTGTGTGAATGTAACAAAAGAATCTGATTGTTTCTGTAAGGAAAAAAAAAGGAATATGGATTATTCATAAAACCCCTATATTTCAAGGACTGACAACGGGTAAAAATGTGATTATTCCCATCGCTATGAAAAGAGATTGTCATAGTGACTCAGGGGCTTATGTGTTAATTAAATCTTTTCTCCCAAAGATGTTGGCTTAAATTTTATGGGAATGATTGGTGTCAGCAAGCGGGCTTTTAGTGTAATAGCAAGTCTACACCGCGGTGCAGGCAAAGTCTGCTGTGTACATTGGTGTCATTTTTTACCAATGGAGTCTCATTTGTAAAAGCTCAACCTCCTACTCCCTGCTTACTCCTCCTCCTCTGAAAAAGCATTCCTCAGCTTCAAAACCAAGGTATGCTGTTACAAGCCAATGCAGCAACAGTAATGGGACATAATCAGAGCATTCAAATGCTAAAACCCAGCAAGAACGCTGGTGAGAAAATGGGAGAGAAAATGGTGCTGGAAGACCATTCTTTTGCAAGCCTGAGCATCCAGGAGTAGTCTTAGTAACTCTTTTCCAATACCAAACTATTCACAAACTCATATGCAGTTAGACTAAGAAATTATCATTCATAACAGCACCGGAAAGCTGCAGCACCGGTACTCTGGTACCTGTGCTATTATTGATCCCACTGCCACATCTGAGGATTCAAATTAAGAATGATTAGTTTATATCACAATATTCTCCAATGCACTTTTTCCAGCTTTGTAACATTGATACATAATATTACTGTTCATTGCATTTCTGTGATCATTCTATTTTAGGGGAGTTTAATATTCAAAAGCTTTCATTCTCCACACTCTGTTTCTGCTTTGCTTTTGTATAGTGTTGCATTTTGCTCAGTGTTGCATGGTTTGTCCAGTGATTGCCTTTAGCTTTGTTTACACAAAGAGAATACACTGCTCCCACCAACACAGTGTCGAGCAAAGGAGCCTGCCTCGCAACAGCACCGTACACTGACATCACCCATCTGATCTCAGGTTTACACAGGGACTGTTGCCAAAAGACAACTTGCAAACACCACCTATCCTCCTGCCCATGGTCCTCCCACGTGTCCCCAGTGCAAGCACACAGTACTTGAGGAACAGCTGCTCTTTGTGAGCTTTCACGTAGTATGCCTGGTTTTCAGCTTGCTGGGTTCAGTCCTACATGGGAAGTTTCTGTATTACGGAGTGGGCTGTTTCATACGAATATGATTCATCTATTCATTGTGAGAGTTCAACAACTATGGAATTAAAGTGTTACGTAAACCAAGAAAGACAGACAAAAATTAGTAGTTCAGGTAAGGAACAAATAGTGAGATACTCCAGGCAGAAATTGTAATAGTAGAATGAAGACTCTTCAGACAATCTTGACAATGGAACTATTTTATCAAGGCCAAAGACTTGGAGGGAAGCTAAGGGTGGGGGTAAGGTTCACACTGCTTTGTCTGAACTGCCAAGATGTTCATTTCAGTTCCTCATAATGGGGGAGGAGAGGGAAATCTCTTTTTGTGATGGGCTTTGCTGGTGCTCAGAGCAGCACGGCACAGAGCAAGTCCCTGGGCTATGGCCCCTCAGTTCCCAGACACACTACAACACAGACCCAACCCATACACATTCTTTTTCAGGAGCCTGTGATAACACATTTCAGTACACCAGTAACGGTGAACCCTTAAAAGAGAAATCACAGCCTACATAGGCCTCACAGATACAAAGCATGTACTAGAAAAAGCAACAGCAGAAAAATGCCTACCCATGGATGCTATTTAGGCTTTGCAAGTTTTCTTGAGGCTGGCTAACTCTGCTTATGTCAAAGAAAATTAATGGCTCCTGCAGCATCTTTAACAGTCCTCCTTTATTTTATCACTACATTTTTTGATTGCCTTGAAGGTTTCTGGTCAGCTTTGATCCAGATTTTGGTGTTAGAAGAAGAAACTGTTGAATGGCACAGCACCTTTTTTCCAGATGACACAGCTGTTGCCAGATGAGATCCTGAGACAGCGGTTACTCAGGGTTTCCTACTTTTGCTCTCATTTCACTTGCTGTAGATTTCTTTTCTGCAACTTCTTTGCATATCTAGAGATATGACAACTGTAGCTAAAACAAAGTGTGATACATCTCACAGTTTAAAATAATTATTTTGAGGTCCTTTTTAGGTTTCCATCTCCAGTTCTCTACAACTTGGAAGATGAAAAGAGAGTCAGAAAGTATGGAAAATTCATGTATAACCAACTTCCTTCCATTGCTTTATCTTCTAATGCCATCTCTATCTGTGAGTGCTAGCGTAAATATTATTTTTCAGTTCACAGATTCAGACCCTACTGAATGAGAAGCAGAGCTCTGTCTCACTCAGATGCCCACCTCTATCTCATATTATTTGTAGAATATATTTTGTTTGACAGGTTAATGACAATGAAGAAATAAATGGGGAATGAAACACCTGTATTTCCTTTGGGGCTTATGTAGATATATATATATAGTTTTAAAGTCTGGTGGAGTATCATCTGCAAAATATTTCACTGCTGCTTTTGTTTAATCTCACTTTTCAGGGCACATCTCTTGCACTAAACTAGTCATACCTGCTGGAGCATATGGCTTATATCTCTGCTAAAAATAGCCAATGTTATATGGCAGTACTACATTATCCCTTCAGATGAATGACTCCCCAGCTCAGTGCAAGACTGGTGCCATGATTTAACATCATGACATAACCATGAAAACTTCCCTATCCCTATCCATTTTAACCATGTAAAAATAAATAATCCAATCTGTACCTACTTGTCTGAGCTGAAATAATCATGAGCCAATCAGCTCCCTATAACGTCATCCGGAGTTTTGTCTAACAACAACAACAACAACAAAAATAATAATAAAAAAAAAAAATCTAGGCTATAAAGCTATTTTATTTAGAGATTAATCTGAAATGCAAATACAGGAATTAATATCTCTTAACTTTAATGTGAGCTCCTCAGCCCTTCTGGAAATTAGTGTAATCCATTTCAATACTCAGGAGTGGATCTGGGAACGCAACTTTATGTAATTGTTTGTTAAAACATTTCCACAAAGTGTACCGGACATTGAATACAAGAAAATTAGATTGCTCGGTGAAAATAATATTCTGTGTCTTCCAGTATCTAAATCCCTCTCAGTGAAGGAGCTGAAAACAGAAATATTTTAAGGAACAATCCACTTACAAAGGTAATTTAAATAATAGAACATTGGATTATAGCCTTCCTCTGCTATTGTCTATTAACAATGTCATTTTTCACTTGCTTATTTTGCAAGAAAAATCCATTGTGAGGAGACATTTCTAAAATCTGGTCCCAGAAAGTTGGGACAACTTAGAATACCACTAAGTGATTTTCTTATCAGTCACTGCTACAAAATGTATAGAATTTGCTAGCCAGTTTTTTAAATCTGCCTATACAATCCCACTGTCTTCAATGGTTTCATATGTAAGTGAAAGAATATCTCTTGCTGAATGAATTATGAATGAGGAACAGAATATGTCTTCATATGGAAGAGACCTATCAAGTTACCCTGGTCAAGACATCTTCCTGACCCTCAATTTCACTATCCGTAAAATGAAGGCAATGATACCAACTTTCTTTGTCAGATGCCTCATATTGTTATATAAAAGACTGTTATTATTTGGCTTACTTCCCTTCTGGAGCTAAGAATAGAAAGAGCAGCATTACTGGCTGTCCCTAAAGGTTTTATATATATATATATTTCTTCCTACCAAATATGGAGAAGCTGTAGTAGCAAATACCATGTAACCTGAGTGTTATCTTTTAGTTATAATAAAAACTTCCCTCATTCCACTACCAAATTTTTCTTAAAAACTTTTTAAGCACAGGGGCTCTGGCTGGTTTTAGAGCACATCCGTCTGATTTCAGAGCCTACTTAGAGTACCCAGATCCAGGTGAAGGCAACTTCTCCCTCACTGGTCCATTAGTAGCCTTGCTAAATGCCTGCTATAGGCAAACAGAGTAGGAGGCAAGGGTCTTATGGACCAGATGCTCCTTAGGAATGGCCAATTAGACCACTTCAACAAAAGAGTAGTGCTGAATATTGGATGTTGATCTCAAGACCAGCTCAGCTCCATGCTTCAATTATTCAAAGAATGCTACAAATGGATGCCACGTTTCCAAGAAATTCCCGAGATAAGCTACAAATCTAATGAGTGAGAACAACCACTTTGAATAATGGACTGTCTATTTTTGACCTGGACCTAATGATTTATGCATTCAAGGCTCAAAGCTTACCCTTCTGGTTAAAGAACAAGAAGGAAACATGTAAATGAAGGAACAGGGGGAGTTCTGCAGGGAGTGACACTGGCAGCATGGCCAGCTCTGCATGCTGAGTTAAATGGAGATTAAACTCTAATAAAAGCCAGTGGGCAATGTCAAAGGGAACAAGAGGAAAAACAGAAGCAAACAATTACGAAAACTATATGTTCTGTATTTCCCAACATGCCTGTCAAAATAATCCCATAAATTGATCCATTTTTGCAGTGAAAAATCTGATCCAGTTATACAGATGGCTTGATTGCTACTCTTTGCCAAGCCTGCTCCCAGTCCAAGGAGAGCAACATGTAGCTCAATGTTACACTGAGGTTATGTCAGTCTCATAAGCAGTTGCTCTCATTTGCTTTTCCTCCTCCCAATTGCCAAGTGTCTTCGGAAACCCACTTACTGAACTCTGAAATGCTCCCTTAGTACCATCATTCAAATTATGTATTGTCTTTACCAGACTGTACCTAGTGTCCTTCCAATACTCTGTTTAGCAATTGTAATGCAGCACTATAATGGACATCCAGTCAGCCCTGTCAGATTAGTTCAATTGAATCATTTTCTGCAAAAATGAAGAATAATCTACAGTACAGAAATAGGCCTGACATTGGGAATTGCACTCCTTAAACCTAAATGTCAGTCTAATCTTCAGTGAAATCTTAAGTAAGGTAGGGTTCAATCCACCTAAAATTTGTTTAAATTGGGACACAGGCAGTGAAGGCCCGTTTGCCCATTTTTAAGAGTGCTAAGCACTGCACTAAAATTGCAAGGCATTTGTCTACAGGCTGAAAGTTGCCTGAGCGCTTAACTGCAGTCCTCCCAGAAGTACCAGAAAGTGCATTTTCTGGAGAGGTCAATGCCAGTCTCTCACACCCAGACTTTCTTTTGTTATCCAAACTCAAGTACAGTGACATCTCCACTCTACCTATTCCCCCTGAAGAAGGTTCAAAAGTTTGGTTACACCTGTGTTCAGCCTGAATAGCACTGAATCCGCACCTCAACCAGAGGAAGGCAGAACCTGAATATGTCACCTAGGACCTATGGGGAGAAGCCATTTTTTAGACTGTTTACTTTAAAACCACTTTCAATATTCACTAATGTGAAATGCACAGATGCTCGAAAAGTAACTTTGGACCAGCAGTCTTCCCTCCTCCTGAGTGCTGCAAGTTAACAGCCATGCTCTCTCTTGCGTGTTGTCTATCTTCTGTTGCTTTTATGCCTGAAGATGAACTACTGGGCCATCAAGAGGATGATGCACAGTGCTATCGCTCAGGCTGGTACATAGAGCACTCTCCTAGGATGTGGGAGTCAAAATGGCTCAGACTAACTTTGGTAAGATCTCTTCCATCTCCTGCTTCACTTTCTAGCCCCTGCAGTAATAAGCAGAAGACTGGAAGAAGATAGTACACATGGTGCCTTTCAGCAGAGAAGCACTAGACACACTGTATCCTAGAATATCCTACTTGTTTGGCATGTCTTAGTGAAACAAGGAGATACCATGCAGTCTGGGCTATCTTCTGGAGTCTCCAAAAGTCCCTTCTAATCAGTGGAGGAAAGGAGATCCCTAACTTCCCTGTGTGGGTATGTCTTCACTTGACTCCTGGGGAGCTCAATGATGTCAAATGAAGTGGGTGACACCCCCATCCTTGGGGAAGATGTGCAGCATCCAGCAGCTCTAAGTTTGGCACTTAAATAAGGCAGTCTGGCTTTCACTCTAAATTCTGAAATAACCACATTTCATCTTCAAGCCTAGAAATATGCCTTAAAGGGAAAAGGTATTAACGACATGGATAACAAGACAGATACCCAACGCTCTTGAAAACAGGAGCTGAACGTGCTAAATCTGTTGAAGAATTTATTTTCAGTAATCAATTTTTACTAAACAATGAGAGGTACATGCAGATTATTCCCTGCAGGTGAAAGCATTGAGTTAGAACTGTAAGTTTCTTTCTCAGTTGGATCTTCACCCCATACATTCATGTTAGCAAGAACAATCTACCAGAAGACCTAGTCTGACAATCACCTGGATAGGTTCACCAAAGATCAGTGTCTTCTAGTGGTGGTACTTTACTGTAGAAGCTAATCTGAGTCTTGAGCTGACAAACGTAATTTTGTTGGTCCTGCCTACCTCTGTATTTATCTTCAGTGTTTATATCTAAGATTTTTTAACAGTCATTCACTTAGTAGGCACATGCAGGAGCTTCTTCCATGTTGAAGATTTTCTTTTTTTAGTACCAATCTTTGATACGTTTTTTTTCTGTTGTCTTTTTAAATACCGGATTTTAAGAAAGATGCGTTCCATAATTTAAAATAATTATTTAAGAAAGATCCACCTGGCCATTTTTCATCAATGTCTCTGTGCATTGACATCAAATTGGCTTCCCCTCACTGACAGGGCAACAGTCTATAACAGTATCACTTTCTTAACGTGCAGCACAGTCTCCTTAGTACTACAGACAAAAAGCAAAACCTAAAAAAAAAAAAATCAAAGTTCAGAAATATGGGTCTGGAATACCATAAGGAATACTGTAGAAAGTCAAATAAAGAGGCCACCTTTAAGATGAATAATGTTGAGTTTTCTCTGGCTGCTAAAACCATTTGGCAGCGCATGGGCATTGGCTAGGCTGCAGGCAAACCCCCTGCTGATGGGAAGCTGGGAGAGGCATCCCAGCCAGCTCCAGCAGAAGCTGACAGCCTCCCTCCATACCTGGAAAAGAGCAGGTATGCGGGTCACAGGGCTCAGGCTGAGCAGTGGAACTCTGAGGTGTATGGAGGTATTTCAGAGCTTCTTTAAAATGTCTTACAAATATGCTAGGAACTGTCTGCTTACTATTTGGTCTAACAAATACAAGAGAGTAACCCAGAAGAGAGGGTCTATTTGAACAGGTGACGGTAGCTTCTGCACTTTTTACCACCCACCTTCACAGGCCAGCATCAGGCCTTATTCCTTTCACACCATATCTCCACTCTCAGCACATTGCTTGGTAAGGAGAGCGGAGGAGCCAGAATGCCAGGACTAGAGAGCTGCCTCTCCATGGGCAAGGGGCTGGTGCATACCAGCTATGACTGCTTTGTCTGCTAAAAGTAGTCGAGAGAAAAGGGTAAAGAGGGGGAAAGCAATTTCCATTTCCTGCTGCTGGGGTCAAGAAGGAGCAAGAAGAGCAATTGCTGAAGGGAGCATGTCCCCAGCAGTACACACTAACCCTAGACCTTGAGTCAATTCTCAGCAGCAGCCACCAGCACAAAACTGGATGTTATTTTAAACCACTTTGGACATGCTACTGCCTGGTTTTCTTAAGCCAGCAGTAAATACAGAAGAGTCCAAAAATAAGAACTAAGAAATAAAATGAAGTCCAAGATAATTCTGGAAAAGTTCTGAAGGAGGGTGAGAGAAGTGGTCAGCTGAGATGCACCTCTGTAAGGACTACCTAAGGAGCAGTCTACCCTGGGAAAAACAATGCTGTGACAGACAAAACCATTAGTTCTTTAATTTTTTTTGGTCTTGGGCACTGCTGTATTCACACTGCTAAAAAGCAAGAAAGAAAGACGTTAAAAAAGTTGTCCAGTAACAGTATTCAACATTGGCCTCAGTTTCCTGAGGAAAAACTTAAAAGGTGTGAGGGCTGCTATGAAATTGCCAGTATTCAGCCAGTTGCCTAAAGCCCAGTCGAAAAGTAGCGAAACACACATATTCTATCCCAGGAGTACTAGGAACACCAGACCATAATAAATCAGAATATTATACATGAGAAGACCAGATTCCAACAGATTCAGTATCTGACTCCAGTGGTCAGATAGAAGAATGGTGCCATTTTATCCTTACATGAAGCACATGAACCTCATATTTCCAGACTGGAATGATAATCTCAGCCATGCACCGTTTCCATGTGTACCCACTGCACTGCAGCTCAGGCAAAGAACAGGCAGAGATCAGAAGTCAGTCCCCCTTCCTTCTGAAAATAAATAAATAAGATTATGGTATAATTCTACAGTTAATGCGCTTATGTATATTGCCATTACACACAAAAATTCTCTCTTTTTAAAAAATGCCCTGCTGAACTCTTGATCTCAATGATACGTATTAGACTAGTCTGTGTTTTAGAAATACATGGCAGAGAATTGGGCCACCAACTTCAGGATTTGCATGCCTTTTACATGTTCAAGTCCGAAATATGTGCCACCATACCAAGGGCAGGATTCATGTATCTAAACACAGCACACCTTTTCTTCAAAATTTTCCAAAGCCTCAGCACTCAGACTATAAGGAGTTCTAAGAATACCTTTTCTTTTTTCTTTTTTTTTTTTTCAAAAGGGACTAGTTTTGTTAATGTCTATTATTCTGTCACACTTATTCCAGCTGAATTTCATCTACCATTGTGCTCTTTAATCCCTCAATGTATTTAAATCCATCTGGAATTTTTCTAAATCCTCCATAGTTCTTCCTAACAGAGACAATTTGCCCATGGGGTACCACTAATCTCTTTACATGCTGAGAAGCATCAGTTCATAACAAATCTTTCTCTGCTATCTCATAACCAGTTCTTAATCCGCAATGACACCCTGGCCCTTGCTCTGTGACTTACTCTCCTTAAAGTCAGTATGAAGAGCATCTCATTTATCTCCTGTTGATTTGAAGGGTAGGTACAACTTGTGGTTTTGCTGCAACAGCAGCTTTTCTCCCAGGAGAGCATGATGTATCTCATCCATAGCTGCTTCCCTCCTGAGGGTCTTCCAGGCACGGTGTTGCCACAAAGGAGAAGAGAGGGTCCATGGCACTGCCTCCTGGAGGCCCAGGTTCAGTAGCCTTCAGATATAAATAGCCAAGATGTAAAATGTGAATAGTAGCTTATCATGAATGTGGTCTCGGAGTTGGTGATCACAGCACTTCACCTCAGGGAAGCTGAAACCAATACTAGGAAAGCTTTTATCTTAAGGACACAGTTTAATTTTTTTTGCTTTTCTCTTCCCTTTTTTTTTTCTTCTTCTTTTTTTCTGCTAAGATTAGTAAATATTTTAACAAGCAACATAATGGGAAACTCAGCTACTGAAGTATGAAATAGAAGGTTGTAAACCTCTTTGTGTGCAAATTTCAGTAGTGACTGAAATATGGAAGAGCCGCTGATGCCATCATAATAAACAAAGGTTTACCAAGATTCCTCAAGAGATTTTCACTCCCCTCTTCCCACTGACTCCTATCTTCTGGGAATTGGCTTCACAGCACTTTCTAGGTCACTTACCAAACCTGACTAATTTAGCTGCTAGCTACCAACATCTGAGCCACATGCCCTGCAATCCAGAGGAAAGGTGTCACACCCTGAGGAGGGAATAAATGGTGTATGGTGTCATCTACGCATGCCCATGGAAGGAGTGAGTGCTCCTGCCACCTTAGATAGCACATGGTATGTCAAAGAAGACATGGCAACACAGTGACATGACTCTTCCATTCTCATCAGGATGGCAACCACCAGTATAAAGCTACTGCATCCAGCCTTCTTCAGCTCCTACTTCTCTTTTTCTAGACACAAATGATGTCTCTTACTCATCAGAAGATGCATATTAACCATAAAATGGAGAAGAAATGGAGACATTAGAGTGGTTTGCTCCAGGTCACAGAGGAGGTAAGTGAAATAGCAAGGACTACTGGGAACGTTTTAACATCAAAGCAATTTATAGTGTTGCCATTAAATTCTTTCTGAGTCCACCAAGCCTAAAAAAGCATTTAGACACTGAAATTGTATTTATTTCTCTTGTCTGGAAGTGCCCCTGAGAGTAACTCATCCGATAACCTATAATGAAAGTCCTGGGCACTGATGCTTCAAGTCCATGGAGTTACAACAGCCTGCCTTGTCTGTCTGAGTTTGAGCCTTTTGTCCGTGTTTCAGTGTAGTTTCATACACATTGAAGCACACATCCCCAGTAAAGACTTAGAGGAGGAATGTATTTCAGCACTAAATGGATTTAATTTTCTTTGAATGCGGTGTGTGCCTTAAATTTGGTTAAATAATGATCAGTTTTGTAAACGGTTCACATTTATTATGGATTAATGAAAGCAACCAAATAGCTTCTGAGCACACAGCTACTCACCAGATTGTTTGAGAGCTGCCTGGCTTCACAGCACTGTTACTGTAATCATTTTAAGGACACTGCAATTTTATTGCATTGGGCTGCAGTTTCATTTTTCTATGCTTGTTTTCTCAAAGGCTTTATTAGCCATAAAACCTTTTTAAGCTTACTTCTGTTTTGACAACTCAGCAAATTCCCACTTTCTGTCATTTTTTCCCTCTTTTCCCACCACCAGTAAGTGTGAATTTAAACCTCTTAATACAGACAGATTCAAGCCCAGACCAATTTGTAACACAAATGACACTTGCTAAAAATCAATGGCAGTGGTCAGGCTATGAAGGTCAGAGGAGATAACGGCATCATGGAAACATGAGAGTGATAGAGGAGTCGAGAGGGATCAACTCTCCAGAGTTATAATGGAAGTGTGACACTGTGCCAGCCTGTACTTGCATTACGTCAAACATGCACTACCTCCAGCTGGGTTAATAGCAACAAATTTGTACAGATGCTTGGTCACAAGCAGAAGCACAGAAATAGTGGCAATATTCAGTGCCACAATTGTGACGTCCTCCTTTCTGACGATGAAACGGACCTCACCAAAGCACTCCCTCATGTGTTTTAAGCTGAATGTTAGAAACAGCGCTTGGAGTCCTCTTGTCATGAACCCGGAATCTCTGATGCAAAAAAGCCTTGAAAATGCAAAATTGTTCTTTCATATCAAACTACTCCTTTATACAAGGAATTAATAAATGAGATTGAGGACAACTGATGATACCCATTTTAATGCACTTCCAACTTTTCATTCTTTCCCTTCCTTCATATCTTCCTTCTTCCTTCAAGGCAGCTTAAAGCCCAGAAAAATTTATAATGCAAATGGTATAAATTAAAAATCACAAAGAATATCCAACAACTTAGTGTTAAAGGAAAGAAGTTAAAGAAAAAAAATATTTCTGCAAGAAATCCAAACTTCAAAGATTTAAAAACTGACTTTTTGTATCAGTCTCTGCACTATCAAGAAATTAACTCTAAATTTATTTCTATAGTAGATATGTCTAGTCTTGAGGTTGTGGCATAGCTTCTTTAAACAAATGCCAGTGGAAAACCAGAATATCTACTTGAAAGAAAAATTAAAATATTTTCTCTGTGCTCTGATTTATTCTCTGTGTTCTGAATTAGTCCTCACTGATTTTCTACTTATGAAATTATATTTGATTGAAATAAAAATGATTTAAAGTGTGATTAAAATTACTTCATTCTAATATTTAGTGGTCAGGCATTTACACTGTGTACACATTATCTGAGTTAGGAAATCCAAAAAAATTTTCAGGTGTGAAAATTAAATGATGGCGTTTTAATACCTGAGCTTCCCAGGATGGGGCAGAATAGCACTGATGAAAAAGTACTGGTAGATAATAGACTGCATTATGATTCAGCGTGCTGCCTTCCCAGGAATCCCAATCTTTGGCTTTCTCCTTCTCACTCATTTCAAAAGCTTAAAATTCATCACTCTTTTATAATGAACTACATGGTAATTACCCCAAAAACACTGTGACATAGTAAAAGTATTGACCATATGGTATTGTGAGATATTGCGGCATCTCGGGGTTTTAATGACTATCACTGTTTATAAAAACAAAGCACAGCTCCCAGCCCCGTTCCTAGTTCGGGGGTATGTAAAGTGCAGCCTCAGTGATTAAAGGTCTATAGCCTGCAGTCAGCAGAGTAACTTGAACCTGCTCACAGAGGGGTTGTGGAGTACTTGCACCAGCTGCTCTTCTGAAAGAAACAGCGCGTGAGACCAGAACAAGGGATGCTAACGTGGCACAGAAGGCATGGAAAGACAGAAATGAGTGTCTGGGAATGCCTCTTCCAGGAAACTAGGCTGACAGTCATATCTGTTCAGCTAAGTAGAGAGACGCAAATGTGAGCTAGTCCTTGCGGCACTGCTGGGGACTCCAGGCGCTTTCTTACAATTACCAGTTGCCTTTCATTGACTCAAGGGACCAGAGCGATTCCTTGTCGTTACTGTTGTTAGTGTGATGATCAGCTGGTCATCAGCTACAACAATTCAAAATTTTGCTCTGGGTGTTCCTCTAAAAGCAAAAATGCCCAGCTGGTCCCAACAGAAAATAAAGGAAAACACCTGGGGAAGTGTAGCCCTAAGAGGAGGGAAAGATGTACCCTTGGAAGGGCTCTTCTTTTGTAAAGTGATCTACATTAGCAGGTGGGACTCATATTGTGGGATAATATATTTGGAAGCACAAAAGCTAAGGGCAACAGAAGTAGAACAGACTATCATCTTAACGCTGCACATACAACAGACAAGAAATTCAAAACAGTCAAAGCTGAACTCTTGTACTGAAAAAAACCCGCTAGTATTTATTGCTCTCTATGGCAAAGCTACTGTAACTACTGTTTTCCTGTTATTTTCTTGTGCATGAATAAGAAGGAGGATTTATCATTTTTCTATGGGAATATATAATATCAGAATTAAGGCAGTGAAGGAGTAATGTGGGGGATATGATCTCTGTCACTTTCTAAGTATCACAAGGAAACTGGAAGATTAAAGAAGGGAAGATTATTCTATGTCTAGAAAACTCTAGGGAGTATGAATATTACATGTAAAGAGTTAGCCAAGGAAGATTCTAGATTTATGTCTCTTTACCAGTTATGGTGCTGAGACAAAATGATGTAATTTTCTCTACTGGATAATGTTATAGGCAAGTATTTTCCATCTTTTTTATTTAGGTAGAGGGTCAAAGTATGTTATCCGAAGCTAAACTTTTGGCTTTCAAATCAGTGATGGACGTTTACGGAACTTATCTATACAAGGGTAAAGACTGCTAGAGAAAGTGACAAAATGACAGATAAAAATTTTCCTTTTAATTTCTTAATGTGAGCAATGCTATCCCTTGCTGATATAAAAGACTTTAGTAACAAAAGCTTTTCTGTTTTATATATGTTTATAATTTCTTTTTATTTTTTAAAGCTAGTTGTAGAAGGTAAGTGAAGAATATGCACAAATCTTTTTCCCTTGATAAACTGCACTTGCAGGTAGAATAACAACTTCAAAGAGTACATTGAGATATGCAGAGAAGGTCCAATCAGCTTTTCTGTTTGTATATACCTATTAATGGACAAGAATATTTTGTTATTATTTCCTAAAAAAGAGCTGAAAAGCCTCATGGAATAGAAAAGCTCAGCTTCTAAGAAACATCAAGACCTTCCGGGTTCTTTCCAAGGAAGGAACAATAAAACCTATCAGCCCTGTTTCATTGCTGTAGATATTGCGACACATTTTCTCCTATTTATTTTAAATTTCATCTTTAAATGCAATTAAAATGCACTAAATATTTTAACCTGGTAGGGGAAAATAATGAAGATCATAAAAATACAATTCTTTAATGACTTGCCTAGGAAAACAGAAAATTTGGGGAATAAACCAAGAGTTCTGTACAACCCAGCTTCAGGGTCCTAACCTGAACACCCTACTGTGGAAAGTAATCATTATATGCAAAACAGCATCATTTATCACCTTTGTAAAGGTGGAGAGAAAATATCAGGCATCTGGAATTAACCTAACCCTTCAGCATGTTGAACGGGTCAAAGTAATCATATTCCTTAGCAATTTTATACTATGAACACAAGATCCATTTTCAGCTTCTCCACAGCATCTGAGCAGAATAGCAGCTACCTCAAATTAAATGCATAGAAGTGCATGTATGATCCAATTAAGTTAACATGTTGTGAACAGATTTACAGCCTAAATAATTTTACATAGACAGTCTGGAATTGAGAGCTAACATATGACAAAACACGAAATACCCAGGAATTGACTAATACAACAATGCCAGATGTTGGCTCACAAGCTAACAGAGCTGCCAAGAGCTGTCTGTGATCTTGGATTTATAGGAAAAACTTTAAGCACGTGCATTCTGATAAATCACAGAACAGTACAGGTTCCTCTGCACTGGGTGTCCAAGGACTTCAGAAAAGCATGACTTGACTTTGAAGCTCGAAAGACTGTGATAAGCAGTGAAAAGAGATGAACTTTCTACTCTCAAATTGGGATTTTTCTGAGCGCATTTAAGTCTTCTCAATCTCATATAAGAAATTGCACACCAGCTCGACTATTTAAACTGCTGAGCACGCAGCAGCTTGCATTTAATTTTACTGGAGGTGGTAAGAACTACATGTTCTGGGAAGTCAGGCTTTGGGTTTCTTCACGAGAGACTCAGGAGGCTAAACATTATTTAAATATTTTGATTGTGGGATCTTGGTCCTCGGCTTAGAGCATATCCTGCTAGACAAATGGGAGTGTTGGCATTTTTTCCAACCCCAAAAAAAAGTTTACTGTACATGAAGAGCTAGAATTTAAGAAAATAGGAAGAGTTCTTTTGTCCAAAGGCAAAGACTTCTCTGATTTTGGAGCTCACACTGATATACCCTTGCTATAACAGAGAGGTATTTTATAACTACAGCCAAAGTAGCATACAAACAAAAATAACATCTTGTAGTTAACTTTGGTTTGTAAGATTACTTTAGAATTTCAGAGCTAAAATTAGCAGAAACAGTTCAAAGCAGTTACACTGAGAAAGAAAGAAACCTCTTTGACACAAATCCTACAGTGGTAGAATACCAATTTTTTGAAGGAAAAAAGAGTAAACAAAGCAAATCACCCGATTTGATTGGTTTCTCAGCATAATAAAGTGCTGAAGCAGCACAGTGGAGGATTTGCTGGACAATTTTCTACACTGAAACTGTCAATTCATTCTGAAGCTTAGTGCTGATGGATATTATGGATTGGTATGGATTGCACTGCTCCAACCATCTGAAAGGTCACTTGACAAACACAGCAGGAGTGACCTATTGTTCTTGCCATTGACAATCAGACTGCCGTTTTGACAAGTCTTTAAACTATCACAAATCTTTTCTTCAAGTATTACACGGAAATGTTTATCTTTGCTTTGTGGCACAATTAAAAGCTGGCATCTTAGGAGTTCACTGAAGCAGTCTTAATATCTCCTTGAATCACACTTGCAAAGCCATGGAAGCCTGAGAATCTAATATTGAATGGATCACCCCTGACATCTGTCAACTATACCACTGAGTACAATCTTTTCAGTTCCATTTTCAGATCAGAAGGTGAAAAGAACTCCAGCTATTATCCCCAGTGTACAAATATGTTGGACTACTTCCCTTTCTCACCAAAAGACCACTGTTTCAGCTGTAGAAATGAAGCTTCGCTGCTCAAAAAACTCATGGCCAATAAAACCTGATGGATTGAAACTATGACCTCTTGCTTTATGGAGGAAGAAGAAAACCATACAAAGATGTAGTACTGGAAAATAAATAAGTGGTTCTCATATTATGTTTTGGCATTTCATTTTGTGTGCACAAGTTAAGGGTGGATTTAAAAAATCCACTGGAATCATAATTTTAGGTTTGTAATCTTCAATGTGATAACTGCTGCAAGAAAGATACCTCACATATGAATTTGTGTAACACTCAAGGTCTTAGGTCTATATCATGCCTATCTTTAGCTCCAGCTTCCTCTCTATTTCAAATTGAGAACTTTAAAACAGCGTAAATATTTAAACACAAAATCATAGCATCATTTAGGCTGGAAAAGATCTACAAGTTCATCAAGTCCAACTGTAAAATATCAAAGATCAGTTGTGAAATCAATTTCCTGAGTAATTAGAGACTACAACCACCTCTCAAACAGAAGTGATTTTAGACTGACACAGATTAAAGATATGACTAGAAATAATTCCAGCCCCTTTACTTCACTGTATGAATATAACGTGCATGTACAGTTATATATAAATATGTAGCATACACCTAAGCCATTTATCAATACTATTTGTGTACTGCAAACAGCCAGTAAGATCTTCGGTACAAATCCATAATGATACAGGAAGCTTACTAAAGAAATGTTCCTTAAAAGGACATTAATATTTCTCTTCTGTGCAGTGATAGTTAACAAACATTCCTTTCTCTATGCTTCCTCCCCCAAGAAAAAATACAGTTGCAGCAAAATTCATGAAAGCAAGTCCTTACTGAAACTCAGCTACACTGATCCAACTGCTGTCCAAGGCCACTTTATGTACTAAAGAAATGGTTGTGGGACATACTAGTATGTTACAGATCCCTCAGCTGCTGTAGAAAATATTTCACTGTTCCTGCAGAGTGGACAAGTCCATTTTTAGCATGTGGAATTTCCTGAACAGGTTTTGTTATTCTTATAAAATTCCAGAATTTACAGATATTGTTTTGCAAAATATGGGGTTTTCATTTTACTCTTACATTTCAGATAGACCTATTCAAAACAAACAAGTTTAACAAAAAAATCAAACCAGTATATTCTGGAGTTGAAATGCTGAGGAGGGCCAAATCACTGAAGAGTTATAAGTCACTGGCTAAGAACCCTGAGACAAATATCTGTTTAGTGAAGATCAAATGCAACATAATCCTGGTACAAAAGGAATTTTTCTTTAGTTCAATCAGCTAATTCTCTTTAATAATTAACTCATTCTAGACTAGGAACTGAAAAAAAGCATGAAAGCTTATTCTCTTTTTCTCTACAGTGACTTTGGAGAAGATGACATCTAGTTGCGCTCAAAGTGCTAAGTGAGGAGTTGTCAGTTAACTTTTCTGAATACAGACAGTACGTGCTTTCTGTAATGAGCTGGTTACCATTAAAAACTAAAATTGTTTTGATAAACCTATATCTTTTACTTCAAACCATTTGAAGTAGTTTCATCTAACTAATTGCAGATTTTTTGTCATTGTTTCCGAGCATTTTTAACAACATCCCAATGTTTATCTAAAAGCATTTTGCCCAAAAGTTACTGAAATCATGATAATCTTGTATATAAGAAAAGTACTTTTTTGTCTTTCTGGTATTGAAAATGATAAAGAAGCTGAAAAAATCTATGCTAAGTTATATTTGTGTATATGGAGTCCTCCAGGACCGAGAACCTTTGGACAAATGATCTTCAGCTAGTTTCATTGAATAATAATAGGCATAATTCAGGGAAAACCCATCAGTGGAGGACTAGCTAGGAAGAAAACTGGGTAAGATGACACAGTGAAGAATCTATGTGCTGTGAAGACTGAAAGCCAGAATGTCTCCCATTACACAGAGCTGTGAAAGCTCTAAGCTTTTAGAAAATTTATGGGCCAAATAAGACTGGATGGTCAAGGGAGATGGTGTCATTAAGATACCGCTGGATATAAAGGTGCCTTCCAAACCGATGTTTTAAAAGGTCTGGGGAAGCAGCACTGAGCTGGGGAAAAACTAGTTTCTACAGCTTCACCTAGCATTCATAGGCAGAAACCAGGAGGTGTGGTTAGACTAGGTTATCCCATCAGTTTCTGGTAGACTGGTTTCAAAAACAGAGAAGGAGACTCTTGAGTGCCCCTTGGCAAAAAGGAAACAGAAATGTAAACTACTTGAAGGACTATGGTATGACCTAGACAAAAAAATGTAAGAACACTCTGTAATAACTGGCTTTCTCCTGGCTGAGAGTAGTGAGCCTGCTACAAGCAGTTGACAAAAATGAACGTTACAGGAAAACAACTGAAAAATGTAATTGCAAAAGCAGTTTAAAACTGACTAATTAAATCCAAAGCACTCAGTCATTAAATAATGATTAACATTATTGTTAATTAACAATATAGTTATATGTATCAATAACATTAATTGTTATTGACACACAGACAAGATAACAGAAGTATGAGGACTTCAAATCATTTGGGACTTGCCTTAAAGCAAGTACTCCCAAACTCCCAAAAGGTCTTTTCTAAACTCTAAAGCTGGGTTTCTTTAGAAAATTAATAAAATTTAACACTAAAATGGTAAAAATAAAACTCAGGATGGGACACAATAGCAATGCAACGATCTGTTAACTCTTATTCCCACTATGTCCTCACAAAGTGAACCCTTTCCTTCAGCATGTCTCATTCCAGTAGCTAAGTAACTTTTATTTTCTGCAGGGTAACCTCAGTCCTTGTGAAATATATTCTTTCCATAATCTCTGAGGAGTGGGTGCTTGTCCCCTACTTTCTGAGAAGTTTCTGTCTTTCTCTAGTGTTTGCAGGCTGCTGAGCCTCAGCTTTCACTCTCTGTCCCTCCATGCACCGTATAAAATCTCTTCCCCCCAAATGGCATCCTTTCTTCATGATCGCATCTTTCTCAAGTGCGGCCCCTGGGAGAAGGCAAAAAAGAAGCTGTCTCTGAAATGCAGCCACATGCATTTCAAAGCAACACAGCATGATAAAAACAAGAACCCTCCACAATTCTATTGCCTTCGATCCCATTAATAAGTTTGAGATAGTCAAAAAAATCCATCCATGCTACAAGTTTCTGTCTCAGTTTCTCTATAGTGCTGGGCAGAGATTTGTAAGCCCATCCTAGACATTCCTAATTTCTCACAGAAGATGAGTTCGAATCGTTAACCAAATATAATATTGTTCTCATTCTCGCAGTGGGGAAAAGTATGTAAAAGTGCCCACACCATTCTAAACTCCCAAATGTTCCTGTAATAAACTGTGTTTCACTAGGGGAAAAAAGCTGTCTTTTGAAAGTATGGTATTAAATGTCAAATTCATTAGTGACATGACCTGAAACCATTAGGTCTTTCTTGCTAAACTAGCTGCATATGTGATGTTTGGATTCCTATATATGTTATTTTCAGATCAAAATGAAACCACAGAGAAAATATTGTGCTTTATTACTGGGTCATTTTTTGAAAGAATGACTCAGGCATTGATATTTAGGCTACTTTCAAGTCAAATATTTAAAGCCCACATTCTAACCATAAGCACAGTTACTGACGTATTGGAAGGTCACTGGAACATGAGAAAATAGAGAGAGGTCTACGTAAAAGACCTACAAAGTGTCTTCCACACTGGAAGAAAGGCAACTGTAAGAAAATTGAACTGTTTTCTTGTATTTTCATCAAAGTACTGAACAGGTTCCAAACAGTTTCAGATGTATTAAAAATCAGGCCTGTGGCATTTTCTTCTTGTCCACTCATATTTCATGAGGTACAATGACTTTATCTTTTCACCAGTTAAAAACACCATTCAAATTGGCTGCTATACTTACTCTTTCACTGTCACAATATAGCCGTATTCTTTCTGCTCGGAAGACTTCACTTCAAGTTGTAATCCTTGTGCCATATTTTTCTGAGGCTCTTCATAGGAGTTTCCATCTTGCATTAGAGCATTCTTAATCCAGTAGTGAGTCTCGCTTGGGTCTTTGGAGTCAGATTCACTGTTCTTTGCAGCTGTCAGTTCCCTTGAAAAAGTCTCGCTTTTTACATTTTCCACACCAGCATTTATCTCTTCTGAGGAAGAAGAGTCAATGTCTTCAGATTTCTTGGTTTCTGTCTTAGCAGATTCTTCAGGTGTAAGGTCTTTAGGCATATTTTCAGGTAATGCATTCTCATTCAAGAAGTTTACTAGCTTTGCGGTGTTCTCCTGTATTAAGAGAATGTTATTTTAAAAACTAAACACAGGAATGTTATACTGAACCAAACCTGGATATAATTTTTCAGACTCTTACTGATATGGTAAAGCCTATTCATAGAAATGTCACATGGTCATTTTCTTAATTTCTATATGCTGCCAGACTATGTAAGAACATAATGCTCATTCAGTAATAATAAAAGAGCATTAAATTACGCCACTGTATTTTTCAATAGCTTCAATAAGGGCAAAGAAATTCTATAGTTAACAGTTACTTTCTTTTTCAAGTATCACAGAAACTAGCCAGCCTTTTCTCTGTTTTGAAGAGCTAGAAGAAAATGGTGATGATATTTTCATAGAGTTCATTTTCATGTGTCTGTGTGTTTAAGTACTAATGAGAATAAAACTTCGTTATCAAATAAGTTAAAGAAAAGGAGAAAGAACAGAAATATCCATCAGTACACCTAAATGTTGGGACTGGAAACATGCATACTTCTCGGGTCTTACAAGTCATAACACAGGAAAAGGGAAGAGATATTATGTGATTAATTATATTTCACTTATTCATCTCTAGAAATTGTGACAAACTGTGAGTGATCCACTCAGCTAAACCTATGATCACAGAAAAAAAATCTGTCTCATACATTGAAACAATAAGCAAATGACCAAAGTCAAAACACATGCCTGGAACAATCCATTAGCTAGTTTCATTAAATAAGTTTACTGCACCCAAGCATTTGGAAGGAAATGGTGGCTAATAGGCACTTTGTACTATGTGTCACAACATATTCTTTTCTATGACATCCCCTATTCAAGCTGTCAATAAGAAATCTATACATGGGATCTTCTGTGAGTCTATTGTAAATGCAGTGCTTCATTCCTTGAAGAATTTCATGTGGGTGGTTAAAGCTCCTGCCACATTGTCCACTTGTGTGTTTGCTTGGCTGAAAGGCAGCTACTAAAGAGATTTTGCTGTGAACACAAGGGGGGTTGCCCGTTTGTGAGTCTTGTAGTGTTAGCTTTTGATAGAGTGTATAGTAGGAGAAGTTTCACAGCAGTTTTTACAAATATTTCTTTGAGATATTTTTTCTCCATGTAACCCAGAAAAAGAAAGATTAATATACCTCAAAAAATGGCTGAATATTGGATGGAAGTCTAGAGGATATGAGTCAAAGCTCATGAGGAATATTATAAAAGTAATCTGGATTAAAATCCCAAATTTTATGTTATCCCCTAGTGCCTAGAGCTTTTGAAATACCTCTGATATTCAATGATTTTGAAGAACTAATGGTAAAGTAAAAAAGTGAAGAATGACCAATCCCATGGAAGAAAAGGGAATTTTGAACCTTCTCACAAACACAGGCTTTCAGAGGGAACATATTTACTCATCTGCTTCTGAAAACCAGAGATATTATCTGAGGAAGGATGCTTGCATTCCCCAGAACTAAGAGCCAAATGATAGGTGAAGGAAGGGTGTTTTCAAGAACACCTCAATACTCAAAATTTACCAACTTCAGGAAAAGCCTGAATTAGTCTGAACTTTGGGATCTGTTATGAATTCTATTTACAAATGAAAGAAAGGCAAAACAGGACTTGATTTTGTTTTTTGAACTGCAAAACTCATTTTGGTTAAGGTTTAAATAAATGTTCTTTTAATATTTCAATGCATCAACAACATGCCTATGCTGTGATATTGAATTATATTCACACAAGACACAAAACAAGTCTTATATTTCAGAAGTGTGCTTCTGACCTTCACTGCATATAAACCTGGTATTCTGAGATGGAATACTTGTTTTGTTAAAATACTGGTACTCTACCTTTTTATCAGTTCTCACACTGCCTTCACGCACTCCATTGTCTGTAGGATATGAAAAGCACAAATACATAGTTATGAAAGGAAAATATCATACATGAAACACACACTGCTTATAGGCTGCTGAGTAGTGGTGGCCTTTTCATGCAATTTAAACATTAAGACATCAAAGCTGAAAGGGCAGAGTAAAGAGCACCGTATAATTCAGTATTGTTATTCTAACTCAACTTCGATAGCAAATTAATGCAAGATCAATAGACAGACTACTTCAAGAGGGAATGTAATAGTGTTATTTTGCTAATTAAGTGTCCAATCCTCATATCTGTTTATCAATATCTAAGAAAAAAACCCAATATAATGGCTCTAACTAGCTGAATGGATATTTACTTTAAAGAAAAAGCAAACTTATACATCCCTCATACACGTTTTGGTGGAAGAAGATGACTTATTTCAATAGGTATCATCTACCAAAACTATGCTACAGTTTAACTACAGTGAAGATATGCAGTCACATCTTTAACCTCAGTCAAATAACGCTGGCTTTTTCGTTTATGAACTGAGTCTTATTCATCTCTTCCAGCATGATTCAGGACAAATCCTCAAGTCTGCTCATTCTAATCTACAAAAAAGAATTGGCAATTAAAATAACCAGAATATCCCTAACTAGTAAGGATTTCAGTATCTCACCATGGAAAAAGACAGTAAATTATGCTTATGACTTACAGCGTATGTTTTTGATGTCCTAGATAACGTAACGTTCCTAAAATAGAGAATGGCTGAGTGGTAACTTCTGTCCCATTGTGGTGTCAACTTATTAACGGCAATTACTGTAGCTCCTGAATCTGCATCACCAGGAAAATATGTTTCCAGATAGAAGCAAATAACTCTTTTATTTCTCGAAGCAGGAAAGGGAAGAAGTAGTTTTCTACCTGTACCTGTCTAAGACTTTCTTCTGCAAGTAATTGTGGTACATTAAAGAATGATTATCTGTAAAACATATTTTTTTTGCCCACATATTTTGAAATACATTCTTGGAATATAATAATTTTTCATTATCATTTTGCTTAAACATCTCATTTTCAAGAAAGGGAAATTAAGATCCCACAGCATACAGCTATTAGTATTTCAACATAATTGAGTGTGTAGGTTTATCCTGTTTGTGAATCTTGAAGACCAAGGGTTCACAAACAGATGCATTTTTGGTAAATAAAGTATCTGCTGTAAAAGAAAGTCATAAAGCTAAAATTCTGCAGCCTTCAGCAAAAAATACAGAAACTTCCCCTCCTGTCTTTAAAACTGAATTTGAAAAGCCTAGCACTAATGTGAAGCAATAAAGGAAAAGCAGGGTAGCTATCTTTTCATGTACTTAACTTTTATGATTAATACCTGGTATATTAACACTGTTTTCCATTAACCCAGTCTGAACCTCTGCTCTTCCTTGAGCATCTCCTTTCTTCGCCTGTGCTTCTGTTTTGTTGTCTTTAGTTTTACCAGCACCCTCTTCTGTTTCTTTCTGAATGCCAACAGTTTGAATTGCATTGGCAATAGTATCAGCGATCTCATCCAGTTCTGTTGAGCTGAGATTCTCCACGTTCACTTGGTGTTTCTTTAGGTCCTTCAATACATCTTTAATAAGTGTCTCTGGATCACAAAATGACATAAACACAAGAGTTAGCTGCATACATGAACCACATGTGCTTATATCACTATCTTTCATTTTTCCTGAAAGATATCTTTTCCTTCATGGAGAATGTTTTCCAAAGGACTGTATATACATACATGCTGCCATCTTTACAAAAACCACAGTATTATAAGCGAATGTTAGGGTTTATGTCAAGGTGAATCTATATCAGACACTGGGGGATGTATGCCACTACAACTCTGCAAGTTGTCCTAGAGAGAGGTGTACAAAATTGTCACTTTTTCTTTACCTGAAGAGCATTGTTTCCTAGTCTAAACTGACTCAAAATACTGAAGATAAGTGTTAAGGTAGCTTAAATTTTATTGATTTCTCTTGGCAAAAATATCTTTTGTCAAAAATGAACTTCACTGTTTTGGTCTGACAGCTGTGAATATTTTACCAGTCACATTGAGGAAAGAAATGTTTAGATGACATTCTAGGCCAGGAAAAGCAAATTGATTTAAATTTAGGGGGAAAAAAACCCCAAACAAAACAACAACAGAAACCAAACAAAACCACAAAACAACCTTGATGTGAAAAAAGTTTTGAAGATGAGGAAATTCAAGGACAGTGGAAATTCAAGGTGAGTTAGAAGATGTAGCATAACAGCTCTTCAGGGAAGGTACTGACTGCATATATTGCATACATCCTTCAATACCATGCTGCAAAACTCAGCCTAATGTCCCTTGGAGTATAAGACACTAAATGTAGGGCTTGCTTTAGCATACCAAAATAATTTTCAGTCATGCCTCTGTTCTGCTTATTCATGCTGATCAGGAATTTAGCACACATATGCATATGCATGCAAGAAAACTGTCACATAGGTAGTATTGTGCAAGAAAAGGAAGATATGGACCACTTTTAAATCTCTTTTGAATGTATGAATTTATGTATAAGCAGTTTGACAGCAACACCCAGTCTTTTTTCTTGTAGTAACATTCTCCCTGTTAAGCCCTGTGGTTGGACATGTTTGTCATCATCTGTAAACAAGACTTTGGGACCATGCTGTCAGTTACATAAAAGTGAATTAAAAAGTAGGTGTGCAAAGGGGAAAACACAACAGGAAAAACGGCTAAAGAGAAGGTTTTACTTTTCACAGCAATGGAAGAAGAAGTAGTTAGAGACTAGGAATGAAGAAGTAGAAACTTTTCTGCTCCTGGGAGGAGGCAGCAGAACATCTGTGATTTTGCAGGGAGACAAGAACCAAGGATTATTTCTCATCAGGAAAAAGAGGCCAAGACCTGGGAAACATCTGTCATTTTTTGGACCACACAGTGTTAGCTGAAGAAGTTAAAGCTTCCAGCTGACCATCAGCTTCTCAATGCCATCTCAAGGGAGAGATTAATTTCCTCTGACTTGACCCATAATCCACCAAATAAACTAATGCCGTTTTCCCTAAACTAATTAGTCAATATAAACCAAAATAACTTAAGCAGCTTAAACAGGTTTACTGTGAGTCAAAGAGGGTTTTGACACATGGGGAAGGTGGTTTGTTGATGTACTTTCTTTGCCAGGTTAAAACGATACATCTTTCCAATAATCCACCCTGATGATATTACAAAATACCACGGATTTCATTATAAAATTCAGCTGAGGATGTATGCTGTGAACTTTTGAAATTTACTTTAAAAAGAGCAGTTTTAAACATACTAAAGTGCAACTATCAATAAAAAAGATAGTTAAATCTATGATGCTGCTTCAAACTGTAGCAGCCAACAAAGATTATGGTACCACAATGAAACAGCAGAGTACTTTGTACGGGAAAGAAAACGTTCAGTAACAAGAGGCAAAGACTTAATCTCACAATCTATGTCAAACTCTCTGGGACAAGATATTTGGAGGCAGCAAAATTAGGACTGGCATTTGATGGAAGCTGAGCTACACTTCACAGAAAACTGAATACTTTCATTTCCACATTTCGTTGTATTGTATCCATCCCCTGTTATGAATTTAATAATACAGTAAAAAAATAATGATTAAATTATTTTGTTTAGGAAGGTAATCTACAAGAGCAAGTTGATCCAAACTTCAATAAAAGTTTTCACTAGGTTTGAGCAAACTTAGTTCAAGAAACTTTTTCAAGAAGCACAACAGCTACCTGGAAGATGGCCATTTGGAGAAGATGTTACACATAGCAGCAATGCAGGAAATTAAACTGTAGGAAACACCAGCACTGTCAGATTACCGTAGAAGCCTTGTGTCTGCTTAGGTATCATTTTTGTTCTTGTGTTTTATAGAACTATTGGACAAAAACCTGACAGAAAAAACTAAATTATTGAAGCAGAGCTAATAAAGTCAGCAAAGAAAAGACAGAATATATGTCAGTTCCAAATCAAAACTAAAACTTTTCAACTAAAACATCAATATTTGAAGAGAAATCTTAAAAGAGAATTATATTTCAGAACATATATAATTAAAAGAGCTATATTAATGTAGCACTACTAGATTTTTGTTTATTTTGGTTGTTTCACAGCCAGCTGTCAAAGCCAACTACTGAGCTACTCAACTACACACAGTCAATACAGTCCTGTCATTTCCATTCCATTCTGTCTTTCCTAACTAACCTTTCTCTGTACCTATTACCTTAGCCAAGTCTTATCTCTCTAGTCCACTTCCACAGGCTCATAGTCAATAACAAAGCAGTCTCAATCTCAAACAAAATGGAAATGGGGGAACAGGGAAGGGAGCCACACAAGAAAATGAATGGCCACAGGCCCTACTCCAGATAACACTAAAAGGCTCACTGCAGGTCCTCCTGGTTCATTAACTAAACCTGTTACAGAGCAGCCTCCTGCTCCTCTGGTGCTGCTATTCCTGCCCTGGTCAATGCCACCAGGGCACAGTTCATCAAACAAACCCCTAAACAGTTGTGTCAACGTGAGTACAACTTAGTCATTATATGCTACTTTTACTGAACAACTACAAGTGTCACTTAAAATGTCAAGGGTCAAAGCTAGCAAACATGAGGAACATCATGTTTTCCGTATACTAGGAGGAACAGTCACCAAAACATCTGTAACAGCCTGGTGAAATGGAGGTCTAAATAAAGAGTCTTCCTAACTTCATGAGGTTACTGATACGATGTTAATACATGTCCATGTTAAATATGGATGTTTCCACTTCTTGTTATGGCACTTGTCCATGTTTGTATACCATTTGCATGTTATTGGATAAGGCTGATACACAAATAGATATTAGTGCATCTATTTACAAGCACCTTTGGGTAATTTAAGGAAATCATGATGAATTTATTAAAATCAGAAAATTGCTGGAGAAAGACCAAAACCCAGATGGATACTGCAATGGCATATCACTTAAGCAGCACATGTACTCGAACATGCATGGACCTCCGCACAGCCTTTATACTCTCCCACTGATCCCTTCTAAATAGAATCGGCAATGCTCAGCCATGTTTCAATGGGCTTGTACTGCAAACCAGATTTCTCTCTCAGCTCCAGCTTCTGCAGTGAAGAAGGAAAATTGCCTTTCATAGTTACCTTGCAGCCCTGATGACAGTAAAGGCACATATATGTTAGATCATGTAATTTTTAATATCAGCTTCCCCAGTAGAATTCCCTAGTACGTAACAATAGCAGCTTAGCAAGGGAAAACAGCTTGTTATTGTACAGCATATAAATCATGCTCCAAACTCCACTGACACAACTGCCAAAGTCAGCTTGCCTGAGAACCAAACGGTATGGCAACAGGAACTTTGCCAGCAGTCTCACAGGGTGGTCTGTCATTTTCTACATGATCACCCTACTGACCACACCTAGCTGTAGTCAGCAGCTGAGCACCATATGGATTGGTGACCACAGCTTTGCAAGACAGAGGACGTACAAAAATAACTTTGCTCTATAAACACGGGAGTTTGGGTTTTTTTGGGAAAAATAAAATAAAAATATCTGAATTACTAATTTTGTGACCTTTACAAAGCAACGGAGAGATGTATTCTGTAATATTTAATACACCAAAAATGAGTAGACTAGAAAAAATCACTTAAAACTGAGCCAAATTCTAAATACGGCTGGTGCAGAAGACAGATTAATGATTCTGCTATTGCACAGTGACTACAAAGGCAGTACCCACACAGATCACGCTACTCCTAGAGGTAGCAGTTTCCAAATCTGATAGAAAAACAGCTCCACATTTCCTTCTTTTGTATTTTTCCCTCAGGGTGCCTTGTTAGCTAATTTACCTGCCACTGTTTTGCAGCAATTCTCAGTGCTAATCTGCTCAGTACCTTCTGGATTGTTCTCCCAGTCTAGTTCCTTTGTCTAATTCTGTATGAGATGCAGCAGCGAACTGAGCTCATGTGACTGCACCCCACACTTCCCAGTTTTTCAAACTTTCTGTGCTTCAGGGTGCAAGAGAGAAACAACCCACAAGTGTACAAAAATCCTGAAGCACCAGAGAGATTGGAGAAGGGTTAAAAGCAGAAAGAGATGATGCGGTCAGCCTGGAAAATCTAAATCCAAACCATCGTCATTCCAATGGACATCATTTTAAACAACAAATACACTGGGGTCTGTCTTCACCACTTCCTTATGAGTCTATCAACTGGCTCAAAAATACAAAGGAAACCATATTATTTCCTACTCAAATGATTCATAATTTTAGTCTATGCAACATTTAAAAGCTAATGCAATGGAAGAAGTTCCCACAGGGCACATTATGTATGTGAAGTCATAGTAGTACAACCCAATGAATTGTGAAACATGTTATTCCCTCTAAGTGTTAAGCATTTTTTTCCCGGTTGGCTCCTACCAGGAAAGGTGAAGTGGAACAGCTGGAGGATAATGAAACCAGCATGTGCCTAGTTTGTTTTGAGTCTAGTAACAAAATTGTCTAACCTGTGCAAGAGACTTACAGTGCCACCTGGATTTGATTTTACATTATAGTTCGTTCCTTGAAACCTATTATCTCTGGGCACCATACCAAGAATGCTTTCACTTCTGAGCATCCTTTGATAGCAAGCATTATCTTTCCTCTGCTGCAACTTTGACATTTCTGTGTATTCTGTTTTTTAAAAAAAACCCAACCAAATAAATCAAAGAATGTTAAACTTTGTGGATTATAATAACTACAGAAGGGATTCAAAGGAACCCTCTTATGTATCACCAAAATCCATTGGCATAGTGGTAACTACAGTGTAACAGATGTAACTGTTTGGCAATGGCTGAGGAACAATTCTTTCATTTTTCAGGCATTCTGAACCACTGGAATAACATCAATAGTTAGATTAGTTTAAAGAAACAATAAAGTCAATGAGAGTTATTTCCTCAACTGTAGCTGATCCCCAGCCATGATGTGGAGACCCATCATGTCTCATAAAGCAGCACTGAAAGTGTATCACAGCATCCCATGAGAAGTTACACTCCATTTTCATTTAAATATTAGTCAAACTATCACATAAAAAGGAAATATGGATCTGGTCATTGTTAAACAGCATTAGCAAAAAAAAGATGAAAATCCAGCAAATGGGTTGTTTCTTATAAAATGTCAAGCCAAAACTAGATGTAACCTCACCTTGATTTATACTGTGTCCACCTAGCCACATAATTGACAGATGCCTCGCCTCTCTGTTCTGCACCAGAATTTATCTCAGTGTTAATTTCTGTGTCTAACTTTGAATTTTATCCATGGTCCTTGAATTTCTAGTTAAATACAGAGAAATGGAACAAAACCAGGCATTTCTATATTACCTATATATAGTGTGGGATGTATGCATAAACCCAGATTTGATACGAAAGATATACTCATAATTACATGTTGTTTGTAAAATGCTTTGAAAATATAACAAGTTACATAAATGTTACATCTTATTGAGTGCCATATATTTCTGCATGCATATGGAAGGTGGGTTGAAGAATGTGGGTAGATGTTTGCAGAGAAAATAGTTAGGATGGTGAACATTATTACTGTGAGGATTATGGCAGATATAAATATGCCAATAGTAGGAGATATATCAGAATGTCTAATTTTTTTTCTTTTTTTTTTTTTTTTTCCCCACAAAATGCTCAGTGAACACAAGGAAAACTTCCAATAAGTTAAAATAAGTAAATATCAGCTTTACCATCCACTACACTCAGAGGGTCCTTTGGATCATCCTGGGAAGTGGATTTATGATTCAGCGTCTCAGGGGTTGGCCCCAGCACTCCAGACGTAGGTCTTGGCTGGAACAGTTTCTTCAGTTTAAAATCTTCTGCTTTTCCTTTGGCAAAAGTTCCATCGAAAGGACTGACTTGTGAAGAGTAGAATCTATCGGCATATATGTGAGGCCCTTTAGTCCTGCTGTGAGAGCTTTTATCATTGCTTTGTGCTGACAGGTTCTGAGTGATGTATGTATGTAGTGCAGCCATCAGAGTTTTTTGGTCAAGCCCCATTTCTGACTCTGGCGAGAACTTATCTGGCTGAGGCTGGCTGAAGGACCTCCCACGGAGATTTTCAGCATGCTGTTGATGGGATGTTGATGCATGGGCCAAAGGAGATGATCTTTCTTTGGGTTTTTGCATCATGTAGTACCTGATAGGATCATTATAGATGTAGCTCTAGGGAGTAAAAGGGGGAAAGAAAGGACTGGGTCATTATTGCTTTGTAATGATTACTGTTATACAGGGATCACAGGCATAACCCTTAGTGTTTTACCAACCAGGAAAACAATCATTAAGATCTGTAATGCCTATGTAGGTAGAAAACTTCAAACCAGTAAGTTTGCTTTAAAGAGGCCCTATCACTTGGTACAAATTTTGTAAACCAGTTTATTAAATTATCAAAAAGCAAGAGAAAGAGATTAGAGAGAGAATGATACGACTCCAACTTGATGTTAACTATCTATGCACTATTTGCATTCAGTCAGACAGAGGAAAGTTAGTAAAGCCACTTTCCCTTTGGTCTTTACTAGACTTGTGAGAAAAACTTTTTTGTCAGGTTGCTTACCAAAAACTAGCAAGTCAAATAAAAAATGTCATTTTTTAAAGAACACCAAGGAAACAAAAGAATTCTTTTCTATATATTAAATACTTGGTTCTATTTTAAATGAAATAGTTTTGTTTTTTCCCTAAATTCTCTAATCAATATGCCCTCTGACAGTATAAAGAAATGTAAAAGCAGCCTTTAAATTGGTTTTCAATTTGTTTTTGTTGTTGTTTTTCAGGTAAAACAACTCAGCAAATTAAAGAAGAATGTAAAAAATGTTCTAATCAAGCTAAAACCATGTTTTCATTGAAAAAGTGCTGGGTAAAAAGCGGAAAGGTGGGCTGGCACTATAGTTTTCTATTTTCAGTTTCAGATTTTCAAGGATGCACCAGATGGGAATCTAGCACTGCAAGACAACATCTATTGCTTTCATTGATCTTTTTTTCTTTTTGTTGATGACAAAACTTAGATTTGAGGACAAATTTTAAATTGCCTTTAAGTGCTTTAAGCCTCTATGCAGCGCATGAAACAACAGATTCATTAATTAGTATTACCTTTACTATAATTTAATTGTAGAGACATTTTTTCATGATCACAACCTGAAGGCAAGACTTTTTGTGATTAACAAACCAGTTCCACCCTCCTAAATAATTTCAAAAATTCTTTTCCTTCATTCTCTGCGAAATACAAATTCAAACCAAGAGGTTTACTTATATTCAGAATTATTCCAATTAGATTCTTTGTTTATAATTCCTTCAGGACACTTTGCTAAGTTGCATCCCATACTGTATGTGTGTTGTAGAATGAGTCCTGCTTCTCAGCTGTGGTTTCTTGGTTAAACTGTCATATAAACTACATCACAATGTGGGAAACTTAGGACAGGGATTATTTCAGCTCTCACTGCTATAAATTATAATGGAACACTAGTGTCCCTGTGCACTGATAGCATAATGGTTTAGGAGAGCAAGAGCTGCAAAATACATAAAGCACAGAGACTATATACCCCAGAGGAGAGCAATTAGTAGAATTAGGCCAGAAAAATCATTATTTATATATTTCCTAATGGAATTTGTAAAGGCAAAATAAGTAAGGCTGATAAACTATTCCAGAAATGAATAAAAACTTTAGATTTTATCATGTTCTTTTTTTATAGAGAATAATTTTGCTCTCCTTCTGAACAATTTTATTTCTTCTGATAAGTCAGTTGATTTTATAATATATATTCATAACCCCTGCTTTCCAAGAGGGTTATCCTCCCCCTGAGAAATGATTGAAGAGGTTCATTCCATGATTCCATATGATGATTTGTAGACTTAGGCTTATGCAACTTTATTACAGAAAAAACCACACTTTGGCTTCTTTGGTTTGTGATCCGCCAACGCAAGGCTTTTGACTTCTGCAGGTGGTCTTTAACATGGAAACATGTTTTGTTAATGTCAAGAAATTGGGCTAGAGTAAGACAGTGTCAAAGAATATAGACCTAGAGATCAAGCAGCTTTGTGTATGAAATATTTTAATGTCCCCTGGGAACTATATCAAACAACAATATAACTCCAGCTCAGTGCACCAGCTGCAGGGTGTGCACTGCTCTGCTCAACACCAAGAGGGGAGCCAGTTGTCAAAATACAAGTTCAACACTGTTTACATACTTAATAGCAAACCCTAGATGTGAAAAACTACTAGTTGTATGTATTTATTTCTCAACTTCAACAGATCTTTGCATGGGGTAATTAATTCTCTAACGACACTTAGCTCCCTAGAAGGAACTGCAGAGGCTGATGCAAGGCAGTCCCAGACACACCAAGCAGTTGATAGAGGATTCACATAAACTGCTGTCTGTCTGTCCAGCCCCTGTACTCTCTACCTTGCCACTTTTTGGATGACCTTCTGGGGACAAGGGAAGGAAGAACAGGGAGTTGGAAAAGGGAGAAACATGACTGAGGGAAAAGGACATTCCCCTTTCAACCATGGAAATACATTGTCAGCTCAATCCAGTTTATGTGACTATACCACAGTTTCGATTTCTGTCCCATATCCAGCTGCCTTTTTAGCCTCTGAAGCTTTACTAATAAATCAAGTCTCCGGGGGAGCAAAACTGCTAGACACTCTCAAACCACTGTGAAAGATTAGGGTCAGGAGATGCGGGCTGGCTTTTGATGAGCTATTTAACAAGTCCAAATATCCTTTAACATTAACAGATCTGTGATTTCCTGCTCTTGCAGACAACAGGCATCAAGAAAGAAAACACAGCAAAACCACCAGGTGATTGTACACAAATTGGATATAAGTGCGTGCCAGTCCTGGGCTCAGAGCTGCACCTCTATCAAGAAGGGGCAGCCTCTCAGCAGCTTGACAGGTCACACTTTGGGTAGTAAGGGATGAAATATTAAAAGTTCTAATTAAAGTATAGCACCAACAGCTCAGCTGTCTTCACAGCGCACTCAGATACCAGCCCATCTGATGTAGCTTAGTCTGACTTAATTAAAGGGATCTCTCGCTGCATGGCAATCCTCAACTTGGAAGAGAAAAAAATTCCCTACCTTGCCACCCCCATCTCAAACAAAACACAGTGCCTAAAGTACACGTGCCGAACGAAATATGCAAGGTGGAATCCAAGTAAAAGCAGTACAGATAAACACAACCCTAGATTATGGGTTTGTCTAAGTGACATGGGAAAAATATCTATTTCTTACAGAAAAAGATACGAGAAAAATCTGTTATATGTAGTTTGGAATCCAGTGACAATTTAAATCTTAAGCTACTAGTAACAATTGAAGAGCACTGCGATAATCTTATTTGCAGTGGTTTTGCAATCAAACCTCCTGAGCATGGACATTGCTAGTTTGACTTCAAAGTTAAATGGCATAATCCATGGTCAGTGAAAAGAATCTGTAAATTCCCTTGTTGGTGCCTTTGGAGAAGCTGCTAAAATTATGGTGAAACAGAAGGAAACAGGGAGTCGGAAAATTTTAAAGAGAAAATTATTAAACTGGTTTTATATAAAGTACTGCCAGTAATAGCAAAAAAAAAAAAAAAAGACAAACATTTAATGCAATATGTAGAACCAAGAAAGAATACCATAGCTACCTTATAGATGATTTACACTGAATAGGATTAGAATACAAGTCCCTATTACTATCAGGAACTTTTTTGGTTTTTTAAATAGGTAAGATACTGTTCAATTATCTCATGTCACTGATACACCACCTTTTAAAAAATGCTCCAAATTGCTTAAAAAATCAGTTAAAAAGAATCTTATTTCTCCATCTGCACAGGATTTTCCCCTTCTTCACCTTTCAAATAAGCTATCTCAATAATTCACACATTATCAAAAAAACCCCACACACTAACCTTTCTGAAGATGGAACTGTTAGGGCAATGTCTTGTATGGGTTAGGTATGTAAGTAACTGACATTTTCTGCATGAAAGTTCACAGAAGGGCACAATAAATTACACTGTGCAGATGCACTGTGCAATAGTCTATGGACTACATGTTTTCTTTTAAAAAATATATTTAAAAAAGGGGCAGGATTAGATGCATACAACCCAAGGCACAGATAAATGCTGTTCAATTTATCCACAAAGGGGTAGATTGATTTAAATGTTTCACCCAAGTGCAGAAAGAATGGAATTAAATTTGTGACAAAATACTTCCTTTCTGGAGGACACATTTGCTAAATCTTGAAGTCATATAAAGCTAACAAAAAATCCCTCAGGAACACAAAAAGGAGAAATCTTCCTCCCACAATTTTATTTAGCCTTTTCTGTTTGATGCATTTTCATAGATAATTCATGTTTGCTACCACCTAAATTTGGTTGGATCATGATTCCACCTACAATATTTCATTTATTGTTCTTATTTGAGATAGTGGCTGTATGCTTACTGGAATTAGAAAATAAAACCACAACAAACACTGGAACCAGGCCCTCCCTCATCAATGGTGTGATAACATAAAGGCTTCCAAAGGCTACCAAAAATGAAATGATCTTATACTTTAACTCACTGTGAGGAGTGAAAGAAGTTTTAACTTTTTCTACCAGAAGCAGCCTGGATACTTTGTGATGCACATGCACTTGCCTCATATAAACTCGCGACACAGGAAATGCGTGCACTCATGTGGACATGTAACTTAACAGGAGCACAAGTGGCACTGCCTGACTGCAAGATCAAAGTCTGGGCTGTGAATTTGTACACCTCAATTTACCTTTACGTGGAGAGAAATCCAGCCAGCAATGAAACCTGAGGGCCCAGTGGGTGTCACGGAGTGGATTACAGTGCAGAAGTCCCTGGGATGGAGCTGTGAGCAGTACAGCTGTGTCCTTAGGGCACCACAGCTAAAGTAGCCAGGCCTGTGTCAACAAAGCCTTAATTCTTTCAGCTGGTGAGCTGCTGTTTTCATACAGTGCTGCACTGTCAGGAGGATATCTTAGCAGGTTTCCAGCTAAGTTCAAGCTAGCTGAAAGAGGGGAACTCCACTTTACAAGCCACTGCGTGCTGTAGACATGATGTTACACAGTCTGCACCAAATTCAGTGTTACTTTTATCTGAAAATAATAGGTAAGGGCAATGAAAAATTCAATTTTTTGAGCAATAGTGGAGCAAAAGGCTTCTCTACCAGCTGATAATTACTTTTTTACTGACTATAGATAATGACATTATATCACAGCAAGAAAACACTGCATAAAACCCAAGAACCTGGAGGACTAATTCAGAATCCAGAAACTGATAAAAAGGCCAAACCAGTGTCTCCTGCAATGATGGGATAGCATCAGGCCATGGTCTTTTGACAGATTCACAGGCTTAAGGCAACAGGCACCGTCACAGTCATCTCATCTGACCTACTATTTCACTAATAATTTTCTGTAACTATCTCCTATTTTCTTTCCGGGAATTACAACAGCTCTGAAACCATTTAAGAACTACATCAGAGAAATAAAGATGGCAAAGATTGTTAATTAACACCCTGTAGTTTTCAATGTCAAAAGCTTGATCAAGCAAAAGCCGTCCTCAGAGTCTCCTTTGATCAAAACTAGTGATGACTTTGCTTCCTAATTCTGGTTGTGAAACTGCAGTGTAGCAGGATCGTCTGGAGTCTGACTGTATACCATCCAATAATCTACACTGCTGTAATTTCAGTTGACACAGATTTGATTGTGAGCAGCATAATCTTCCACTCTTAAACAAAACAATAATCCAAAACAAAAGAAAAAAGAGAGAGGATAAATACATTGGCTTCTTTCATGTATGTTACTATTTAAGAAATTCACTTTTAAGTCTCAGATCTTCCCAGCCATTCTTGATCTCCTTTGGGATTATCTTACTTGCCTGCATACCATTCAACCTTCTCCAACAGACTCTCTTGCATGAATATTTATCTTTAGTCGCCATTTCTACTGCCGCTGAGGAACTCACTACCTTTAGTCCTCGTAACTAACTGCTGGTTGTTCTCTGTTTCTGACAAATCTCTATCCTATGGGTTAAAACAAAGTTCCCTTGGGCATAGAAGTGCTGGATGGTTTCTCTTTGGCATTCATCATTAGCTCATCAAACAAAAAATGTTAGTTTTACACATCGGGTTACATGATAATCTGGCTTGTATCTACACATAAAGGATGAAATGTGTGGAGAGAAAAATGACGAGTGAATTAACCCCAATAACCTGATCAATGCCAAGAGGCCCCTGCCCCAGCTCCTCACTGGGCCACCACAACAAGCCATCAGCCACGATGTCCAGGACTGTTCTCTGGATCACCCTGCAGATTGAAGGGGTTACTGCCTACAGGGTTGTGGGACTCCTTATGGGATGCCAGGAAAAGCATCTTGTCATTGTACAAGGCATATAATAGGACGTTTAAAGAACGGACCAGAGAGGGAGAATCAGGACAGATTGGGGAACAGCTGTGGTATAACAGCAGGAAAAGGCAGTAAAAGGGAACCAGTGGCATGTAAGCAGGCTGGCCAGTACACTTGTCTGACCATGCCTTGTGCCTGATCACCACAGTCTATCCCATCTTCTCAATAAACTCCATTTCTAACTATTCGTTTGGATGAGAAGCTCTATTCTGTGTGCGTGTGTCTGTATGGTGGGCTGAGTGCCGACATCCAGAGTCAGACCGTGGGTCCCATGGTGCCTGTTGGCAGTACTTGCTCCACCTGGCTACTGGTTAGACGTGGGGACACAGACTGTCAGGCTACCGCATTCAGAAGCTCTTTAACATTACCAGTAGGAACCAAAAAGACACAGTTGACCCCCAGTGAAAGGTAGAAATTGTGCAGCATGGCAATCAGTGCTGATAGATATACCAGGGTATACCAGCTTCCCTTGTCTAAGAACAGTTTGCTCATATGTCAATAAGTCTGTTACTTAAGGCTTCAGTGAATGATGTTTAAACACATTTTCTATAGGCATATGCTGCTATATTGAGCTATCTCACTATCTAAAGATGATTTACATAGAAACATGAAGATCTTCATCTGCCAAGAGTTGAGCATATTAGCACCATTTCAATATACTTATAATTCTAACATATGAATCTAGAGAACACTTTTACCCAAAGAAATGCAAGTGAATAGATCTGCAGGATCCACACCTACAACATTGCTTTACAACCCCATTGAAAGCAACCAGCCATTTGCTGGACAACTGCTTCAGGTAAAGTGAGGTTTTTTCCCCTCATAAAAAAAAAAATAATTGTTGTTGCACTGTCCTGAAATGTACACATCAGTCAGTCACACAGAGGTTAGATAAAGTAAGTTAAAATTTTTGTGAACTCTACCCTCTCATTTGATGAGTATGATCTAAAAATAAATACAGAATACACTTTAAAATTTGTACCAGCTCCATTGTATTCTATTTACTGAGCTCAGTGTACTGAAGAACATTGAGTAAATATTTGCAAGACAAATAGCAAGCTTGCAGGAGAAATGACAGAAACAAACCCTCCAAGCACATGGTATTTTGGAAGACACATGGTATTTTGCAAAAAAAAGAGTTGATTTTGAAGGGGTGGGGAGTGATCTAAAAAAGAAGCAAAGCTTATTGTTCAGTCAGTACTTGAGGTTTTAAAACAATCTATGTTTCATCTGGGAATTACTAGCAATTAATTAACTGCCCTTTTAAATAAGCCTCCAGACTTGACACACATCATTTATAATATAATTTCTACAGTACTTGTATCTTCAAATCACTGTTAAAATAATTAATCTTTAGAAGACAGCTGTGTGATAAGGGAAATTATGATTTCTATGTTAGATGTGGAAATTCTGTCACAACAACTGATAGGTGGTAGGTAAAGGTAGGTGTTAGGTCTAAGACTTGAAGAGCACAATATTGGCACTAGAATCTTCACTTATAAAATTATTAATTTAAAAATTAAATCACAGTTCACATGAGATCACCAGACTGTGTATTTATGCCACAAACAAAACTGTAATTTTACTAGGCTTTGTAGCCATGACTCTGCCAGATCTTCAAATGTAAGGGTACTAGTCCTCCCAGAAAAAATTGCTATCTACACCGGATTCATGCAGGATGGCCAGCAAGATAGAATTTACAACGTCTTATTTTATATATATGTATTAGAATAGATGACTCACAACTTGGAAATTCTTTTTTTCTCTCCACTGATGATAAAGAGTTTAGGCTCACTCACACCAATACAAACAACTGTATTCAGTCAAATGAATTCTACTCTGGTGCTTATGGAGTATGCTTTGTTTGCTGGGTTTTGGGGTTGTTTTGTTTTTGTTTTGGGTTTTTTTAAGAGGACTTTAATGTTTTTATTTTACTAAAAAGAACAATGGAGGGGAGAATGATCCAGAAGACAAAATACTTTCCTGGGATTTGAGGCTTAACTTTTAGTTTACACTCTACAAAAAAATTATTGCACTACCTCAGAAAAGCTATCTAATCTGTCTATGAAGTCGGGGTATTAGTTCTTCCCTACTTTGTAATGGCATTAGGTAAATAAATATATCAAAACTTGTGAGACGTTCAGATATTATTCTAATGGTTGTTGTACAGATATGCCAATAGACGGGCAATTCTGTAGCTTCTGGGATACTCCTTTATCAATTATTCCTGATATTTTTATGAAAGTGTTTATGCACAGGGTGAATTACATTTTTCTTATGTATACATAATCCCACATAAATGAAATATTAACTTTTACATTTATATAAGCAGAGTTTAAATGTATACATTGCAGAAAGTTTTTTGACTTTTCAGCAGTCAACCATCAAATCAATTTCTGATGAACTTCATTCAGTATGGTATTTTAATCAGTGTTAGCTAAATAAGGGTCCCGCGTTTTTGCACCAAAGCTCCAGATTAAAATGAGCAATGACTGCGTAATTTCTTACTAGTTAATCACAGTAATTATTATTTGCAGATAAGTTCAGAGTACATCTTTGAGCACCTGTGCACTCAGATTTTCTAAAATAAATAATGATCCTTTTTAATAATTATCACATATCCTAGTTCTTTCAGGAGATCAATTACAAAGCATAAAACAATGTATTTTCAACCCAGCAAAGATATGAGTACTCTTCCCTGAATCTGAAAGGGGAAAACAGGTGGAAGGTTCCCTCTTGCAGTGAGGACTAAAATATAAGCTTTACGAAATGCTTTGTCTAACCTTCGTACCCTTCTAGATTCTAGCAAACTGACTCTGCCACAACAGTTTTTGTTTGCACCTTGCTCCCTCTCAGTGCCATTGTACCGCTGGTCTAACAGCCAGCCATACCTCTCTGCCGCTAACCAGTCACTTCATCTGTTTCTTTCTCCTTTCGTGAAATCTATGAAGAGCTTTACCTTTATTAATGATTTCTTTGATGTAAAGGTTCTGTTTTTTCCCGGATTCATTGCTTAAAAATTTATAAGAATATCTAAGACTTGGGGGATTTCTGCAATCACAGTATTTATACATAAAGTATACTTGAAATGAATGTAAGTAATTAAAAACCAAAGTAACAGAAACAGCAGAAAATAGATGAAACTCCCTGAGGACTTGGAGATAATTTTCTCTTTCTCCCTATACTACATACTAGGGCCTGAATGGCACACAAGCCTGAGGAAGACCTTATCAGCAGGTAGGACCATGTCTGAAGACCTCAGAGGCCAACTCAGGAGGAAGGTATATAGAGCAGTTACATGAATCTTCTAGCCCTAAAACCTAAACCATAAGAGACCCCTGCATCAAGAAATGCAGCACTAGCACAAGTGCAGCAGGCAACTTCCTTATTCCTACAGCCTGTCCAGAAGGTTTCCCGGAGGAGCCAATGGAGATCCAACCCCAGAGTGGAGCTGGGACACCAGAAGAGTGAGGAAGCGAGTGCCCAGTCATGCGGCGTGGTAGACGAGATTGCTGTGTGCTATAGCCCCTGTGTCCGAAACGAGCCCAGTGCAGTGCTGTTAACCAAAGCAGTGCACTTTTGCCAGCGTGAGGCATTAAAAAATTCACAAGTCAGGCTACCAGAAGGCAAGCGAATATGTAAAAATGATAGCTAGTTCAAGGGAAAAACAAGCAGTTTCAGGTGACAGGTTTTTTGGTGGCTCTTTTTTCTGATTTTGAGACTTTTAAGTACATTGGGATCATATATCAAATCTTTTCTCTTTCTGTGATGGCTAAAAATTTATTCTTGGTCAGATGAAGGCAGTATAATTGAAATCTCCTGTAGCTATTCAACTGCAGGCATTTGGACTTTTTAAAAAAAACTATAACGTAAGATCATTCTTCACTGCCTTGGCTAATGGCTGGTGACGGTAGACAACAGGCGTATTTGCTTCCATACTGATCACTTTTGCTGCCTCTCTTTTTTGCTTTGTTGTAGCAGCCACTGTGGACATAGCTATTTTTCCCTTTTTCCACCTGGTTTATTTAAAGATTTCCTCCAGGCTTCCCACTTGCCCCTGCTATGCAAACACACAGAGCTCACCAGCAGGGCTGCCATCAGCAGCAAAGCAAGCAAGCTCTCCTTTTAGAGCTGACTAGCATTAGCAATACCATTTCCTTGCTATCCCTTCAAATCCAACGAAAACCTGCTTCTCAGTTTCTGTATGAATGTAAATAGTATGGTGTTTTTTTCAGGGGGTTGGGTTTGAGTATTTTTCTATGAGAGGAGTTTTCTCTAACCGGAGGGTAGAAGAGCAGGGGAATTCCCACATGATTTGAAGCCTCTGCATTTCTTGCCTCAGTAGATAAGATAAACCAAGCTATCTCATTATGTGTATGTGCCTGGCTATATGTCATTTCCCATACTAAGTCCAGGTTTGGTAGAAAGGAATCACAAAGACTGATAATGCAGCATTTTGTGAATGGTAAAACCTTCATTAAGCCCAAGTGGAGGGGAAAAAACACCAAACACAAAAACCCACTAGCTAATGCTTAAGTAACAAATGCCCCCAAGCGCCCATTTTCTGAACAACTCTTTTCAGCTGAACTAAAGTGAAATGTTCTTTACAGCTGTAATCCTCAGGAAACAGACCCACCAAATCTTCTGATTTACTGCTATTTATCCACTGGCAAAGTCATTATCAACTGGCTAGATTACAGCCTGCCGTAGATACTGTCTAAATACTGAGAAAAAATTCTAAGTTGGTGGTGAACTTCAAGTGCTTCAAAAATTACTCAGAGAAGCTCTTGCAATAAATGGTAGACATTATAGGAATTTTGATCCATCACATGATTTAAGTTAACTAGTGTTATTTCTGCCACTGTTGTATCAAGCCTCAAGCTGACAGTTCTTTGAACAAAGGACATAGGAAAAGAGTTACTTGGTTTAGGTTTTGCCGTGTCTTAATTTACAGCTTTATGCATAACTGTATGTATTCTGTCTACTTGGTAATGTTGAAGCTCTGTAGTTTTATTCCGATAATACATGTGGAAGATAGTAGCAAAACTAAAGACCAAAAGTTTGTAAAACACTTTGATTAAAAATATTCATGTTCAGAAACTAAATAACACTTTTGGAGTACAGCAAATATTTTAAAATCTTTGCCTTTATTCTTCCTTTGTTTTACTCTTGGCCAGAGTCCTTTGATGACTGTTTTGGAATAAATCAGAATCCACTCAGGAAGCCTGCCTAGAAGCACTAAATTTCTGCAAGGTTCAGCTGTGCTTCATAACAGGTAAGGTATCAAAGCCAACAGTGTTACATCTCCTGCTCCCCAACAAGAACGAAGTGACAGAGGTAAACGTATGCTTGAAAGAAAATTATTTTTAAGAAGGACAAAGGCTCAAAAGCTGCAATTTTAAGTAGGGTAAAATACCTCTATCCTACCCTTATTTTTAATCAGTAAAGTGATAGAAAGTTAAAAAGATAAGATCTTCCTACAATTATTTAATGTAGGGTCATAATTTATCTAAACACAAAATAAACAAAGGTACCAAGATTTTTTGAAGCATGCAATTAAAGTGCCTAAGAGCCATTTTCAATTTCAAGTGATATGACCATATCAAATGCAGCTCTTGCAGTTACTTTCCTTCCTACCCTTTTAAAACTGTTAAATTTTACATTTTTTTCTGCTTCCTGGAGTAGCAAAAATCCTGTTTTCTCTTTTGTTTAAATGTTATTCCATTAATGATCCAATGAGTCAAGGCACAAATACAATGTCCCTCTTCTTTCTTTTTAAAGAACAGCAGTTGCATTTGATTTGCAGATAGGAAAATGTCTCCAGGATCATTTAAAATTCATGACTGAGTACTAATTTTTAAGATAATTTCCATTTTTTAAAAAAATTATTCTATATTACAGGTAACACATCTGATTCAGTGTCTGTTGTTTTAAAACGTTTTTCAGCAAACAGAAGTGTACAGTTTGCTCCTATACATGCTTCATTTCCAGATTTTCTCCTCTTTATCCCACTCCCCCAGGCTTCAGAGTACCCATCTCCATGGCAACACTCGATAAGGTTGGTGGGTGGTGTTATCACAGCAGGCTTCCCCACAGAAGGTCTCAACCATATGGATTATTTATGAACTTGCATGACAGCACCAGACCCACCGATATACTTCTTGAGCAAGTTTTCTTGTCTCTGAAAGCCAGTGATTCAAAGCAGGGCATCCTCACTGCAGTCAGCGCCCATGAATAGAGAGTGCAGGAAAAGTACCATGAAAGCGGTCACTCATCCAATCCCCAAAGCTGCCTTGCCACTGCCTATAGGTTCCTTACCCCAGACGAACACCTAATGACACATGCCATAAATCATAAGCTCTCTATATGCCAATGAGTGAAATGGGAAACTTGCAGCGTCTGACAAGAATAATAACATTTCAAGTTATGCCATCACTAAATAGTTGATACAACTGATACTGTTGTTGGGAGCTGCTGTTGCAGATACACTGCAGTAGTTCTGTGTCTCTGAGTTAGTGCCTGGAGAAAAAATAGCAGTTTGGCTTTGACACTATGTTTTCTTTGCCTGATTTTTTCCTAAAACTTCAGTATATTTTTTAGCTAAGGTGGTTGCATTTACACTTTATTCATGCAAATAGCACATACAATTTTTTTTAAAGGATTGCTATAATAACAGCCTATTTCTTTAAAGTAATAGAGTGCTTTGGATAAACATATTTTTTGAGCAAAAGGTATAGGCCTATAATGGTCTGCCATAAGCAATTCCTTCACCCAATTATTTTTATAAATTTATCAAGCTCTGTCTTAGAGCGAGACAGATTTTCTCTAGGAAAAAAAAATATTGTTTTAGTTCTCAAATAGGCATTTGTGTATGTTTTTAACATAGTCAATACTTAAGATGTAATGGTTGTGATTTATCTTCTTATCCATCCGTATATTTCTAATGTATACATATGAACCGTAACTGGTCATGATGAGCTTTCTTTATGATCAATACAAAGGAGGAAATGTTGAGGCACAATTCATCAGATCCATTATCAAAGATTATAGTAATTGTACTCTAAGCACCATCAGCTCCAGCAAGAATTCATAGGGTAGCTCAGCCAGCTTTTTGGAGAGGAGCCGTCAGACGCTGCAAGAAAGGTTTCAGATCAGCCAGTGAAGATGTTACCACCTTTATTCCACTTTTCCTCCTTCCTCCCATACAATCCACCCCTAATTAAGACGAAATACTCCAGATTAGAAAAGCTGTATTGTTTACAAGGCTGAAGATGACTCAGGTCATTTGGAGAGAACTTGATAGTGCAGTTATGATAATCAGTTGGAGGAGTCAGTAAGAAACAATGCCTGGTCTTGAGGCAGAAGGGAAAATTGAAAAATAAGGAGAATTCAGAGAAGGAAGCCAAAATCACAGAATTTAGGAACCACATTAAAAACACTACCTTGACAGAAGCTTTGTCATTTGTCTTCCTTGGATACAAATTTGTAGCTGCAGACGGGGAGAGAATACCAAGATATTTAAGATATTGCTGAAGAGACTTGGCCAAGTCAACATCATTTTCCAGATCATAATTTCTTCCGTTAACTGCATTCAGCCCCACAGTCCTGCACAGAAAAAGCAAGGAAAAGAAAGTTACCAGCCTGTACGACGTACAAAGTGCCCAACTAAAAAGGCACTGCAAACGACTGAAGTTAGTTCCATAGACAACAAGTTGCTCAAAAGCTTAACATCCTCAAAAGTATAGAAAATCCAATGTTTCAGCAAAAGTCAAAAATTTTTGCACTATTAACAATTTATTCCATGAATCAAAGTTAATGATCCAACAGGAAATCAAATATAATGTCTACATCAAGGCAAAGCCATATTCAGAAGAAAATGCTTGTAAAAAGAAAATATGGATCATTAAATTGCACCTCAAAGAAATATGAGATGGTTCTAAGATTTTTAAAAATTGCTGAATGATGATGACATTCAACAACAATTTGGGCCTGCACCAATTTACAGAATACAGTGAGAATACTGGATGTGCAGAAATAACTGTGCAAGTCAGCTCCAGCAAAGGGCTTAAAAAGGGAATAATGAGGTAGAACAAGTATCTCTTCTGCTCTTCTTAGGTGCCTGGGATTCACAGGATAGCAGTGTTTCCTGAGTGGTTTAGACAGATCTTGGTGACGTTTGCAAAGAAAAGCTAAAAATGTGATTAAACAACAGCAGTGTAGAGATGGTTATATGGGACTCAGAGCACTGTGTGCAATGAATCTGAATTATTACTGGCTCTCCTCATCTATCTCAACAACATGTCAATGATGATGATAATTTAAATGTCAACACCAGTAACTATTTCATTCCTTGTGCAAGAAAGCAGAGAGGATTCCCAGTCTGCTTTCTTCCCTGTGACACATTGTTGTGAGGGAAATCACCTTTTTTGTGTCACCATTTCCTACCCACACACCCACATACTTCCTCAGTGATGAACAACTCCAGGCGGAAGAGCCTTCCAGCTCAGGGAGACAAGGCATCTTTTGACTTTCAACATCTCCATGCCACTGTAAGCAAAGTTTTATTCTACCAGCCCATGTCATGGTGCTTATGTAGGGGCACAGTCTGAGAGAGTGCCTTTATGTAATTTTCCAGATCTTGGGTTTAATTACATTACTTTATGCACAAAGTAACCGACTTCCTTCCATGCTTACAGATGTATCAAACGCGTGTCCTGACTTATTTAATACCAATAAACGTAATTAATAATCTAATTTACTGTGGTGGCATTGCAACCAATAATATTTACAGGGTTGCTCACTTTGAAGTACCAGAAAAAAGCTGCACCTCTCCCCAGTGTAAAACAACCAGCTACACATCAGGTAACCAAACGCCAGGAGAACAAAAGGTTTACTGCACGCAGCACTATAGTGATCTTGATTTAATTCACCATAAGTTTTGCTTCCTCCTCACGCTCTTCATATTCTTTTCTCTTATTCCAGAGCTTTAAATTCTGCCTTATGACAAACTGCGGACAGGTAGGTAACATTGTTCACCTCCTTTTCAACTTAAAGCCAGACAAAAACTGTTCTACAGTTTTAGAACGAGCTGGGCAGTATGCTTTCTGCTTCAATAGAGATGAACTAATCCAAAGAGGCTCTCATCATTGAAAGTATCCCAGTTTCAAAAACTCATCTTTCATTCATCAATTAATTCCAACACCTATCTTCTCCGTTCTTCGCTAACTTTGAAAAGAAAAGGAGAATGGGAATACCAGACCAAATTCTGCCCTGAGGATTTCCACTGGAGCTAATGGGAAATGAACGCACAGATAAAAGTCAGTATTCAGGCTATCTTTTCAAGCCCTTATTTATAGTGTACAATCACACTGGTGATAGAAGCAAAGTCTGGGGTCTAAGATTTCTCATTTTTCTTATGGAGACAGTAGTTACACTCAAATTGTGTCTAAATTCCACATCAGTTGTAATATTTTATACTGTAAACTTTTAAACATTTAAAATGTAGAAGTCTAACAAAGCATTACATTTAATTCGATGACAACTTTCACAAAATCCTATTAATACATCTGAAACATTTTTAAAAATTTTTGTAGTTCACCAGCATATCACTATTGTTCATCTTAATAACACTAAAAGTAAAACACATTAAATGAGGTATTATTGCAACCGAATTAAAACATTTCTTTTAAATTTGACAACGTGATATTGGAAAATGGATGAAAGACAAATATATGAAAGCACCAGGTGAGTAAGAGAAATGAATTCTTCCTGTGCACTTATTTGGAAGTATTTTCAGTTTTAATTTGTTCTGAAAAAGGACTTTGCATACAATGAATTTTAGGGTATAAAGACAATAACATATATAATTATTTAGCCAAAGAAATAATCCTATATTTGCTACAGAAAACAATGCTTTAGAAGCTTTTGTGTGGAAATATCTAGATCACTGCATTTCAGATATTTCTAGAATGTTCTAAATAAATACCACACTTTTTAGAATAAAGTTTCTCCCTCTTAAATGCTGTGAGAATCTTATTACTGACTTAATGATGGTTTTATTATAGAAATAATACTGTACCCCATTTCATACACTGAAGTTTGCTGGAAACATTTGTGGTTTTGCCTAATTGCACCAATGAACACAACTGACATTTATTCCCTGTGTGCCAAATGGACTCTTTTCCTTTATCTTGGATCCTCTTTCAAGAGTGGGGTTTTTTTGAAATTTAATAAGGGCCCAGGAAATACCATGTACACTCCAGTTAGCCACCAAGGAAAGAACTTTCATCTTGAAATCAAGCTCCCAGTTTTAGCATTTTGTTAAGAGGAAATCTATGTCTTCTGTTTCATCAGATTTCATACACACTAATTTAGCCTAAGTCAATTTACCTTTCAAGTGTCTGAGTCTATTTTCTTGCTTTCACTAGCTCTGTGGGGATTAATGACTCATTAGTATGACTTCATATTGTCTTATTACACACGTTACCCTTAATAAAAGGTCTTCCTGCCATAATGTTTCTTTGATAATTAGATACCTACACTAAGTTGCTTTTTTAATTATTGAATTATTATCTGGTAAGATTTTAGCAAGTGCATTGAACACACTGAGCATATAGCAAACTTGATCAGAATCTACAAGGTGCCAGAGGAAAAGTTCCTACTGTTACCTGACCTACAGAATATATTGTAAATGGGCAACAAGAAAAATCAATTAATGCTTTAAACTGTTGGCACATAAGATAATGCTTTCAGAAGCACAGCTTGGTAACTTCAGAAAACTATCCACAATAGGAACTGCTATAAGTGGAACACATTTGAAATTCTGATGTTCCTAAAGTGTCAATACACAAAATGAGTTATTTTTTTAACATATAGTTCTAGCTAAAATGCAAAACAGCTCAAACCTGATCACAACAGGAAGTCCTAAAAGTGATCATCTGTTCTCAGTCTAAAAACTAAATTATTTCTTATATCTTCTTGTACGTTTTATTTTTGTATAACTCTGAGTCTGGAACACTGCAGAGTAGAGGCTTGATCTCGTGGAAATCTGGCCTATTTTATCTTACTCTCATGAATAAAAGTTTCAGATACATTCATTCTAAAAAAAAATCCCCCAGAAGATATTAAAAATCATTTCTGATACGATGTACAGAGAGTAATCCATACAGAAATAGCATTTTGTGTACCTAAGATTCTGTGTATCTAAGCAGCGGAAACGTATTTATGGATTCAACCACATGTTGTTGTCACCTTTATGATAATCTATAGATCAGTATCTTCTGTAGAAGTTAAGTTTCTACCTTACTGCACTCCTGAAACATATGGTGCTGTGATTTTAAGGAATGCTTTTGAATCAGCAAATATGTGAAATATGGCATTAAATTTTATGAATTAAATCAAAACAGAGGCAAACACAGCTGAAGCCACTGGGAAGTATCAATTATACAGCATTTTGATTTCCATAGAAGAGCAATCTAGAAAAGAAATTTTTCTGCGGTATATGCAAAATACATACTGTGGTATCTGAATATCTGAAGTCCAACATTCATTATCTGGCCCATCAAAGCCAGAAGATCCAGCTTTGACCCACTATGAAAAAGGTTTCCTAACAAAAAGCACTTTCTTTTAATTTCACAAATTTTGAGATTGCTTTTCTTAAATTCATGCAGAAGAAGGTAAAATTTACCATTTTTAATGTTCCTAAATTTTATGCATTTTAAAATTTTCTTCTGGGGTTTGTGTGATTGGGTTGCACTTAAAAGCCTGTAGGACAAAATAGACCAGGCAAGAGTATATTTATATGTGTATCTGTGTATCAAGCTGATATAACTGCAGGTCCTACAACCATACCATTCTACAGAATTATAGATGTGCCTTTTGCCACCAATAACTGCTAAGTCACTTCTCAGTATCTTTCAAGCCTTGAGGAAAATGGCTTCTATAATGCAAGGAATAGATAAAAATGTCCCAATACTGTTTTCTGTCATGGGAACTTGCATGAATCACCTTCCTAGAGAAATTTTGCAACTAAAGCTGAGAGTCTATGGACTTCAAATCAATTACAGCTACATTTTGGAAGAATAGGAGTTTGAAAACATAATTAGTTGCTCAGAACGTCATTCAATGCTTCTTGTTGTTTCTTTTTGTTGGGTTATTTCAGAATAAAATGTCTCCTGTGGGTGAGCTACTATATAAATCTGCCTTTTTAAGCCAGTCATAAGTGGAGCTTATAAGTAGGCTGAACTGACACTAGACACTGCATAATTGGGGTAAAAGACCTGGTGTTTTGAATTCTGACACCTACATTAACAACAGAAGGTGTGTTTTCCTGGTTTGATGATAATCAGAAGAACAGGGTTGAGGGTTTTCATTCGTTCTGTCTGGTGTTTTCCATGTTGTTGTACAACTGGTTTTCCTTTCTCATATAGATAGTGGGTTTGGTGATGTGTTTAATTCAGCTTCAGTGCCTATCTAATTCTCATCATTTGCAAACCCTCCCAAAAACCTACCAGGCAAAACCACCGACAAAGACTTACCTTCCTGTGTCAGAGCCTTCAGATGCAAATATATCGGGGCTCCTGGTGTGGATTTTGTGAATGGCTGAGAGTTCCTGACCAATCACACGCTGTGTATAATCATCTCGCCAGGTAAAACCTGATAAATAATGAAACAAACAAACAAAAAGAAGCAAAACTACGATTTAATAACTTGAAAGTTTGGCAAAAATGTGTCCTATATAAATAATATTAAAAAAAAAAAAAAGAAAAAAAAAAGAAAAAAGAAACTTTGTCCAAGTGTGTCGTGGTTTAACCCTGGCTAGTAATTCAGTACCATGCAGCCGCTCGCTAACTCCCCCCTCATCCAAAGGGATGAGGAGGAGAGTTGGAAAAGAATGTAAAACTCGAGGGTTGAGATAAGAACAATTTAATAATTGAAATATAATAAAAATGAAAGAACAATAATAACAATGATGACAATAACAGTTATAATGAAAAGGGGAAGGGAAAGAATAAAATCCAGAGGGAAAGGAAGAAAGGAGCACGTAGTGCACAACACAGCTGCTCACCACCCATTGACCGCTGCCCAGCCAATCCCCAGGCAATGACCTGCCCCCCTGGCCAACCCCCAGGCATATACACCAGGCATGGCATCCCATGGTGTGGAACACCTCTTTGACTAGTTCGGGTCAGCTGGCCTGGCTGTGTCTCCTCTCAAGTCCTTGTGCCCCTCCAGCCTTTTCCCTAGCAAGACCTGAGGAACTGAAAAGTCTCACATCAAAGCCAGAACACAGCACTGTACTAGCTTCTAAGAAGATAATTAACTCCATCCCAGCTGAAACCAGGACAAAGTGGAACCCAAAAGTGAACTACAAATTCTTCTCTTTTGTGTGAAATTTTGTTAATCAAACTTTCCCCACAATGGAAGGAAGACAGTAGATGATGTGAGGAGGTTCTGAAAAACCTTCAACAGAATTTTAGCTAGTTACAAACTATCTTTAATCGATAAAAAAGGGTTACTTTGGACAGCTATGGAAAAGTTATCTCACTAGCTGGTATCTGTTGAACGGTTGCTTTGCTTCTTCCCCATACACAGCACACTGTCCCTTCTCTGTTTTCTCCATGAAACTACGCTTTCAGAACATTAAGGAGCTAGTACTGCAATGGAAATGTATTTTGAGTTTTAGTATAACACATGTGGAGGTCAACTGATGTTATCTTTATACTTTAATGTGACAAAGAACTTTACAACAAGGGGGAAGTGCAACTGTGAGGACAAATTCCAATGATTACTCTTTAATTACATGCACTTCCAATCTCATGGTAATTATACTTGAAATAATGGTGTAACTCCAAACATAACTGTTACCCAATTGTAGATTTTAGATGTTACTGTAACACTTTTGTTCGTAGAATTTTCCCATGCAATTATCTGTAATTATTGAATAACTAAATATTACATAATTGAAAAGAATTTCTGCTTTTATGCCATGCGCAGTAAAACACGACAAAACCTTCAAATCAATATTGATGAAAGTTCTAGATATGGCTATCCTGCTAATATCTTCCTGTGAGAAACCACCTAAAGCAAAATCCTCTCTAGCACCAGATGAATGGGTATGTATCTCACTGCCAGAATCAGCCTCAGAAAGGGGATTTCTGGTTCAGTCCCTATTTCACACATATATTATAAATTTCATCACCATTGGCAGCCAACATCAGATCTGTTGGTATAGGCAGTCTCTTCAGATGCAGCTAAAGCATCATGAGTCAATCTCAGCAGAACTCAGAACTTGGCCACCTCCCTCCTTGGATGAGTGCTATATTCAGTGGGCCATTAAAAAAAGGCTGTGTTCAGTTTATTCCATTCTATTGAGGTGGAGTTCGTTGCCTGCTTACTTAATCCCAGAAGTAAAAAAGAATTATAAACAGGACATTTGTCCATTCTGCCAAAGCAGACAGTTCTGAGAATGCAGAAATAAAACTTTCTTTAATATTTATCAAATTTTTAGCCTAAGGAGTAGATACTTAAATAAGTTGGGTATAAAATTTAGTCAGCCCTAGCAAGTATTCAAACTGTGCTGTTGTCTGAGATTTAGACAAGTTTTAGGAAATAAAGTCCCCATTTGGGCAGGATTTAGGTGGACTGCATCTCAAATCTCAATTTTTTTTGATTAATGAAAATAATAATAATAAACAGTCTAGAACTAATACAAGTATACATGAAGGCTTTAACAAACGAAAAAGCTCTCTGACACCTCTGTAACACTCCGCTTTTGCTCCTCCTTTCTCCTTTTCTTAAATAAAAATGTTACTCAAGTTTATTGATATTCACCTGAAATCATGTTAGATGTTAATGGCTACAGTAAATGACTCCAGGCCCTAGGGAGGTGGAAGAATCTTTATCTCTATCTAATCTATTTTTAGATCTGATTCATCCTTTTCAAATGCAAATCTCACCTTTTCAAATGTGTCATGTAGTAGATGGATTCAAATAATTTCACAATCTTAGTCTAAGGACGCTCATAGTATGTTCTTACATGAATACCCAAAAATGAGTCGCCACGAACCTATGACTATTTTGTTGTAGTGTTATTAAAATTATTTTTACATGAAAGTTTATGTTCAAGTTTACTTCTCTGCTGCCTAGCACTACACATTTCTGGTTTTTTTATAAATTCATGCGGGAGGAAAAACTAAGATAACATTCAAGTTTAGAAGAATGTGCAACAAAAAATGTTCAGCCAAAATACATATATATTAAAATGACTAGCATAGCCATAAAGCTACTAATTTATGAACTATGTGTCCAAAACCACTGCTGTTTCACTTTGTAACTCTAAGCCAATACTAGCCCTATTAAAGGTTAAAAAGTACACAATAAATAACATAAACTTTGAAGAAAAATACACAGGATTACTCTGAAGAGTTTTGTACAAATCAAAGCAAGAAGAGTTCATTTGCGGTACCTGCGTACAGACAGGACGCTCACTTCTCTCAGTCCTGAGCAATATATCTGGCTGCAGACAGAGGGGTCAATACTTAGGTTTTCATGCCTCCATAAAACAAGGTTTTTGGTAAAAAACATAAGAAACCATTGCAATTCCAGTTCTCACTGGTCGTGATAATGGTGTACCTTTTGTTAACTTTGGTGTGTTTTCTTTCTCCTGCAGCACTATTTTAACATTTTCTCCTAATGTATTTCAAACCAGTGCAAATATACCATCCTTAATACTGTAAAAGAACACAACTACGTAACTGTGGCATTAAAAGAAAGTAAAAAAGATGAAAGAGAAACAGAATACTTGTTACAGAGCTTAAGAAACTAGAGTTAAGGGAATATGCCCTCTCAACTGCATCTGCTAGCACTTCTAACTCACATAAGAGTTAGAACAAGACATGGATGAAAAATGCAAATTTTAACTAATTCAAAAATCCCCTTGTCAATAAATTAATATTCCTGTTTCTTAAGCAACTATCTCAGGAACGGCAATGTATCTAAAGCTAACCTTATGCCAATCATTTTCCAGCATTGTTTCAGCTTCAAAAAAATCTCTCCCACACACTGAGCACAATAAAATAGCACATTCAGGAACCATAATGCCACACTGACAGCTGCAATCAGAATTAAGGTTGAGAGGGAGCATATGACGCCGTATGGCGATTTCCTGTTCCCTTTGTCTCTGCCGTCACACCTAGCGCCAGCTCCTGCCTCACCACCCAATTATTACAATTTATCTCCACTGGCTGAACAGGATCACAGCAGTGCTCCTGTACACGCATTACTTCCATGTCAGTAACGGGGAACGGTATGGGGGGACGCCCAACCCCTGATTAACCATCCCTCCTGCTGCAGGTCTGCCCTGGACCTGTGTCTCCCAACTGTGAATTCCCACAGACGGGCAATGCCAAGGAAAGAGAGGAGTCTAGCAGACACGGGAGTGACGCAAATACTATGACAACAACAGCAGCAGCAGATATAAAATTGCTCTCGTTTGAAAAGCATCGATAGGAGTGGACTCCATGAAAATTGCCATTGATACAAATTTTCCCCCCAAAAAAAGTAGCACTTTTCAGTGGTGTCAGAGCCCAGGGTTTAATTCTTCTTTTATTGTAACTGAAATTCCATAATCTAAATGTACGTGAAAAGGGAATGCTGGTGTAGAGACAGCGAAGACAAGACATTAAGACCTTTAGTAAACCCAACCTGCACATCAAAACCAATGAGGTGCTCCAGATACAGTGCAGTCTTTCCTTGTTATCATCAGGTATCTCTGGGGATCTTTTCTTTCTACAGCAAAATTATTATTATTATTATTATTATTATTACCACCCATGACTACAAAAATAATAATGAAATTATTATTGTTTAGGTCCCCATTATGTTCAACACTTAGCAATGACTATGCCAACACAGACTATAAGTCTAGGAATTATTTTATTAATTGAAATCAAATCAAAAGCAAGCAGTGTAAATAGTGAAGAAAATAATTCTCACAGATTCACACTGGTGAAGATGATATTACTTTTCTTCTCCAAAATGAAAGTCAAAATTATTTTCACATTTATCATACAATTTCACTTTTAACTTGCTTAATTAGCTTTGCTGCTCTACCAATTACACAGAATTATTGAAAGATAATCAGAATTCAAATATGTATTTCCTCCTCTTGGCTGTTCAATTTTTCTAAGTAATGGCATTCCTTCCTTTGATTTTGACTGTTTTTCATCTTAGAGAAACTTGACTTCTCTTCAAATATACCTGACCACATCTTTCATGCATGTAAATTATACTACCAACTGTTGAAAACACTAATCTGCTACTTTTCTGTCTCGACTTATTTTAGTTTGGAATTATTCATACAAATAATCTGCACCCCCTCTGAAGGTTAAGCAAGAAAAACAACAGCTTTTAACTCTGCAAAGGAGTTCTGGTATAAATCAGTAGAGCCCAATTTACAGAAACAACAGTTCTCACTGCCCAAAGATTTGGCTGTGCAAATCTTCCTGCTTGTACTACCAACCCTTCTCCTGACTCGCCTGGTTGAGGTTGCATAGGGCTCTGCAGGCAAGTCCAGCAAAACCTGTGTCTGACAAGCTAACACTATGAGACTGAAACCCAAAATTATTTTTCTGCATCAATATATTAGCAATAAAGTTATTTTTACGTACCAAGGCCATTCAAAGTGTCAGGAGATTATCATATATTGGCAGAAACCTATATACTAAAACTTGATCCATCTTTGTCAGGAAAATCACTGTATAAAGGCCAAAAAACCTCAGAAGTTTTCAGACTTGAAGCCAGAACATGTACTATTTTTGATTTGTGACATTATTTTTCCCCCAGATCTTGGTAATATTATTAATTTTGTCCCTACACGGTGGATGATAAAATAGGTTTTTCACTGAGCTACCTTCAACTGCTACTTTATTTCAGCCAGGAAACTCTCAGTTGTAGAGCTCAGAGACTTTCATCCCCCATGCCATGTGTTGCAAATTGTTAATGCCTACTTTAGCTGTCAGAACGGCTGCAGAATTGGGAATGATTTGCTTTCTTCCTTATTTTCACAACAGACAGGTCAACGTACAGACATGTCTTTCTGCAAGCTGCCTTTTCACATTCTCCAGAGGAGCTGCACTTGTTCTCATCCCAGACCTCCGTTTTCAGAGCTCAAGGACATACCCAATAATGTTCACATGTTTCAGTAATGGCTAAGTAGAAATTGCAGCTTTAATGCTGAGGTTGCTGTGTGTATAACAAAATTAATTCTTTCAACTGCTATATTTTCTACCTAAAAATGCAGCCAAAAGATAAAATCCTGGCACTTCCTCTTAAAAGAAAAGAAAACTAGAAGTTCTTCCAAAAGCAATTTTGCAATACAACTTGCAATGGCAGGTTATGGCAAAAATAGTAAGAGAGAAGTTAAACCCACCTCTTTAAACCACAACCTCTTAATTCCCCTGGATCTTTGGCTTGGAATATTCATTTGTTCTGAAAATTGAGGCTAAAGATGGTTTCTACAAAATCGGAAGAAAATCTGTCAAGACAGTTTTGCACTACACTTACACAAAAACTTACTGTAATTAAATTTGTTTGCTCTGGTTAAATACTGTATTGTCTTCTAGATGAAAAGAAAATCTGGTACAGACTGTATTTGAAGAAACAACCGAGAATTATAAGCAGTCTTCACCATTCTTGTTCAATCCATTTCAGCAGGAACTGTGGACACTCTCTCCTGGAAGTCCTCAGGAGCTTTTGTTGTTTCCTTCCCTTTTCCACTGCATTCCCCCGCAGCAGTGCTGAGTACCAGATTTGCATCAGTGAGTTTGTTGCCATCTTTTGGAGCTTCTAGTGAGATTTTTCTAATATGCAAGAATTTTAGTTGCTGCGTTCAGCAGCGATTCACTCACACTCAGAGGCAAACAGCTTCCATTTGAATGAACAGATGAAAGGGCTGCCTAAGGATTACGGTTTCAAATTTTCATATATTGTTTTATTATACATAAAAGTGATAATCTCCATAGAATTAAATTACCAGCATGATCTGCTTACAGCCCTGATTTTAATTTACTCTAAGCAACTATCCCAGAAGGTGGAGGGAAGGCTTTTCTCTTCAGTTTTTTGGGAATTTCTATTATTTGAAAAAGCCAAATGAGTGCTTCATTTGCCAAGGAGATTATAAAATGCTCTCACAGGACTCAGTATGCAACGTTTTCTTACCTTTATTTCAGCTTTTGTAGGCAGCTACAAATAATTGGTTTATACAAGAGAAAGTTTCTAAGCGTTACATAAGATTTTCCTGCCACTGGAGCTGATAGTAATGAAAGAATAATATGATAATGCAAAATATATCAACTAACTTCCAACTAGAATAGGCTACTTTCCAAAGACTAGAATAGAATGGATATGCAGAAAAGACTTCCCAAATCCTTGAGATAAATCCTATGCTATTCGCCATGTCATATAATCCTTTTCACAAATTGATGACCCTCAACTTGAAAGCAGATGGTTCTGTTCACAGAAATGCTTTTTAGGAGTGAAGATATGCAAAAAGGGGGCTTCTTGCGTAGTTACAACTTTATATTACTGTTCAACCTTAATTTAACTCAGGTTCAGTTGCGTCTTTGACTTGAATGGTTCTCTGTGATGTCTAGGCTGTGACATATTTATAAAAAAAACCCAGTCAAATCTAATATATGGTGAGTAATGAAGGTGCACCTTCTGTTCCTCTGTTTCCTTCTGACCCTGGACTATGCACAGACATTTCCTCAGTGCTGTCAGCCCAAGGAGTTTTCATGAACATGAGAAAATATTCACATGCACCCAAAATAGTGATACTAAAATAAAGATGAGACTGCTTTAGTTGTTTCACTGAGCTTTGAACCCACCTGTGTTAGCTGACAATCACATCAAAGTGCATGTGACTATTCCAGATTTAACCCCAAAAGCCTGACGTTAGTTCTATACTGCAAAACAGCTCTTTTTACTACATTAATGCTCTGCAATCTCCTTTTAGAATAAGAAGTGGTGATGTTTCGTTTTCTGTTGAAATACCTTTCATTTTTCTGTTCCCTTCTCCTTCCTTTTCTACCTTATTATTCCTTTCTGAGATGTCGTACACCACTCTAAAATATCATTCATTCATCTCATAATGCAGGATCTCTTTAGTATGCAGAAATTGGTTGTAATGCTAGACTGTACAATGCTAAGAATGGAGATATTGTCCAAATAGTAGTTAACAATGCATATAAAATCAGCAGGTCTTCCTTCTCATTTTATTTTATCCATTTCATTTTATGCTAACAGTAGGATGACAGCCTTATTGTCATGAAAAATATAGTTTCTGGGAAAGGAATTCTGAAGTGCCTTCAGTCTGGGAATTAAAACATCACCTGTAACAAGGTAGAACTGGTCAGAAACGTCCTGGCACTTCAATAAGTATAGAAAATTAAGTGGATATACACATTACACATATTCTAGCAAATTCATCTCAGATCTACAGTTCTTCATGTATTTTTAAATGCCTACAAGCAGAACTGTTCTTTCAGCTCCACGTAGCAGTCCTCACCCCCATTTTATGTAACTGCTGAACCCTCATTGATGTTTGTGAAAAATCAATTTTCGGCTGTCAGAAGAGTGCTTTCAATTGCACACGCGAAGTCAATATAGGGAGTGCCAAACTGGGCAGTACAGCAAAGGCTGCAGATGCAAATGCATCTCCGCATTTGGTTCCGAATGTCTTTAAGACAGATGTACAGACCACTGTATCAGCAGTATGGAGTGAACGTTAGGATGAGTCAGAGCAAAGGCTTCTACAGGATTTTCATAGTGTATTACACAGGGAGATCTGACATACTTGAAACACTTTCCCTAGTGAGGGCCTTTGGTCTCCTACTCACCATGCTCTGTCCTGCATGAAAAGCAATGCAAATTACAGCAGGAAAAAAGGTAATATTTTTTATTTTAAATAATAAGCAGAAAGTCTATATATAGTTTGTTTGGAACCACAGCCTCCATTTTCCACTTTTAAGCCACTTCTCTTGGACTGTAAATTCCGCCAGGAAGAGGCCATATATCGCATGCATTTGTACAGTCTCTTTCTAAAGCAATAACAACAAAACAATTATTGTTATTGTTGCTATTATTATTAATAAAAGCATGGCAGCTGCAGAAGTTAGGGTTCCCTTAGGAACCTTGTAAAGATCTTGGTGGCTGAAAGCTGGGAGTTTTCCAGGGAAATACACCAGCCAAGCCTGTTTGCCTGAAGCAAAGATGAACAATCTGCAGGTCACACTGCTCCCCCAAAAACCTGATTAGTGCTCCTCACATTTCAGTCTGAATTCCCTCCATGTACAGAAAATATACCGTGAATTTGTGCAGCCCTGAAAGGCACTTTCAGCCAGAGTATTTGAATTATCTTTTTTTCTATTCTCCTGTGCACATAAACTTTTTGGGTTTTGACCTTCCAACAATTGCAACGGCAAGGCACTTTACATTGCATGACAGATAATTTTTTCATTTAAGCATTTTTAGTCTTTGCATCTCAGGGCTCTGATTTACAAGCCGATTACAATTAACAAATTACTGTACCACTTATCAGCTAAGGTACAGTGTCTGCCCATGTACTTAGCTGGTGTCCACAGGTAAAATGAGGCAATTTAACTTATTTTAGCCAATAATGAAAATGATTTAGTGAGATGAGCACTGACTGAAATTATTTCCTACCTGGTGTTCATTTTCCCTCCCTTGTTTCATGGAGTTAATACCTCAGTGAGCTTTAATAACATCTTTGGACAATTCATATAATGCTGATTCACGAAGTCACATTGATGCTTTGTCAGCTGCACGCACTCTGATTTCTAGTTCTTTCTATCTTTTTTATTGCCTTCTGGGGTTGATGTCTCTCAATACTTAAAAAATGCCATGCTATGAGCTGTGATTCAGTTTTACCACAATGTATCACAATGCTACTAAAAAGCGTATTTTTTAAAAATCTCTGAATTAGTTTTCGAACAAGACTGTTGATGAATTAAAATGCTGACACTGGAAGAGCTGGAACAATCAGATATGAACTCAGAGCCCCTAAAATTTGAGTCTTTGTGAGCAGAGCTCCAGCTGATGTCCATTCATAACATATCACTTCAAAATCTTCATCACCTTTTGCTCATCACCATCAAGAGATGCTAGGTTTAAATGTCACTTACTAAAAACTCTGACATTAACAAAATGCCTCAAAACATGCAATGATGACATAACACTGAAATAAAACATACAGAGGGAATATAAAATTCCAACCATTCTTGAGAGCAATTTTACCTTTCTGTGTTCTGTGCTCAGCTAAAACCTGAATATTCTGAAATAGTTCCACTAAATAGTTCCACTAACTTCAGGCCACCAAGGTCTAACATTAACTGTGCAGACCTGCTATGCCCTCTGTGCTCCATATGAACCACAGCGAACTTCCTCTGTGCAAAGACCATGGTTTGATGTGTAGCCTGGACCTGCAGGCTGAGCCACAGAGGAGCAAGTGCCAGGAGGGGGGACCAAAAGCACGTTTGCCTTCTTTTGAATCTGCCCTTCAACTTGTAATGGGACACAAACTGACTCACTTCTCTACCTGCAACACAGATACAACAAAACACAATTTCAAGGGTTAAAGTTGTACTGCATTTTGTGAAGCATTTGAATGTTGTAGAATTTGGCCAGCATAAACAGCAAGGAGTGACAAGAATAGAGTTCACCAAGAGCTACAGCAATGTGTCATTATCTAAGTGGCAGGGAGGTGCTTTTTTTCTTAACTTCAGTGTTATTTCTACTATTTAAGGACCAGCAACTAATATCAAGGAACTGAAAATATTTTAAAAAATACATTCATTCCAGAAATTTGTCCATCAGCAGTTCTGAACAGCATACAAAGCAGCAAACCTCTTTCAGAGCAAACACCGAAGTGAACCAGCAATAAAAAGCATTTCAAAAACATTGGTGGTATAGCTCATATTTCTCTCTTTCACTTAGTATTGTTACAGAAGATAAGTCTCCTGATCAGTGGCTGCCAGCTTTAAGAAATAGTGATATATTTCTTGATAATCGACTGCTACCTATTACCATACTTTTGATGTGGTGGAACATTCGTGTGCCTTATTTTCCACTTCCTTAGGGTATCCTTGTTAAATGTCACATGCATTTTTCTCCCATGTTAAGAAAACAAAGCCTGCATATTAATTCTTTTTAAGGGAGACATAAATGTAGTAAGAAAGGAACATTGATTATTCACCTATAAACTACTCTAATAGACATATAAATAATACTGGAAAAAGTAGTACAGCCTTAATTATCAGCAGTGCTATCCGTCTGTTTATAACATTCATGATAGATGAAACCTCAGCAACCAATCTGATTGCTTTGATAGCAGTTTAACCTAATGCACAACAAAAGACACAGAGTTAAAAAGCCAGGCTATCACGTGTTTTACAAGTATGTTGTTATTTAATGCAAGATCTCTGTTCCATTGACCAGATTTCTGCTTCTTAGTAATGAAATTATGAGCAAATGTCCCTGTAAGTGTATCCAAGAGATAAGGTATCCAAGAGCTCTATACACGACTCCTTAGCTGTTCCTAATATCAGAATGAAAATGCAAAGAATTGCACTTTTCTTACTCCAAAATGCTCGTGGTTCAGTTCCCCAAATCTGTAGCTCAGCAAGGCAGTCTACTTAGAAAATGTTTGCTATGACGGCCCTAAAATGCACAAATCTTGGAAAGGAATGAGTGAATAAACTACTGAAAATGTCCTGCTTCACTTCTTTATATGCTACAGATCTGCCCTAATTCTGGCATTCCCTATTCATAGTAACTCACACAGTGTTAGCACTTTCAAGTAGAAAAAAAATACTTTCTTTTTTCTAGAGAAACAATCATTTTTTTTTATATTTCAGGATTATTGGTTGCAAGGAGTAAACTGGAAGCTAGGATTAACTTGCTTTATGTACTACAACAAATGAAAGAAATATGGGGCATTGCAAATTCAATGACTTATTGTTCATTTGCTATTCCTACTCACCATTTACTTCTAGGTCTCTATATAAGATAAACTATATTTATAGATATAGATTTTACTTTACTTACATTATATGACATATGAAAGTATTTTCTTCTGTCAATTACTTCTTAACTAAATGCCAAAGGTTCAAACATATAAACTGAAGTAATCTGTTCTGATGGACAAGTAAGACTAGCTTTTGTACTTTACATTATATTTAGCGGTCAGTTAGGTTTAGTTCATTTCACTATATGCAGAACCAAGGTATGCCCCTGAAGCTTTTACAGCTTTAAAAGCTAAATATATCCAGTGTTTCTCAGATAATTTTTGATCATCCTGTTTGCTTGAAAGAAGATTAGAATTGGTCAAGATTTCCAAGGTTGCCGCAAAGATAGTCCTATACCATTGATATGTCATCGAAAACAATTAAGTCTTTTTTTCCCCATCCATTATGCATTTAGGAAAAAATCTGTCTTGCTGCTATGTTTGTATACTTTGTGTGTGTGTGATGCTTTGTATTTTCTGTGATCCCACATTACAGCTGAGGCTAAATAAGATTGTCTCAACACACCAGATTTCAGCCACCTGAGCAGCAAGGCTGCAAGGCGTGCTGCGGTTTCCAGGAATCCCTGCTGCCAAAGCACCTCTCCCGCACGTTCAAATGCCACCCAGGATTCCATGAGTGGTACCCGACACGGAAGAAAGGCCCCTTGTTTTCCTTGGCTCTCTTAGAGACTGAGCAGTTTATTTTGTCGGGTTATTCTGTGTGGATAAACATGTTACAGTAAGCTCTCTCTCCACCAGTACTGGTGAAGTTTAGCTAGACAGTTGCCCAGAACAGGTTTTGCCCCAATTCTTTTTGATGGCATGGGGCATTGCAAGCTGTGGTTGGATGGACGGTGGAAGGAAATGTTCCTGCATGAGAACTCAAGTAATTATTGCACTGCTGAAGCTAAAACAGATCCCTTCCCACTCTCCTCACACTACCTGGCCTTGCATTGCCAACAGGAATAGGAAGCAGTACGTAATTTTTTCATTACTCCTGTTATCATTCACATTAACGCCGTGTCACACAAATCTGGTAGTCCAAATGAGGATCGTAATGGTTGTAAATCCTATTTACTTTTATTGGAAGTTCTTCAAATGCCACCTGAGAAATGCAAAACACTTTTGTCAAAAGAGAAGTCAGGCCCATGAAAGAATACCTTCTACTCATGTATTATGGTTTGGTTACCCCTATCTATTATGCCAAACACCCTCATATATACAGCCTAGATATACCCCTTCTCCTATTACTCTTTGCATTATTTCTGTAGCCAGGGAAAAGTTTCCCTGACATAGTTTTGACAATTCCACAATTAATTTGTCTTCATTTCATTGTGTCCTTAATAACACTATGTAGGCAACAGATGTCAAGTCTTTCCAAGTGGAATGAAGCAGAAGTGAACTCACATCCCTAATAAATTGTTTATTGAATATTTATTTTTACTTGGATGACAAAGTGCTAGTGAACCCGCTGGTGGTAAAGCCCATGCGTACATGCCACAGCACAACGTTTATTGAAGCAGCTATTCTTGCCAAATCTATATTGCATTTATAAATCTTCAAAACAAGCCCTGGTAAATGTCACTTCTTCTTAAATGCTCAGCAGAATCAATGACAAGTGATGCTGCCTTTGCCCTTGAAGAATTCACGTGTTTAGATCTGAGTCCAAATTCTAAAAACCTGTTCAGAAACACATGCAGTGTAAAGCACACATGCAATCTACCAGGAGCACCAAGGAAAGAAAGGAAAAGTTACTCTGAAGTCAAAAGCTAAATACAAACAGGAAAGCTTGTCTGTTTTTTTTAGGCTTTGATTGTAAGCTGTGTCAAATACAGTACTACAAAGCCCATTAACTTACTTCTATTCTGCATTGGAATATTTTGCAGTTGTCTTCTGTATCTTACCCAAAAGCTGTCAGCTGATTTTGACATGGTTCTACTATCACATTAGGCACCTTTTGAAATAATTATCAATATAAAATAAAGAAAAAATCAAAATATAGATTTACAATACCTAATTCTAACAAAATTTAGACATTAATCTGGCATAACATCAGGCAATACTGTGTGCTGTATGTTTATTTGTGTTTCCTAAGTATGCATCCTTCATTTTCTGGAAAATAATTCTGATTTTTTTATTATATCTTCGTGTTCAAAGAGAACTGAAATACAAAAACTGAGCGCTACAGTAAAAAACCTTATATCTCCTCTAACTTCTTGAATGCTACCAGTGAATTGTGGAACAGTCTGCTCGGTGTCAGTGGGATGTCCATCTCCAAAGAGCAGAGTTGCTCTGCTAACCAGCACAGTCCAGATTTGCTGTCATGCCTGACATGACACAACCCAAATGCTTTTCCAAAGAAAGCATTGCAATGTCCTCATTTTCCAGCTAGTTTTGTAATGGCCATGGTTTAAAAGAGTATGGGGTAGTCTCTTCAGTGTTCTGAATTATACAGCAAATAGTATTCTTCAAGAGCATATCAACTGGCTTAGTACAATGACACGTTTCTATGGCAGAGCTGCAGCTATATCATCTTTTTGCCCATGGTGGATTTCTCAGTCAGAGGAATTTCCCCGAGGAGAAGTGCTGTCAGCACAGTGCAAGGAAAAAGAGCAGATAAAGAGAATACATGGAGACCCAGCAATGGAGAATCTCGCTCCTTCAGAGCTCTGATCCCCACAGCACCTTACACCCTCGCAGCCACAGACAGTCAGGGTTGCAGCAGCCTCTGCTCTCTTCTATAAGGATCTTTTCTTCAGGGCAGAAACCGGACATGTGGTTCTTCTGACTTGACCCACACCTACCCTCCATGCACCTCCCTCTCTAACCAACACTTCTTTTCTTTTTAGCAAAACCTACACTTGTTTCACTGTCAAATGGTGCTGAACATGCTAATTAAACAGAAAATAATTGGCAGAGCTTGTCACAGAGATGACATTTTAATGGTAGATGAAATCTGGAGGCAATATTCATTGATAAAATACAAAGTGAAATGGAAAAAAATTGATTCATACCAAGACCTTCTGCTTATTGCTAGAGGAAGTCATCACAGTAAAAAAAAAAAAAAAAAAAAAAAAATTACCCTCCATCTATTGATGGCTGCCAGGCTGCTAATTGTCTCAAAATAGAAAACTGGCTTTGAAATGGAAATAGTTCAAAAGAAAAAAAAAACAACAAACCCACAGCCTAGATGGTGATGATGAGCTTCTTAGGACTTCTCAAGCACACACCCAGGAAAATGGAGGACAAAAAGATTATGAGATACTTTGCTACTTTCTATTTGCAAGTTAAACAAAACATTCACACACAAAAAACCCACCAAATAAAACAAACCAAAAAACCTAACAAAAAGCAGTTCTAATTCTTTCCCATTCTTTATAGTAGTATTTGATAGACACACAGGTAGGATGAATAATCTAAGTCAGCAATTTTACTCTATTTAGTAATGTCCCTGGGGACAGTATGTTGTAGTTGGTATGAAGAGATTTATTGTGCTCCAAGAGACTTTAGAAAATGTGAGTGTTACTTTACTGCGTTGTTTTATTCTAAATAAAAGACAAACCCACCACTCTTACAATTTAGATTTGGGTTTAACGTCTGCATTTGTAGTAGTGATTTGGAAAGCTTATAAAAAATATTTAAGCACATACCACTTCTTTTTCTCTAATTCCTGTGCGTTTTGTTAAATAGCTATCTTAATGCAACAATAGCAGGACATTTTGGATCTTTGCAGGAGAGGTGGACTATAGGCAGTCACCAAATATTGGCAAAAGCATCACACATTATACAAAGTTTCCAAATGTGTAATGCAAAGAGTCTTTCTTTTCGTCCACCAACTTGGAAGACAGGTCAACTGATAAAAGGGAAGATTCCAGCCCTCCAGTCTGAAAATTACTGAAAGCCAGGTGTCAAGATGCTGGAAAGCTGCCCTTTCACCAACTCTCTTTGGCTACTTGACAATGAAGTGAGAACCTGTTGGAAGAAATGATTCTCTGTAACCATCTTCTCAGGCTTTGTGGCTCTGGTTCCATACAACTATATCTGAGAGCCTTGATTTGAAATAATTTGGGGAAATTTTTAATGTTTCCTAAGTGCAATGAATTAGGGGGTTAGAATAAGGCTTGAGGAAAAAAACACAACCTGTTCATAGTATGGATTGCAACGAAACCTAAATAAGGTACAATTTCCTATTACATAATGTGTTTAGTCATCTTAAATTCTTCAGTCTCCTTACAACATGTTTAGGACTGTGTGACAGAGATGAAGTATGACAGGTTCCTAATCTGCAAAACAATTGAAAAATGTTATTTTTCGCAGAGGCAATCCCACATTCATCTGCTGCCTGATTTAGAGTTTCCATCTGGACAGTTGGCAGTCACTCACTAGAGTTCAGACTACCTTGAAATGTAGCACAGAGGCTTTGGGCGAACTCTGATTTAGATACTCAGTAAGGGAAGAACAAGTTCTTGCTAAAATCACTTCCATTTTCAGATATATCAATCAAACAAACAGTAGTTTCTTTTCCATTCTTCCAAAAACAGAAAGGTAGAAAACCACTTTAAAGCTGAAATTATCGTCATGGGAAGTTTGTTGTGCCCTGAGTCTCTAGATATAGCTTGAAATAGACCTGACGGGTTTAGTCCATTCATTTCTGCTCTGTCTGTTCTCCATCTAGAGACAGATGAAATTAAGAAGGTTTGAAAAAAAAAAACCAAACCCCACCAAAAAACCAAAACCACCATGTAATGAAGATGAAAAGCCAGTGTTTCTAGAAATATCATTATTTCATTAGGGACATTCTCTGAACATCACTGTTCTCTGCATTACACAGAAAAAATTGCAGTAGCCTTCTCCTCTTCCTCTTTCTGTTACCATGTTGCTAATTCCAACTGCGAAGCCACTGACCCTTGAAATTATTTTCACATGCCTGGAAAACACATGTGGCTTTTCCTTACCTTTATCTTTCTAGAATTGTTCTTTCAAAATTCTGTGTGCCCCCTGGAAAATATTAATTCACACAGGATTCTGTTAACAAATATCAAAACTTAGCCTTAGTTTTAGCCTTAGAGACTTAAACCTCTAATGAGGGAATTCAGAGTTCAGCTTGCATTATTCCTCACTAGTAACATAAAAACAGGTTCAGCATATGTAACACTGCTGCAGCTTAAGCACAGCAAGATATACCCTGAACTTTCAAATCCCTGCTTCTTATTTGTACAAGCAAGGCTATGAAAACAGACACTTCTAATGAATTCACTGAGAAATCCCTAGTAGAAGTAGCAATGGAAGACTTAGAACTATAATATTTAAAGCAACTGCAAAATTGTGCTTTCATCAGGAAGGGAGCAAAAGCTTTGTTAGTTTGAAGCTTACATTCATATTCAGCATAATAATTCAAAGTATCATTGCCTGCCACTATTAGGAGACAGGGGTCAAATATGGCAAGTAAAAAAAAAAAAATTACATTCACAAGCTATACAAAAGAGAAAATAGGCTCAAATTGTATGAAGTGCAGTGACATTATTTAAATGTCTTTGTTAATCAGGGTCCTGACATAAGAGATGGTGCTGAGAAGAATTTGCTCTTCAGACTCTTCTCAGCATGGGTCAAATCTGCTTAATATTCCAAACGCTGAGTCTAGCTGAACCACGTTACCCCTTTATGATCTTTCATCTATTTTTTTTCTCCTTTGAATTCAAGATGCACTGGTATTTTCAGTTTTCATCACTGCTAAAGGGCAGGGAAGCTATAGCATAAACAGTGAAGTTCCTTTCAAGCCTTTTTTTTATAATGATTTATACATTATACAGCTGTTAGACCTGCAGAAATTTTTGCAGAAAGTCAGAACACAAAAAAAGAAGTTTGGGAATGTTTACTTGAGAACTTATTTATTTTTTCTGCTGATTCATACATGAGAAAATAACAGCAGTCTGATTTCCACCCCATATAGCCACAACAGTGTGAAGCCCATGCAAAGCAAAAACAACGAGGCTCATGGAGCATTTAATGTACAGATGCTGCTGCTTACTTATCTGCACTAACATCCCACTTGAAGTATGCCCGCAAGGACTATGAAGGATGTTTCAGGTGGCCAATTGTCACTCTTTCATGGATGAATAAAAGATAAATAAAAAGACCAAAGTTATATAGGCTGTAAATCTTAGCCAGTGCATTGGTCTCCCCATTCTCTGGTGATGTTTGTGGAGAGCAAAAAGAGTTCTTTAACAGAAAAGGTAGCTCTAGCCCTCCTGTTGGCATCATACTGTAGAGGATGCGCTCCGTAGTCACAAGACCAAGAACTTGTGTTCCTCTATGGTTCCTTCTTCCCCCAGCACTTGTGTAGCTCCCCTAGCCATCCACAAGCTTAATCCCTGCCAGCTGTTGTCCCATCACTCAGACTTGCTACCTGAGGGGTCTGGAGGCTATTTTTGTTTCCCTGCCAGAATACTCAATCCATAAAAGACTTTCTCACATTTCAAGCAAGACATACAGCGCAATGAGGGGACATGAAAGAGCAGCTGGCCAGTTTATTTTGATTTATTGGAAACATTATGGGATTGCCCAAAGGCCTTGATCAGAGTCCAGTTGTGCTCAGAGCTGTCCCACCCTGTCTGCAGCAGTGCAAAGCAGTAAGACAGATGAGGTTGCTCAAGACAAGATGAGATCCAGCCCACCTGGGGACAACTATTTTTGCAGTGGGGATTTAGAAAGGGCATACTACCATAAACACCAACTGCACAGTTGTGAAGATGTCAATAGCCTGATGTAAATAAAAGATTTGAGAAACTGCAATGACACAAATCAGACCATCTGATATGATTTCCTTTCAAGCATTCAGATAAATGTAGTAAGTTTTCACACACCTTACCAGCATTTGTTAAAAGCTAGTTTCCATAATGTTCCTGTTCACAATCAAAACTGAGCCAATCCTGACTACTCACTTCACAGAATGTCATATCCTGTATTTACACTTACTGGTTATTTTTTTAAATTGCAGATAGAGAGGGGACTGCCCCATTCAGTTCAGAAGGGATAAAGCCATTGAATCCAGCTTTGAGACTAGTCTTCACCAAACAAGTGTACGTCACAAGCTGAAATAGGGTGGCATGCTGATCAGGTAGTTAGGGTTATACCACAGATTATTTTCCACATTTTCCATGGGTTCAATACACATTTCGTGATTTCTTGTCCATGGTTCTGATCCCTTTATGTTCACCCTGCTGTAGACACCCAACCCCAGTGACAACTTAAGGGCTATAATTAGAGCCTTGCAACTTAGAAGGAGACACCGAAAGTATTGAAACAGCCAAAAATATGTTGATACCTTTTCCCATGATCAGCACGGGCAGCAGCAACCAGGTGTTATAGGTGAGACACTTCTGGGAAGGGAGGTGCACTACACAGTGTAGGTACAACACAGGATAAATGCACTGTATTTTATTGGAGATGGGATATTTGCACTTCATTTATTAAAAAAGCTCTCATAAGAACAAAGTGAAATAACAAAGAAGAAATCACAAGGAGAAGTACGAGATAGTAGGAGGAAGGATTTTGGAAAAGAAAGGGGGGAAAGAAGGTTCCAACATATTTCTTCCTCTCCTTCTTACAATTTTCTTCACAGTGGTTTTTTGGGGGGCCAGCTTCAGAAGGGGAGTATTTAAGGATTAAAAGAGAACTCTTCACTTCAAAGAGCCAGTTTCACCAAATGTAATGTTGACAGGCACTGTACAGCTACAGTGTGTATTTGGGAAGACATAATAAATACGAACTGAAAAGGTCACATCTCACACAGGCACCTTTGACGACTCATGCAGACTCTCTCTCAAAATACAGCTCAGAAGTAGATACAGTAACACATTCCTTCCCTCCAGCATTCACAGTAACTAGGGTTTCAAAACCACTTAAATTTCCTATTAAAAATCTCGATTCAGGAATATACACAGCTTTGATTTAACATATTCCCAGAAAGGCAGTTGTGCTCCTGTATTCCATGTGGCAGTCCAAGTTTGACATGGAATCATTTCTTTCTCATAACAATACATAAAAACTACAGTTTTCAAAGGAAACAAAATAGCATTTCATTTATGACATCTCACTCATTCATGCTCACACCCTACTGCCAATAAATATTTAAGAGATTAATGAGACTTCCAATTGTAGAAAAACAGTAAATAACTGCAATGCTTTTAAATAAAAATAATGTGTGACTTGATTTCTCTTCTTTTTTGTGGTTAGCTATTCGTATTGAAGGGGTTAATTTATTTCCTGAGACAGAAGACCTTAGATAAGCTTGGTGGTTATGTAGGCATGTCTGGGTTGCTAGGAGTTTAAACTATCAGCTTGCAAATGGAGCTATTTCAGATCCCAGGTGATCCAAAGAATAGGTTCTCCTTGCGCACTAAACGATGCAGGGATTATGTGGAAAAAAAATCGTATGCGATCATATAATCAGACTCTGCACTGTAACACACAAGCACAAAGATGCTGAATGAAGGCAGTGCAGGAAATGCCAGAATTACATTTGTTTACCTTCTGAACATTTGATTTGCAGTCCTCAGAAGGTTTTTATTATTATTATTTTTCTTAATCATAACTATTGTGTGTAACACACACAGAGAATATGATACAGTACTGGGTAATAATGAGACCTCTTGTGTGCAGCTCCTGCTCATTAATTGTCCTGGTATTTTTTTCACTTGGACATGGATATTCCAGTGGTTAATGATATTATATCTTCTATGTATCAGCTCACTCATGCATATGACCATTTGGTTGCCTCACATACCCTGTTTAACCTAATTATCACAAACACTGATGTCTCAAGAATTTTCTGTGGCTCCAAGATCTGTGCTATCGAAAACAGGCATAACTCTAAGCAATTTCTGTGCTTGGTTACAATACAGTAAACCTATGCCACTTTGCTAAGTTAAATGCATTGATAAACACTGCTGAACCAGTTTCAAAAACATTCTGTACCTTATGCTATTGTTTGCGTTAAAGCAAAGGCTAAAACACCTATATAGAATAAGAAAGGCAGGATCTTTAGAGAAGGGGAATTGCTTTTGTGTTTTTTCCTTACTTTATATAAGCATGAGAAACACCACAAAGTACTTAGTAAGGGGAAAAAAAATGCAGGCTTGAGTTTATCCAACAATGAAAGTAATCAGAACCTGTCACACAGTATATAAAATATGTTCAGACACATACTTGACTCTAATTTATTGGTGCTAAAGCTCCCACTGAATTAAACCGGAGTTCAGGGTGCTAAGCACCCCTGTAAATCAGAAGCTTCATGCACATGCGACTGCGGTCCCAGGCTGCCTGTTTAACAGGAAATCACTTTTATCATTGCAGCGAGTCGAGGAGAGAAGCCCATGACCAAAATGCTATTTTTATCTACCAAATCGGTGACTCTGTGTAAACTATTTCTACAGGAAATAAATATGTAAAGGTGGCATCAATTATTAGAGTTTCAATTAAGGTACTGAAAGGCAGGAGGTGCCATGCATAGCAGAAATGACTAATTTGAAAAGGGAATAGAGTATATTTTTCAGATAAAGCTGAAGTAATTTTTTTTTTTAAAGAATTCAGGCAGGATATTTATTCTTTTTTCAACAAAGGAGATGACAGTATCCATGCATGATAAAAATCTTCTCACTTCCTCTTTTAGACAAAGGTGGAGACACAAGGCTAGTTTTCATATTCAAGCCCTTCAATTATTAGTTTTGCTACCTTCCCAGCCCTTGTCAAAAGCCTCAGCTTTCCCTTTCTCTTAAAGATCAAAGTAAAAATCCTGAATATGTGATCCTGAACTGAGAAACAACATGAAGCTTAAATACATATGTGTGTGCACACGTTTTGATCACCAGAAATTAATAGCTCGTGTTTCATCATGCTAAAACATCTTCACGATTGCCTATATGACACATAATTGTTGATTTTTACATGAGGTATAATGACAAAGCATCTGATTTGTAATGTTTTGGGTTAGTTCAAGGGTTTGAGAAAAAAATCAATGATGACAAAATGAATTTGCAGAAATTACACAGAAACTGGTCCTGTTTCCACCAAATTCAGTGAAACTGCTCCATGCGCTATATGCACTCCATTTAACCCATCTCCTAAAACCATCAGCAAAGTGGTCGCGTATGGCAGAGCAATCCCTGCAAATGAGTAATTGAAGCAATACTGCTGCTAATAACACAGTACCCTACATCTGTACAGTGCCTGCCACCCCAAGGATGCTAAAGCACCTAAACCGCTTGCATAAAGAGTAGAAGTCATACAAACAGGGTGAAGTCCAAGCTGTCACACAGTACCCCTGGCATTGACTTTGGTCTAGGATAGCAGGTCATTTCTTTCCAAAACCTGCATTAAATATTCCACTCGGAGAAAAAGGGAATCTCTGATCTCTCAGGATACAAAAAACCAGAGCACGTTTAACCTCACACAACTCAAGACTCCTCTCACGCCTGAGTCTTTTCCCTGCCTATATTTCTCTGCTTTAACTTTTCTTTACCTCTAGTCAACTGTGAACATATATATGAAGACTTGATTTTGGGGAAGCACCTTCAACTCGATCCACTTCAACTGAATCTTCAAATGTTCAGTCTTTCTGACTATCAGGCCATAAATATAAGAGAAGTAAATATCTGTACCATGCAACCTCTCCCCTCCTCTCTTTGCGACAGTGCTGCTCACAGCTTCCCCAGGGACCGATTTATCCATAAGAGTGGCATTTTAAATTCAACAATGTGCAATTCATTTTCACAGTCCTCAAAGATAACAAATACTCAGTTTTAAATTATTGAATCATTCATTTAACTTAGGATGCCTGAAAATCATCATTTTTATGGAAAGTAATAAATTGTAATTGCAAATTATAAAAATATAAGTAAGAGAACACCCGGATATGCCACAAAGAAAATACCTCATTCTGTGAATGAGTGCGATTAATTAATGATGATTTGTAATTGTAACGCATTACTTACAGAATTAACACTTTTTGTATCTATCTGCTAAGCCCAATTTTAAAAGTTATTTCAGCTGCAAATGATTTGTGACTTTTTTTTTTTATAATAGTTCCTCTGGGTGCAGCCTTCCTAGAAGCAGCAGGAAGCGATGACCGGCTTTGGCTGCTCGAGCCTTTGCACAGAGCATTTTCAAGTGGGCACGTAACTTAACATAACATAACCTAAGCCCAGCTATCTGGACTCATGCAAAGGTTCACATCCTGACCTGCTGACTGTGACGTGACGTAGGGACTCCTAAACACTACACATTAAGCAAATGTTTCTAATAAATTGGCAGTCCAAGTTGCACTAATGTAACCTTCAATTCAGTATCATGCAGGTACTGCAGTAACTGTTACTTTCCTGTTTACCTGGGTGAAGCTGTAGTGTTGGATGCAAGCTGGAGCACTAGCCCCACTGCAAGATTGCAGACACCTTTCCTGGACAATACAAGCCTTCCCAAACAGTCCCAAGCAGTCAAATCCAAAGGCCATCTTCTGCTTAAGGAAACAGCAAAGCTCCAATAGTATGGAGTAAGCTGTTCACTCTGGTTGTTATCACACCGCTTGTACGAAATAGTAAAGTATCATATTTATCAGCGCTAGCAGCTGCTGGTCTGGTATTATGACTGATTACTGCAAGATTCAAGATTTCAGTCTAGATCTTCTCACAATTGTCCTGGTTTCAGCTGGGACAGAGTTAATTTCTGGTGATTGGTGACTCAACAATTTACTGGTGGTGATATTCTGCCAACTCAGGATAATCCTTTGCACTGTTCTCCATTTATTTACCCGGTCTGGCAGTAGTGATACTGCGTTGAGGGCTGCCTTATTCGAGCTGGAAAAAATTAGTATCTTGACTTTCATCTTTCATGAAGTATTACTCCATAATTAAGGTTGTTTCTTTTGTTGTTTGTTTGTTTGTTTGTTTCTGCTTTCCCATTTGAATTCAGTCTACTTCAGCCAAATCTTGTTTTTCTCTGCTAGATTATAGAGGTAACCAATATTTTTGACACATTAAGGCCCTTCTGCACTGTAAACAAATTGTCTGTCTTTGAGGAAAGCAGAACAGATGGAGCTCTAAGCTTCTCACTATAAGGCATTCTCTCAAAATTATTTTTCTGACCCATTCATTTGCCTTCTTCAATTTGCCAACATAATTTAAATAAATACGGACACAAAACTGAACAAGATATTCTAGTAGCTGCCTGGCTAATGCGATATATATAGAGCAAATCACTTCCCTCTCCCAAGTCACTATTGTAATCTGTATATCCATGGTCTACATTAGCTTTCTTTGCCCCAGCTCTCATATAAAGCCCCAATGAGCTGCCTGTCTGGTATGACCCAAACACCTTTCTAAAGTACAAACCCTCAACAGAACAGAGATCCTCATTGCAACCCCTGGCCTGCATTCTCTTTATACATTTCTTTTTTAATGGCCCATCTTGGCAATCATCCTAAATTCTCTGGTAGGACTTAATTACTGGTCACAATTCCAATAGTCTGTAAGTCATCTGGAAGGTTTTTTTACTGGTAGCTTGTATATGTGTATCTCTAACTTACTGACAAAGTTGTGGATAAGAATTGAGCCAGCATCTATCCCTAAGGAATTTCACTAGGAATCATCTTACTTAAATCTCATTATTATTTCTGGAGTGGAAAGCACCCTTCCATCCAAATAAGGAGCAGTATTCATATATTAAAAAATATGGAAAGCTAGATTTTCCAAGGCATAGCAAATGATGGACTTCATTAAGTAGAAATGTAAAGGACACATATGAAAATAGCAGGCACTTATCAAAACCAGTGGTCCTTAAAAATCATTTTCTTTTGAACAAAAATCCTTAGAGCTTCTGTTTTGCACATTGAAATGTGCATTAGAAGAACACAAAATAATACTGTACAAAATAAAGAATGTATATGTTTATACACATTTGGACCACAAAGACAGGAATTAACAAAAAAAATTCAAGTAACTGCAATACAGTATGGAAAGCACACTAGATGGAACTACATTAATGCTTCCATAATGGTGATATTTTATTCAACACAGGCTCTGTCAAGGATATAAATCCTTTCTGCCTGTCCCCAGAGTGTCCAGGCCCAAAATAACATAAGATTAACTTTCATGAAAGAGTTTTTTTCTTCAGGGTGGGAGGAAGGCAGAGGAAAAATGTTTTGTCACTGTGAAGGGGGAAGTCTGAAAGCAGATACAAGTTCATAATAGAAAAAAAAATAATCTTCATTATTTTTCAAACTACCAGAACACCAGAATTCAGGAAAACACTGAAATGTGAAGCCCATTCATCCTTCTGGAAGCAGCAAATGCAACTTACAGCAATGCTAAAATATTTCTTGGATAGGAAAGCTTTTAAGGGGCATCTGCATTACTACTCCTGACTCCTTCTCAGTTCCTCCTCCTTTGCTCTCCGCTCACCAAAAGAGATGGCCAAGGCTGCACATCTTGGTGAAATTTGTAATATAATCAGTAAGATGCCACAAAGCTGAATATTTGATGCTAATCTATTATTCTCATTGTGCTTCTGCAGGTTCGGTCTCCCTCCCCCCCAAAACCTGCTCTCCTCCCTCTCCTCCACAAGCCCCCTCCAGAGGCACAAACAATTGTAGCTCAAAAGCTGCATTACCTCTCATTTTACGAAATTTCTGCAAGGAATAACCTTTAACCCATACTTTGCCTTCTCCCCTTCCCTGCCAAAAGCTTTATTCATTCAATTCTTTTTCAACCTCAATTACTTCTCATTTAACAAATGGTTGATATAGCAGTGAAGCACTACAGTAAGAACAAAGGTTGGTGCTCCATTGCAATCTCTTCAGGGTAGAATTAAAGGCAAATTCTCTATCAGAGAAAGCCACCTCTCCTCGATTTTTCTGTCACTGCATTATTATTATACAGCTTGTCTCTGAAAGGAAGGCTCTGAGGGTGTCATGAACTCTCAGAGAATTTCTAGTCTACAATGCCTTTCAGTAAAAAAGGGAATGCTCCAGAGAGAAAATAACCTTTGTGTAAGGAAAGGTTTGTTCTGCAATATTGTCTGAGCATTGGCTTTTCAGGGAAAAAATGAGTCTTTGCATTTGCATTACCAGAGCGCAGAAACTGGTCCAAGAGAATATCACTCTGCACAGCCTGAGCTATATTGCTCTCTTCCCTCTGATTGAGAGACGGAGAGACTTGAGCAGGATTAGGCAGTATATACAATCCCTACTCTATTGATACATGTCCACAGCAGAACACACACAATTGAATTCAGAAAACGTGATTCCTGTTCATTTCAAATGGTATTCTTCAACTGAGAAAAAAAGCCATGTCACTTGCGACATCTCTTTTCTGATCTCATTTGAAGGATAAGGGAAGAATATATTCCTAATTGCCTTTTCCCTCATTCCTCAATCATTCTCTCATATATTTTCCCCTGATTTTAAATATTTCAAATGCAGGCATAAATTCTTGCCCTTTGCTGGCACGTCTATAGCAGCAGTTTATGTCAGCCACAGGACAGCAACATTGTCATGGAGACAAATTAGCAATACTCCAGAAGAATCCTAAACTGTCTTGTCTAGAAAAATAAGGATTGCTTATAGCAAGTATCATTCATACACATATAAATATACACAGGAACACACACATTCTGGCACAGGAAAGAACGGAGAACAGACAAAAGTGACAGATAATCTTTAAAAAGGGAGGAAATGAGGAGAGAGATTCCAAGCTGTGTGAATTGTTAAATGCCCACTGACATACATGGAACTCTGATAATTAATTTCTGTTAAGGATTTGCCTCTGAGAAACGAAAAGTACTCTCAGCCTGCTCACATCCTGCTTTCCTGAATTATTTTAATTACACAAAAAGTTAGGGGATCTATTATTTTTATTTCACATAATTTTATGTATTCCACTGTTCATTCTAAAGAATATTTTTTTTTCTATTTTGTTTTATAATGGAACATTTTATTTATGCAAAGGAGACTAGAGAAACAGAATGTGGAAATGTAAAAGGAAGGTGAAATGGATAATGGAAGAAATGACTTATAAATACATAGGGAAAAAATAAAGAACAGGAAAAGAAAAATAAATTTTGTAGTATTCAGATTCAGGTTCAAGCTCAAAAAGAAGCATGATCAAAATGTATCGTCCCTTGACAGTTACAGATTACTGAAGACAGTGGCACTTCCATATGTTTTTCTTAATACTGTTTACAAATTACATCCTTCCGGGAGTTGCAGAAATAAAAATTGTACTTCAAAGGCATGCACGCGGGTTATTAGCTAAAGCTAATGGCCACCATTCCCACATATCTGAAAGATTATTTTTTCCCCTGAAAGAAAAATAAACCTAAGAAAAATGGTATCATACTTGATGTTCTGCAAACATTTTAATAATACATAAATTCTGAGTTAGAAAGGAAAACAACTCAAAACCAAATCAATAAAGTCTGTAATACTGAAAAATTTCAGTTTAGCCTCCAGTTACTCTATGTCAGTGTTTACTGAAAGTCGTACAGACTACTTCACATACCTGCTTGCCTAGGATATTCTTAGTGCTGTGAATCCTTTAGATGTATCCCAAATGCTGAGATAACGCTATTTAATTCTCTGGAATAATAAACAATTAAAAAAACCCACTACTGCTGTCATTCAGTTATACTTTAAAAATAGCACAGCTTAGCAGGTGGTGAGTAGTGATTACTGTGCTTGCTGTCACCAATTGACTGCAGATTGTGCATACAGCAAATCTATGCCAAGATATCTAGTTATTTTTGTTATTCATCTTCTCCCTTTCTACTCATCAACTTTACCTAAATGTGTTTTTCAGCTGTAACATGCTGAGTTTTACACTGTAGACTCTTAAAGGCAGGGATTATCACCCTAAACTTGATTACTACTTCTAGAAAAGGTCTTCAACTGCAAACTAAATTCCAGCCTAAGACTTTGGTAATCACTTAATAGCATCTTTGGAAACAGACTTGACCCCACAAGGGTAAATATGAGCAATAAAGGGTTAAGCCTTTTCGTTCCTGAAGACTTTTCGACAGTGTTAATGCTAAAAAGCACATTTAGGTAAAGTTGAGAAAGGAGTAAGCTGCAGTTTGTAAAATTTTAGGTTATCCACTTGTTAAATTACCATCTATTTGTAAAATTATTTCAAGTTTGAATGATATGAAAGATGAAGATAGACATAAATTAAGTATACTGCAGTTACCTGCAGCATTTCACAGTTCATTTCCAGAATATTTTGGGTCTGGTACTCTATGGCTCTTTTTTATAAATGGTTAGTACTCCTGGCCAGCTCATCATGACAGTACTTCTCTAGTATGATGCAGTAGAAATCATAAGAGGCTTTTAAAAGGCGGGGGGGGGGGGGGGGGAACAAAACGTTTTTGAAACCATT
>JAVJGI010000050.1:60673277-60705312 GCA_035590275.1 Ibycter americanus
GCATTCCCGCCCCCCCCCCCCCCCCATTTTTCCAGACAGGAGCTCTTATAGTCTTTAGCACAGATAGGTTTCCTTCAAAGTAGCATAATGTTCTTTACCACTTCCCTCTCACAATGACAGGTCATTTTGAACGCTTGCCCATCCCTGCCTGTATCTGATGCTCTTGACACAAGACACGCACATTTTAACAGAATTTCTAAAAGGGCTGTTTGAAAGAAAGGGTAACCTGACAGAAAGAAAACGTTACTAAAAATCTTTCAAAGTACTTTTCATGTGAAAATCTGTTGTGTAGCCACACTGAATCTACGCATACTGTTATAGCTTCCAGTAAAAATGAAAAACAGAAGAGAAAGAAAAGAGAAATCACTTGGAGGGGGGGGAAGTTTACAGAAGCCTAGAAGATAATATAACATTTATCTAAGAAAGTAATCACATTCTCTGTTATTAAATATGTTTTTGCACATCATGGAAAATAGTTTACATTGAAAATATTTTGAAATAAATACATTATGTGGTTTCACTTCATGTATATTTTAGTCTTAAGAAAATGAAAGGAATAAAGCCATTTCTATGGATAATGTGGGAATGAAAAATAAGCTGTTAGCAGGACTTTCAAAATATCACTAAATCAAAAAGTATTAAGCATAAAATATTTTTTATTACTGTTACCAACAACTTTCAGTATGAAAGCAGTGGAAAATTATAGCCTTTTTTTTTCATCTGTGATTAATATGTTGCCCTATGTGGGCTGGAATACAGTACCTGTCTGACAGTATAAAGCAAAACTGAACAGCTGATAAGGACAATGATTAAATAAGTATAATGGATTTTATACGGGTGTGGGAGGAATTTAGGAAGGAAAATTGTCCAAATTAAGTTTGTGTCAGTCACTGAAATCTATATTCTTCTTCTTGCAAAAGGTGTCTATCATCTTTAAAATCCAGAGGGGATCAAGGCATTGTACTCCACAGTGGCATCTGTGCCTGAAACAGCGCACTCCTCTTTAGAGCCATGCTGGATTATTGGTTTAACATTAAATAGACTCAGAAAGAAGGAAAAGATAAAAAGAATAGGCAACAAAACAACTCCTTTGTATAGCATCTCAGTTTATCACTGATGGTCTCCCATTCAAGAATTGACTGAACTCAGCTTCAATAATTAACTCTTACATTTTTATTGGTCTGACCTATTCAGAATTATATCAAAACTCCAACCCACCAGAACAATTACATTGTCTTTTCCATATTGAAAAAAAAACAACCCAATGCTATTAAATCTTTTCCTATCAGTGCAAGAAATTTTTAATATTCCATAGCATTTTGGGATTTTTCCTTCTTCCCCCTTTAAGAAATCACAACACATTTTGGTTTTGACATATTGCTCAATACTTAACAAGAATCTCACCAGAAAATAAATCCATAGTTGTTTTCATGACAGCAAATTACATGCCAAAGTGTGACATTTAAATGTTGAATTTTAATGGCTTGTCAGCAGAAGTGAAATGCATTTAAAAAAATTAATACGTGAGAGAACAATGTGTCTGTCTATAAAATAATTCTGTTCATAGTAGACATGAATGGTAAATACAGTGTCAAATGTATTCTATTCCTCAAAGCACATCTTCATTTAGTAAGAAAGGAGCTATATGAATAAGGGTTAAATTCCCCTCTCCTGCTGGCACAGCAGATCTCTGCTGCAGTCATACAGGTCGGGAAACTCCTACCAATATCCATTTCCAGGAGGTTTCCTCGTGCAGGGCAATTTTAGCAGAGGCAATAAAAGGTGAACTGGGCAGCTTGGGGAGCGGGAGGAGTGTCCACCGCCTCTCACAAGATCTCAGTTATGACTGCCACACACTTGCTGCCCATCTTTTTCCTTGGACTGTAGGTAGTGGCAACACTGATTTTCAGAGAATAAATTCAAGAAATGATTGACCAAAAATATTCTAATTACATTTAGTCACATGCAAGCATTTCCTCCCTGCTGTTTACCTTAAACATATCCATCAACAAATTTTTCACTTGTTACCAATAAGCACTTATATTATTCAAAATGTGGATATTTAACACAAAATAGCAGTAAGGAAAATTCCCCTTTCACCTTGCAATTACAACAATGTAAATAATGATACTATTTCAGTATTCTTGCTTACATATAAGGTCCCTTAGGATCTTTGGATTAATTAGTAATGGTCTATAAAGGAGGTGTGACAGGTGGTATGGACATATTCACAGGATAATATATACCCTCAGATTAAGGAAAATCTGACAACATTGTGAAGAATCAGGTTGTCGACAACATGTTGGAATCTGAGAAAACAGAAAGTCAACTGCTGAGAAACGCAGATTTGTATAGATTGGACAAAATAATCTATGTCTATACTTTGCTGGGAACCAATTTAATTCTCTTCTTTTAGGGGAGAAAATAAATAGGAAGCTTCTCTACAGGCAGCTGCAGACAAAAAACAAATGCTGAGGAGCACAGGAAAGCTGTTACTAGTCCTGAAACATTAAAAAGTCTGAATGCACTCACTGAAATGCTCTGAGCAGTTTTGTCCTGCTTGTCAAAACCAAAGGAAGAACAGGCTCCACACCAGACAAGGAGAATGATTAAAGAAGTAGAAAGCTTGTTTATAAAGAAAGATTGGAATAGCTTCTCTTAGCTATTTGTTCCTTTACACTGGAAGCATCTATTCCTCTATACCTGAAGCCTTCATTCCTTCAGGTACGTGTCCCACCTTCACAGAAATAACAACTCTCTTCAAGTATTCTTTGCTGCTTTCTCCTGCAATTCTGTCCCATTCTCCTTATGTCACCAGAGGTCATACCCCAGTATCTATATTCCTCACCTTTATTTATTCTTTTCATTCTTCTAAAATGATGTTCATTCTCTTTCAGCTGCCTCCTTGCATCTTGTGGCTGGTTTCAAAATATCTGCATATCACCCAGCCAAACACATCACCCAAACCATTGAATGGTCTCTTCCTCTGTAGGGGTATTCACTTGGGAGCCTCTCCTTGACTGAGCCACCAATTTCCACAAAGTTCATAGATACTGAACGTATTTGAGACCTTGCCTTTCCATTAAATTAGCCAATAAATGCAGAAATTATTGAAAGACTGAACTAATGCAATGAGCACAAAGTGCCCATCCTTAAAATGCTAAATTTAAAAAAAAAAAAAAAAAAAAAAGAAAAAGAAAAAAATCACGTCAGGTAAATAAATAATTGAAAGAGACTCACTGACACCTGACTTCATGGAGATCCTGGTAGGAGACTAACATTAGGTATTTGTATGAGTAAATACAAAGATATCCAAAGTTCTATCAGACAGGAGCAACAAACTTTCCTTGTAACATACGAGAGCACTATCCTGCAGCACTGTTCCACTGCTAGTTAACACAGGAAGGGGGAAATGTCCAAATTATAGAATATACAGAACCTCCAATGTCTCTTTCATGTATCTTGTCCTGGCATTGCCAGAAATAAGATACAGACTTAGATAAACCAATAAGGAACAGAAATTTTCCCACTTTCTTGGACAATGAAAGTATGCAGATTTATGTGGACCAGTCCATTTCTCTGATCCATTTGCAACTTGCATTCTTATCCCATGTACAGAAAATTTTTTTCTTAACACTTTCACAGAGTCGTTCCTTCTCCCACAGAAAGTTTCATGTGACTTCTAGCAGACTGTCAACATTAGAGGCTGACCTCACCCACAAAAGAGTTAGCATGGGAAGTAGCAAAGCATAATTCCCTAAAAGCCTTGACAATGTGCCTCCATCTATGGGCACATCAGTGCAGCTCCTACGCCTGTTCAATCCCTGCCCTTTATACTTTGGAAGAAAGGCTGACACATCAGAAACATGTTTGTTTTTCTACAAGTATATCAGCTACTACAAAAATCAGATTACCTCCCCCTCCGAAGCATGCACCACTCAAACTGGCATTAACTTAACTTCTTTCATACTGCCCCAATCATACGACAATAAGTAACTTCAGATAACCTGCAGTAAATCTAAGCTGTTTCATCCAGAAATGAAAGAGTTGCATTCTTGCCATCATCACTCTAAAACATTTGTTCTTCTGATAGATGTTATCTTGACACTCACCCTTATGATGATCAGAACTTTTATTTAGTTAGTTTCAAGGTGTATTTTTAAAGGACACCAGCGCTAAGCTGCCTTATTCAACTTTTGCCATGGATATTTGTGGGTGAGACACTGAAGTTTTGTACTCAGAAGTCTATGTAACTCTCTGTCTCTCTTCAGGACTACAGGCTTCGCTTTCACTGCTGGCCTTGAAAAGCCAGCTAAAAAAAAGGTGGCACTAAGATCATATCCACTGCGTGGTAATGAAGTCAAATGCCTTTAATCAGTCTTTAGAAGAGATGAAATGAGATTTAAATTAGATTTAGGATTTGCAGTTAAAAATATTTTGGTCTGTGAATCAATCCTCAGCCAATTAGTTAGCAACATAAAAATCTTATTTCTAAAAAATATGTGCAAACGTTACAAAATTAGGCAAATGAAAACTCTTTATACTGCCAGTTTTCTAACTGAAAAGGCGAATTTTAAAATCATTCTGAATATCTATATAATGAACTTCTAGAAATATTCAGACTGGAGACCATGTTCCACAAGTCATAATGTACATAAGTTATTCGTAAAGCCTGTTATTTAAAGAGTACAACTATTGGGCAGAATTGTTGAAAGCAACATTGTCTGATTAAGCAGCGGTGACCTGACAGAAATGTCTTCACTACCGCTTCAGCCTCAAACATTTAGAGAACCTCCCATTGAACAGTAACATAAATACATTCAGTTCAGCAGCAGCAGTGAAGGGTTGTCAATACAGTGACATTAGCGTGCACTTTTGATTTTCTCCAACTCAACATTATTAAACAGTTTAATAAACTGAAACAATTTTACTGCTGTAAGTGGTAATATCAAGATACTGGGTGAAAGGAATCCGTAACAGAATGATAATGAGGCTGCAGTATTGAATTTTCACCATTAAAATGCCCAGATAAGTCCTCAGTTTTCTCCTGAACTTTCAATGGAAGGAAGAATTAGCCCAAAACCCCAGGTATAACCTAACGATTTCCTTTCACGGATCATTTGGAAAGTACAGAAGTGACTGAACTGGGAAAAGTGCCTTCGTATGTATCAGACTTTAGGTATCTAATATTCTTGCCTAAAGCTGTATGCTCAAGTCTTGACAGAGTGAATTGTTCATGCAAAGACATACCACTCTTCCCTCAGTTCTGCAGGGCTCCTGCCACAGCAAAATTACTGTCTATATACTGACTCATACCGTTTCATAGTTTCCGTCTGCTGTACTGTGCTCTTTAAGGGTCCATCTGCTGTCTCTTAACTCATAGGTTCTCTAGAAGCTGTCTGTACTGATTCTATACTACAGTAACCAAAACAAAGTCCACAAGCAGAGCTTCTAAGTACTGGCATAATACTGTAGAGTTTGGTTAAAAGAATCATAATCCAGTGTTTTGGAATTTAATTATTTTATTTTGTGCTCGCAGTTAAAAAAAACCAAATCTGCCTAATCTGTATGTACAGAAGAAGTCTGCTTTACTTTTCACAATTGTTTTCACCACAGAAATAGAAGTGCTATAAAGATACATGTACTGAATAAATAATTATCTTTAACTTTATCCTTCAAGAGAAAAAGGACTAAAAAATGCTGTTCTTGGAGGCAAGCTATCCTCAATTTAAATCAGCAGCCCTGCATCATGTATTACCTGCCTGGACTCAGAGATGATATATTTGATGGCAGGCAGTTTTCATATATTTTTTCCAACTGTTTTTTCTATACTGTTTTTGAAACAACCTTTCCTTTATTCTTTCTTTTTATATTTAACACAGAAAAGACTATTCTGTTTCATGCAGGGGAAGAAAATACCCTTACTGTAACAATCAATGTAATTATCCTGTTATCCTACTTTTGGTATTTACATTCCTCTCCAGAATTAATTCAAGTAACCTTTGTTACCGTATCAACAGCCCTCACATCAAAGTGGAAGCAAGAGACCTTATTTATTTATTTTTAAATCAGATCTGTGTTCCCAGTTGGTGAAACTGAAGAACAGAGTAACAGTTCTTCATCACATTTTGGAAGGTGTTTTGACCTGCATGTTATTGCCAATACTGCAAGTGTCAGTGCACAAGTGACAAAAATAGCAGCAATATCTTTTTATTGATACTGTATTCACTTTATACCCCAATGTTAAATTTATAGTTTTCCCTAGAGGAGTGATATCATATTCACATCCCCATCATTACAGCTGTGTGAGGGCTGCTCTTTAGAGCCTATATCAATCACACCATATGTCGTCCCGAAAAGCAGATAGCACAAACAGGTCACCTTACCCTCTGACCTGGAGAATTAGAGTTTAATTATGAACACAGGCTCCACCTCCTTTGTTTTCAGTTGTGCAGTAGCACAAAAGAGATTATAAATATTCAGAAATTATCACTTTTACCTACTCTGTGCTTCACCGCCCTCCCCCCCTCCCCCACCACCCAATTCTTCTGAACCTGGTTCTTTTAACAGTACAGAGATATTTTACTTCTGTCCTGAAGCTGTATCTCCTCTAGCTTTTGATCCAACAGCAGTGGCTATCTCCCAGTAAGCACTAGGTCATTTGTAAAGGCCTTTTTAAAGTCAGTTCTGTTTTATAATGCCCAAGGGAAACTGCTATCAAAGCAGCTTTCTCCACCTCTGTCCCATTATGCTAAAACCAGCTTGGTGAGAATGGAAGGCTTAGACTTCGCATAATCCCAGCAAGCACACAACAAAATTGATGAACTCAAAGAACACTAAAGTGTTCAGATCCCTGTGCCACTACTGATTTCCTGTAAAATTTCAGCTAATCACTAAGGTCCATGACCAAAAATATATTTAAGCATCTTATATAGGTAGGAGACTTGCCACTGAAATCAATGGATATATAAACATTTACATATCTGTGAACCTGACCCTTTAGTCCTTCCATGTTCCATCTGTAAAATGAGGTTAACATTAATTCTTAATCTATCAGAGATAGAGAACACAAATACTGAAAATGAAAACGTGCTTAGATTTCACTGTAATAGAAAACCAAACAACAAACCATTTTAAATGGGAGAAAACGTTAAATTAAAGGAGGGGGGGGGAAACATAGATGGACTCAGTGGTGTGCTAGTCTTAAGTGTAAACCTTCTAAGATGCAGAGGAAGGATTCTAACTTCAATAGTGCCTTTATCTTATTGCTGCTTTTCTGGAATATGCTGCCCTGAATCCCCCCGCAGAGGCAGGCAGTATACGATACAGCAGATGCTGAACCTTTTAAGTCTCTGACAGTTATGATTTTTTTCATAAATTGTAACATTAAGCCCAACCACTCTGTTTCATGTTTATGCTGCCTCATTTAGATGAACCTGCTTCTTCAACAGGAACACAGAAGCAAAACAGTCAACCTAATTCTATTTTGCATTATTTGTCTGGCAACATGTTTTTAGGAGACTTGGAACATTTTTGAGGTCTCTGGGAATAAGGGAGAGAGACACTTAACACTACTCCTCAGGCCAAATAGATACCCAGGCATCTTCCATCAAGATGTGTATGCTCTGCTGTGGACAGCATCAAGTGCACTGATGCCACCTTCTCTATCATTTCTCTCAGCAGAGATGAGGCAGAGTATGCCAGCAGCAAGTCCTGTTCTTTAGCGGGATCAGCTTCAAAAATTCATATGGCAAAACTCAGATGAAAATACCTGTACAATAGTACCTGTTACAATTTATGCATACTACAGGTAGCCAGCTTTCTAGAGAGTTAGTGGATAACCAAAAGTATCTTAAAAAGGTATCTTGTCCAAAATAATACCCAATAGCAACGACCACAAACAGAATATATGTAAGGAAGAAACAGCAAGCCCAGATCCTGCTAAACTGTTTTGGGGCAGCATCTAGTGTACACTGGCACACTTTTCTGGCAGGATCACAACACCGCTTTTCTGTTAATATTAGACTTCCAACAAAATTCTTGCTGAGCACCAGCCTTGACACTGCTTCTGTACAGAAAGAAAAAAAAGCATACTGAAAATGAAAAAAATCCAACTTTTTTTTGTGTAGTAATAAATCCTTTTCTTTTTTTCTCTATAGTAATGAAAATTCACCATAGAATGTTAAAAATGAAACTTGATGCCACAGATAGAAATGGGAGACTGGGCCAACAGCAGTGTTTCAGTGCAGCCAGAATTTGATACTAATTAACAGCAATGTAAGAAATTAAAGGGTAAATGGACCTATTAGATTATCTACTAAGTATACTGTCCATAAAGAAACAGCTTGTCTAACAGTCAAACGATGTATCATATGGCGTAGTCACTCTGAATCCCAAAGCTGTCCATCTTCAGAGGCTGTAGCATTTCTTAGTGAAAAATCAGCCAAGACACAGATTTCAAGGCAGATGGAACACAGCTTCCAGGAACTCATTTTGCAAAAGATTAAGGGGCAAATAATTGGGTCCCTTCCACAGCTGGATCACAGTTAATCTTGGGGTGCCAAGACAGGATTTTAAATGTACCCATGGCAGATTCAGTTTTGCTCTTAAACTTTTCTGTACATTTCTGCAACATCATCATTTCAGCAAAATCATTTCTTCTGTTTCCCTACCCAAACCAGAAGGTGCTGATGTTTTTCTTTTCCATTAAAGGCACAAACACATGATGTATGAAAAATTCATAATGAGAATCAATGGCGATACAGCCGAAGTAAGAAAACAGAAGACACGGTGGAAGTATCTATGTGATATCCCAAAAAGCGAGGATGGGACAGTGGTCCAATGGACTTTTACTGTGAAAACATAAAGCAGGCCTCCTATAAAATGTATCAGTAGCGCACATATCATCACTTACAAATGTGACTTCAAGAAACCAGTTAGCCTCATTTATTAAGAAAACCAATCTCTACTCCCATTAGGATAAAAATACTAGGTCCAGGTTTCATTTATACCATACTCCAGTAATTACAATTAAGGAGAAAGTGTCCTCTGGTGGAGGTGGCAAGGGAGTAGCATGCTCTCCCTGGGCTCTGGCACCAGTGCAATGTTTGTCCTTGCAAATGCAGAACTTTTTCCAACTGTGGCTCTACTTCAGAATAACTCGGGCTCCATTGAGGGATGCCAAGGGGTGTTCACAGCCAGCTTTGGAAGCCCTGGCCAAAAGAAGAAACTATTGACTATTGCAGAAGTTATTTTAAGGAAAAACAGGACAGCCATCCCAGAAATCTGCTATATCATTTTCTTGAGAGAACTTGAGTCATTATGACTAATAAGGATTTTTTGCTTGAGGAAAGACAATATTCCAAAAAAATGTTTCTAATATTCATGGACTGAATTTCAGAAAAAGACTGAATCTCAGTGACCTACAAAGGACTTTTAAGGGAACAATGTCTGTCCTGACTAGCTGCAATTATTCCTCATCTTCCCTCCTATTTCATCATACGTCATGGCTTCTTCACTTTAACATAAGTATTTAGTTGGTTGGTTGTATTACAAGTAGTTTTTCCTTAATAATATACAAGAACCGTGAAATCCCTAAACCACAGAGTGTCAGAAGTCGTACAAGGGGAAAACTTATTCTGTACTTGCTCAGTATCTTACACTTCTTCCCTATATCCTTAAATATCTGCTACCAATCACTGTCAGAGAAGGATGTTCAGCTAGATGAATCATCTGGGTGAGCTAATACTGCACTTCATCATTTATCACCCCAGAGCAATAGGTTTTTACACCTATCCAGACTTGCCAGCTGGTTAAAGCAGACAATTGCTTCTGGATTTTTTTTTCTTTCAGTCTGCAGAAATATGCTAGCAAACCGAATGGCTTAAAGGGAAGGGCAGGAACAAATGTAAAAATTCAAAACAGTGTTTTGCTGCCATGGAGTGATAACAATAAAAGCTTACTTTAGACAAAGCTCAGTTTGTAACCAAAAAAGCCTGTTACATGATGGGACTGTGCTTTTTACGCCTTCCAGGTACCACCTGATGAAGTATTCACCCCGCTTTGCCAATACATGAAAACAAGTGGGATTCTGTTCTGCACCCCATGTGAAGCAGGGAAGCAAACCAGAAATGAATCACCCAAGAAGCTCAAAGACTCTCTTTGAATAGCCCTACTACAGGTCAAGTTCACAGTGCTCAATATTAGAAACACTGGATGTAATGGTGGAAAATTGAAACAAATAGCCAAGGTCCCAATGACCCTTCATCTTTAACTTGCAAAAAAAGCAAATAGATACAGAGATTAATGAAAATGATTACTGAGGTTGAGAATGTAATTTTCACAATTCTAAAGCTATAAGTTACAAAATAATTACTGGCACAAAGAGCCCTGTAACCCTAACTTGTGGTGCATAAGACCAATCCTGACGGAGTGAATACATATAGTTCACTCACGGTATGTGGTCCAGCTACAGTAAACCCACTGATAAAAAATAGCGTCCTTCCAACACCGCAGCCTACTAACATACACACACTCTGCAACGACTTTTTATTGCCTAATTAGCTTGGTGAAAGAAAGTTGAGCAATTTTGCAGCCTGAAGATGAAGGATCCACTTTAATTTGATCTAAAGTTCCTTAAATCTCTTATTTACAGGAGCTCTAGTAGGCATTTCACAAATCTCAAAGAATGTAAGAAACACTTGTGCAACAATGGACTGTACTTAATGTGAGAATTAAACCTAGAAATACTGAACTTAAACCAGCATCCCAGCAAACAGGTAACGACACTGATGGTTGATTACTCTCTATGTATCTGTGATTAAACTCCAGACTGATAATTTTTCTTTCAAAAGTAGACACAGACACCTGATGAATCCTCCAAAAATTGAAAGAGCACATGGAAAATCTAAGATTATTCAGAGTACTGAGTAATACAGCAAGCACCACCACAAAGAAAATTCTAAGTTTGCACTACCATTTATAACAGGGATAATAGCCTGAGGATGTTTTTTCCCATCTCAGGACTGATGACACTACTCTCAGGGTTCCTGTATTTTGTTTAAATTCTCCTTTGTGGGATTCAGTGTCCTGCAGTGCAAAAATCAATATGCATGCTCTACCTGCTGCTTGCTCTTTATTGCACTGCTAAAGTTGCAGCATCTGTGCAGGGTGATGATGGATGTTTTGGAAACTCTTATAAAAGGTTATAAATGCTCTGACTCTTATAAAAAGTTTCACCTTGGTTTCTGACATCATGCCTGATTTTCATACCTAGAATTACTTGTAAAAGCAACTCACTAACTTACCTAAGTACACTGCCAAGGATGTAGTCAGCTCATCACATCTTTATGTAGATACATTTGTCAAATTATTTATGCAGGTAAAAAGCTTAAAAGAGAAATCAGATTTTAAAAAACTCTTTTAAAATAGATAATATCAGTGAAAATAAATAAAGGAAAGCTATTACACTTATACCTTGTTCTTAATGTAAACACTGTCTATGGATTAGTCATCAGTAGCACAATAACAAAAAGTCATATTGATTTAATAATATGCTACTTCCCAGAATGAATATTGTTACACTTCTGCAAGAAGTTTCGTTTTAAAGGAAGAGTTTGTTGGCCTGTTGCTCAGTCATCCATGTGGGAAAACAAGACTTAATTATTGTCCTTTGATCTCTCAAGCCCTAGATAGTTGTACCATTGTAAAACTCGGTCTGGAAAACCTAGCTCATCCAAGCCTTTCAACGTGTTAGAACAAATCCTCCAGAAAATCAGTACATTTGGGGTTTTTTTCAGGCATGCTTTGATTTCACAGTCCTAGGCTTGTACTTCTGAGTACTTTTCTTCTATTTGTTTGAATCCGTGAAACAGAAAAATGGAAACAAAAAGAAACATCTCAGAATACTCCTGTATGACAAAATGTAGAAAAATCAATGCCATTTCCTTTGCAGCACCACCCACCCTCAGCTGCAGCTTGCTCAGTAAAACAGCAGGGAAGTGAAAGCCTCTAAAATGGCAGGTTTTATTATAAAAATTGATGCTTTCAGTAGCTTCAGCAAAGAGTGACTAACACAGAAATCGAGATGGGTGCTGTATTTTGAAATTAATGAAATAGTTTCAAATAAGGACATTCCAGACCTACTTCTGTTGTAAGAGGGAAAATATTGCAGTTTAACTATTTCAACAGATATGTTACCACAACATTTGTGACATTTATAAAGGTACAATAGCTTTTTTCCCCCCCCCAAAAAAAGACAAATGTTCTGAAAGACTCAGGTCAATCTACTGCATAGTTTTAAAACATTGTTTAAAGAAAATGGAAAATAATACTACATGACATGGAGTCACTAGAAAATAAGACATGTAAATAGGTTTGTCTTGTCCCTAAAGAAAAGTGGTGAAGTATAAAACAACAGAAACTTTAAGATCACAAGAATATTCTCAAGGCTAAAAGTTGAATTACTTCCAATGAAGATGAGTTCATACTATCAGTTGTCAGGCAATGGCCTGTACCATGACCTGTCAAACTAAAGTTAAAGATAAAACTAGGATCTATTCTAGTATGAGTTACATAAAAGAAGTTTATGCCAAAATAACACAGCAGGATTAGAAATTGCCTGAGTGCCTGCTATTCAGCAAAGGTCAGAATTTGAGCACTGATTAGTTTATGCTGCTACATGGATAGCTGATGGGTACCCAGAGGATTTCAGAAAAATAATTAAAATGTTGCAAGAGTATGGGCCAAAGCAAACTGCAGCAAAGTTGATTTTTTTTTTTTTTTCAGTGACCTTGGCACTGGGAATTTGAAATTGTTTCTCAGGTTCTGTTCAGTCTGTATAAGATTATTAAAGGCGTTCCAGAAGCTACTTACTTACCCTTAAAGTACAACTGAATTCCTCTAAACACCTCTCTGCAGGACCTGCAACATGGCTGAACTTAATATTGCATTTAGTGAGGCACAAAAGACAAAACTCATGTGGCTAAACAGAAGAGCAGAGGCAATCAGCCATGGACTCCCTAGTCAATGGAAAGCTAAGCAATATGGTCAGTGAAATCTAGGATACGATTCACTTCATCCTACAGTTGTCTGAAGTCACATAGATAAATCACACCCTAAAAGTGCCTGTTGCTCTCTTGTTTACAAAGACAGCCCCAGCAGACAGAGGTTGTAGAGTCATATCTGTGTGAGACGGATGCCATCCACACAACCAGAGCACACGTTTTCAGTTCAGCAACAGCAGAGTCAACGCAGGGTGGCAAAGCGCTTGAAGCACCATCTTGGGACTCACTGTCATTAAGAATGGGATGGAATGGGGACTCACTGTCATTAAGAATGGGATGGAATGGCGGGGCTGGGTGGGGGGCGTGGGGGGAGAGATTAATAGTTTTGCAACTTTGCAACCCTTTAAATATTTTGAGTCAAGATGGCCCCCCATAGAGCAAATTTAAGCCTGCTATCAACAAACTTCCTAAGAGTGACTGAAATAACATCTCCATCCATATATGTGCTGGCATTAGCAGAACATGGTTCACCTGCCTACCCATTGAGCAAACTTGCATAAGGAAGAAGATCTACTTCCTTAAGAGGAGACAGTAGACTTGTACTAGAGCTTGCTTTTTTCTTTTTTTTTTTTTTAATGATTATCTGCTGGCCTAAGAATAGGAGATGGTCATCTCTTCTCAAAGTTCAAAGGAGAAGAATTAGTCATAAGGAACCTGGGATGCGGTTAAGGGCAGAGTCCCAGACAGAAGAAAAGTGAAGAACAGACCAACAGAGAGACGGGCAAGGTCATGTGTGAGAAATATTTGAGACAGATATTTGTACATGTTGTTAGGTAACCACTCCCCAAGGAGGAAAATAGAGTGGATTTTATTAAAGATGAGCCACTAGTTTTAGAACCAGTGTTTGTATGTTCACATATTTTTATATACTAATTTTGATACTGAAGGTATGTCTTTAAGACAACCCAGTGAGATGTCAGTAACACTTTACTATTAATGCTTAGCTAAGCCTTCAAATAAAGTTTTTAGCATAATGCAGGAAGGTTATCTGTTGGTTCCTAAAGCAGAAGAATGCAGTAGTAAAGATGAAACAATAAAATTATTCAGAAAGATTCCAGCAGAACAGTTAAGTGACCAATTTTATCTAAAATCTTACTGAAACATGAAGTGGGATTTCTTATATACTAAGTGCTAAAGTTGAGCACTTAATTAGACTGTCAAATCTAGGAGGACCAGAAGTAGATTAAACTTTGGATACTTATACATAGTGATCAGACACTGCAGTGCAAAGGAAGGATTAGATGATCATAACTAATCTAAGTTTTAATTAAAATTTAAAAGCAGACAGGTTTTGCACTGCCCACAAGGGAGAAAAAGCTGTGTTCCACCGAGATGGGTTGAAGTGTATTTTTCTCATTTCTGAATTGAATTTGGTATCCAGTCTTTCTAGTGTTATTCTCAGCTTAAAGAAAATTCTCCCATTTTAAGCAACTAACACTGAAGGCCACATTCTTTTTTTATTTATTGACTGTTGGAATTACCTCACAAGTTAATAAGATGTAGTAAGAAGTTTTCAGTGTTGATGAACATTTCAATTTTAAATTTAAATTCAGTGTACGGCTCTCTGAGCATTCACTGCCCTCTGCTCGAGCCTAGAGGCGGTGTCTGAACAAAGTTCACTTCGATGGAAGGAAAGGGAAGAATATTTTAACACTGTCTCTCCCACATATATGCAAACACATGATAATGCTCGATCTTGTAGAGAGTTTCCAATGAAGATTGGTGGTAATGTCAGAGCTATAACTCAGAACATAAGATAATGCATTTTCCTTTCTATGTAGGGCTGATTGACTTATTCATTATGATTCCATTAGGTGGTGAGTTTAACCTTTCTTCTATGTATAAATTGTTTTCAATTCATTTCTGACTTCTGTAAAAGTATTCATTATTCACAAATATTTTATGAAGTGTTTAGGTGAACAATTTTAAGCCTAATGAATTTTTTAATCTCTGTTTCTTTTTCCACTTGGAGTGACTGGCCCAAGTCACATAGAACTGACCTTAGCAAATAATTTCAGTGCATGGTGATACTCATTAAAGTTAGTATATGTACAGTTTTATTATAAAATGAGGATAAACATCATAAACATCTTAGGTTAGAAATGTATTGATGATGAATATCAAATATTGTTTGAAGAGCCTAAGTATTATTCTTTACAGAGGAAAAGTCCAAACCTTTAAAATTTTGCCTTTTTTAGAAGAAAAACTACAAGAGATACCAGGAGGAGATTGAGGGGAAGAGGCCCAAGGGGTCACTTAGCACAAGTACATTGCACTAACTCTCTTCCCAGATAAGAAGATGTTGCTGGCACTCCATGAACACATATGGAAAAAAAGCCTGTAGGAGCTGCAAGCAACCTGGAGGAGATGGAGGGGTTAGGAGTGTGACAGTGGGGATTGCTGTCTAGCAACTACCCCAGAGAAAAGTGAAACAAAGATTCAGCAGGTCTCTGTGTGCTGAGTACCCGGCTCAGGTCTCCACAGGAACAAACTGCCAGCAGGCTGCTTCTGTGCAGGGGCGAGGGCAAGTGGGCAACAGCAGGTTGGCCCCACGGAGGCAGGGGTGCAGCGCTTCCAGCTAATATTTTGGGGGTAGAAAAAGTAGGAGATGAAAGACAGTGTCTTTTTCTTTTGGAATTGTATCTTGCTTATATATTTCTACTGCTGCTCAAATGGGAGACGGAATTTTACAGAGAACAGACCTATCTCACGGAGAGTTGCAAAGAGAAAAGGTATGCAGCTGAACAAAATAACTGACCTTTTGATCATGTAGAGTTTTGAACAAGGAGGGATATTTTAGATTGTTTTGCAGCACCGGCTAGTATTAAATCCCTCTAACATCTTGAATGTGACTATTAGCTGGATGGCTGCTAAAACCTAGTAACTACAAACAGAATGAAAAGCTCTACGTTTGACATTGTATTGAATGTCACTAACTGTTACATTATCAGAAATGAACATAGTTTGGTTACAGTCTACCTGGAAAGACCTTAAACTCATCAAACTCTTCGAAGAAGCTGAGCTGGAGTGCTAAAGTCTTCTCATTTGCTTACTCTCCTGCTACTGAGGAAGGGGTAGAGGGGAGAAGAAAGCATCTGTACAAATGCATAAGTAACTCTCTGAGCAATGAAGAAAAGTAATGCTCCCCAAGTCAGTACTTAAATTCAAAGAATAGTTTAAGAAAGAGGTGATGTGGCCCTAGGAGTGCCTTTTGGCTTGCTTTCCTGGCATACTAAAAAATAATAAAATAGAAGTGATTTTATTAGCCCATATTGGGCTACATTAGGAGAATAGGCAGCACTTCAAAGGAGGGTATTACCTCCCTCTACTCAGCAGCAGTGTGGGCACATCTAGATTACTGTGTCCATTTTTTGACACAATTTCTTGAACTGGGGTTCAGTAAAGGAACTGACACTGGAGAAAGTCCAACAGAGGGTTACCAAGCTGATTGGGTCATATGACCAGCAAGAAGAGATGGCACAGGAGCTACTTACTTTTGTGTTGTGAAAAAGTGACTACGAGTGGACCTCAGCCACCAGCAACGCAGCCTACAGCAACATGGAGGGTAGTTTAAAACACAACAGAGTCAAATTCATCTTACTTCTGACTCATCATAAAACAAGGAGCAAAAGCCACAAGATGTAGTGTGGGAGGATTATGTTGCACATGGCAAGAACCTCTTCTCTCAGGGGCTAGCCAAACAGGTCAAACTTTGGGCAAAATGCAAAGATTTTAAAGTTCCATTCCTTGGAAGTTTCCAAGACTCAAGTAGGCAATCTGATACAGTTTCCAGTTGTCCTGCTTTTAGTCAGAGACTGAACTAGATAATTTCCAGAGGCCCATCTAATCAGCACTTCCATGATTCCTCTTAGCACCTCCATTTATTTAACCTGTAGTTGTTAAACTTTTCACATAAGGACAACACCAAAGGAAATTGTACAGTAATATACCCTAGCAATTTCTCAGGAAGTCTGGTTCACTACTGACAGATACGTAATATTGCATATTGGTCATTTGCCGTGAAGAACATCAACTAGCAGCTCTCAATGAAGACCAATGTGGAATTTAAAGTTTGCAAAAAATACCCTGCCAGAAGATCTCACCTTGCAAATATAGCAATAAAATACCCCGCCAAAAGATCTTACCTTGCAAATATAGCAATAAATGGCAAAATAATAGTCCCTTGAAAATGGGGGCGGGGCGGGGGAATCTTTTTGCAAACCATGTATTCATTGGCATATCTCAGCAAATGCAAACTGCCTGGAAACCCAGAAAGCCGAGTAGCCAAGATATCATACAAGCTGCAGTCAGTTTCAAGTTGTGCGATTGGGTTTGTATAGAAACAAGCGTGGGTCGCATCTGTGACTATGTGTGACCTTCCTTCCATTCCTTTACTCCTACAACTGACAGACTTTTGTTCACCATGGTTATTTCTTAACGGTCAAGTACAGCAAAGACATTCCAATGTGTTCCAAACCAGGCACTTACTGTGAGAAAAGAAATAACACAAAACATGATTAAATAAAACTCAGTGATTATGGAATTAAATTCTTGGCTAAGGTGAACATATCTTTATCATTTGTAGATTGTTCTATATTTTTAACGTGTTCATTGTGCCATCAATTAAGTCAATCAATGTGATGGTATCTCTAAGGGTAAGTAGCTCCCTCAAGGGCCAGATTTGGGACACTGTGACTCAAATCAGTTGCTGTTTGTCAGCTAGCTGAAGCCTGTTGGAGGAAAAAGTTCTACAGTCCTTCTCCCCCCACCCACTGCCTTTTTAGTCGACTTCTTTTGTTATAAAAAAGGTTTGTTAGCACCCTGAGCTCAAGTTTCTGGACCAACCCCTCAAGCTCTGAATAGCACCTATGCTATTCCCTTGGACTGCATGCTCTCCCGCTGCTTGATACCACACTCCCTGCACTTTTCTGTAGTATCTGTGTCTCCTCTCCATGCATCTCAGATAGCCTTTTTGGTCTATCAGCTGGGTAGAACACAGGCTGGGTATGACCAGCTCCAAAATACAAAAATAATGCATTGGCTGTAACGTGTATGTAAGAGCCAGCTGCTTCTGAACAAATGGGTAACAGCTGATTTTAGCCCAGCAGTGACACTAATGCTCTTTTGCTCCTCTACATAGCTCGTGATTTTCTAGAAAAGCATTTCATGATATTTATTACACAAGAAAACTCATGTCTGGTCAAATAGTGTTTAAACTGGGGACAGATGAAAAACTACTAGAAGGGAGAATGATAGGTGCACAGAGAGTGCTTCCATCTCTAACAGCACTTTTTTATCAGACAAGAAAAAAGCAATAGAATAGCAAACATGAAGGAGCACCTGAAGACTCAACCCAGCTTTCTAGGAATGTATCAAACAACTAGAGGATGCTCAGGCAGGAATTTTGCCTCTTCACAAATGCAAGTGGAGGTACAAAAAGCTAAAGGGAAGAAAAAGGTAAGTTTCTAAAATATTGCAGACTCAGAAGCCTTACACTTTCTTTCTGAGTCAGATGTGTTGTGTTGTTGGGTAGCTCGCAGGTAAAATAAGGAAAAGAAAGTCAATTTTCTGACCATGCTAAAGAAATGTGAAAATACTGCATTTCAAAAAAAACCACACAAACTCCAAAATGGGGCAAAGAAAAAGAAAGTAGTTTGATAGCTATGTTTGACATATGCTAAGTCAAACAGAGGAAGATTATTTAAAGTCTTCCTAAAAGATTTGAGACACTTCAGTTAAATATGCTGTGCAATGCTTAATTAGAAACCAGACAGCAATAAGAATAAAAGATTAAAACTGAGGGGAAAGTCCCTTTTGCAATTTTAAGACTGTGAGAAGCTGAAAAGAGAAATTGAGCAATGGACAAGTGTTTAGGGGATAGTATGATTATATTATCATGAACTGCACTGTCAATCCATGACCATACACATATGCATAAGACAAAACAAAACAAAAGGAGAACCTCATGAAATACAGTGAGTATATGCTAAGAATCAGCATGAAAGAAAACACAAGTGGAACTGAAAAAGAGATTTAATATCAGCCAGCCTTTGACAGAAATTGCTACATTTATCAGAAGCATTCTGACAAAGCCATAAGATAAAGAATTAAAACATCTTAAGCGAAAAAGGAGTGTGTGTGTATATATATATACAGACTGTAGAGCAAAGGGGGAAAAAATTGTAGGAATTCATACTGATTACTAAAACAAATTAAAGCTTCAATCATACCATGGCGTACTGTGAGGGACACAATCTCCCTGTTGAGGTTCTGTATGAATAAGATTAAAATCGTGATTTTCAAAAACTAAGCCTAAATGTTTCAGAATTTATTGTCCTTTTATAAAGCTAAAAATAGGTCAAACACTAGGTGTCATGAAGTGTTGATATCTTAAAAGAATGTGAAGCCATGTAGATAAAGATAAAAGCTGTAGACAGGGAAATGCAATGAATATGGAAATAGAAAAGGAAAACAAATTCCCTAGCAATAAACAAGTAAGGAGGAAAACACTAGTAGTGCAATGATAAAAAATCATCTTATGTTGAATATGTAAATGTATTATAATTATAATTAATGGTACAAAACAGCATAAATAGTTTGGATATGCTATATTGTTATTCACAATTTCCAAAAGTAGCATTATTAGAGAACACAGCAGCTAAAGAAGTAATCTCATGCTTGAGCTGACATTTGCTGACGTTCCAAGTGTAGGAACAACTGATTATGAACTGCAATTTGATTGTTGTGTTTTCAAGCGCGTTTTAAAAACATATTGTGTACCCACACCACTTGAAGCTTAGTTATTCCCAGTCCAATGGTCCTGTGGAAGGTGCTAATTTTTTTAAAGAATGATCTAAGAGAGTAAGAATGAAGTTCCAAGTCACATGTGACATCATTAACAGAGCAGCATGCTAATGAATAACCCAAATCCAAAGACTTTTTGCTCTTGAGCTGTTGCTCAGTTTAATGCTGAGAACAAGGCCATCCAGAGGAAGCCTGGTGAGCTTGCTCAGTGCAGTTCAACAGGAACAAGAAGAGACATCTTTCGTTTCTTCCACAGAGGGAGGAAACAGGCAGTCTCCAAATTTCAAAGACCAGAAAAAGAACAAACTGTGGAAGAACCAGCACAGAGACCTTCATGGAAAAGACTAAGCATTAATGCACAGGTTTAAAATCCATGAGGTACCACAGAGATCTTCAAAACAAAGGAGGCAAGGCAGGAATTGATCAACAGCCTTTGATATTTGCATTATATTATCACTAATTTCTATGCTTCTTTTGGAAGAAGAGCTGTAAAGTTATCTGGGCCACAAAGAATTTGATACCTCCTGATCTTAGTCGGCAATTGTCACTGCTAGTTGACAGAAACATGACACAAAGGAGATGTGCAGACCATTTCTGCTTTCTATCAAACATATTAGTTAATATGTTATTTTATCAAAAATACAAGTGCAAGCTCTGATTGATCATTCTTTTTAAACAAAAGGAATATGATGCTATTGGGTTGATATACATATCTTCCAGAAAAGCAATACTCAAATGATCTTTACACAACAGTTATGGATGCAGATAAAACTAAATATATATTAAAAAAGTTTTCTTCTATAATTTCTAATATCTTTCCCAAAATACATAGAATCTGCTTTGCTCCTATAATAAATTTTTGTAATGCCAATACATTTTTCATAAATACCAATTTCCTGAAAAAAATGTTTTTCACAAATGTCTTAATATGGCAAAGAGCAAGGCAATGCCATGCCAGATTATGTCTGGTAAGCAGAGCATCCATACAAGAAACCAAACAGAAGAAATAAAATCTGTATTTTTTTGTTCTGTGCTGTGCAACATACAGGTGTTCAAAAAAGGATTTCAAAGTGTATTCTTTCTGCGTTATAAATAAATCTTTTTGCTTTTGCTGAAACTCATTCTTAGTTTTCTGAAGTTCTATTTAGGTCTTTGAAGACCAAAAAATATCGGTGGTGCTTTAACACTTAACACAGGCAGGAATTTTCTGCAACCTTTTCAGTGCGTTATTGTCCATTGAGCCACAAAGTTAAGGCAGCATGACAGTGATACCAGGAGAAGGTAAATATGTCCAGTCCCGGCTGAGCTCCTCCAGTGTAGCATGTCATGGGATTTATGCTTCAATTCCTGGCTTCAGCAGCCATCTAGGAGAAGAATTTGCTGCATACACAGATGTCTGGAGCCAGCTGATACCCAGGAATTTTGATGTAAATGCACTGCTCTTTTCAAGTATTTTTTTTTTCCTAAAGGCCAAAAGAAGAGTTTGCCTTCCTTTATATCAATATTTGAATTCAAAGAAAAACCTGCTGTCTCCCACCTCTCCTGGTTTCAGCTTTCTATATACTTCCATAATGATGTGATAATCACCTTGCAAATATGTGCAAGAACTGCATTATTCATTTTAAGTTTATTTCAAAACTGAACTTATAAAGGTTTACTTTCAAGTCTGTTACCTTTGTTGCAGTAACAAATGATACTTTTCCTTGAAAAACAGTCCTGACTGAAATATTTAGCAACCCTTTCGTAATTCACAAGCTGCATGTGACAAGTCACATCCATTTCAATTTTCAAGTTAACTGATTGTAAATAATTTTAGTTTTTAAAACAAATTTGCTGTAAGAGTATAAAATTATTTTTAGCAAAGTTATATTAATCACCTTACACTTAACTGCTTAGAATTAATTTAGCACAAATTTTTTTCCTCCCTGTCAAGAGTTTCCTGGGTTGCAAAGAAAACAAACGGGGAAAAAAGTTTTTTTTTCAAATAGTCTGTAAATATGTTGCTTATTTCCACAGCCCATGAGCCTCTCCTGAATATCTTGCTGACCTGAGCTACATGAATTTAAAAGTGTATCCTATTCTTTTTGGTTCTCTTAATAACACTGTTGATATTTAAATGTCTTTAAGCAGGACTTTCTTCATAATAGTGTGAAAGAAATAGCTTTCTTTGAAAGTAAAGTTTTGAACAAGAAGGTGTTACAGCAAAAATTAAGTAGCAACAAACATACTCAAGAATCAATTAGTAATGACTCCAACTTACTTAAACAAAACAAAAACCCACCTGATTTCTCTTTGACATACTTATGCTGCATGGTTCCTGCAGTAAAGTGTCAACAGCTGTAATTTCATTAAAATTTAAGTAAACCAGAAGACAGAAGCTAAACTACTGATTATTAGCTAACATGCTTTGTTTCTAACACACAGCGTCATGTCAAACTGTGCTAGAAACAGTGTCCAGAGGGCATACAGCTAACACAAGGACATGACTTCTAGCTCAAGAGAACCATACACCACCAAGCACGTAACACTGAGAAAGTATGAACTCTGCAAAATGTTTCTGTATGCTTGAACTTTCCTTACATTTTTTCCCTAAACAGGCACAGCGGCCACTCCCAGAGGCAGAATTCTAAGTCAGATGGGCATTTCCTGTGACTCTGAGCAAACACCCTTCTTCTGATACCCTTAAGTGTGTCCTCCAGGCTCCATCTCCGAGCTCTTTTGTCGAATAACGCTTATTGCTATGGCAGCTGCACTTTCACAGACTTAGTACCATGTTATCACCTAGTCTGAATTACTGGTTGGAAACTATTCTATGAAACTAACATAAATCCCTCTTGGTGTAAACAAGTTGAGAAATACTACTGCTCTCTTTTATTATTGCTTATGCTGCTATTTCAAGTACTATTCATGCATTAATGCTTGAGTTATAATGTACCATGATTAGTCCTCCTATCCCATTTTCTGTGCTTCTAGTCTTATAGGTAAATAATCAGTGTGAAACTGTTTCCACAATCTTGCTAAGAATCTTAGTGATGCGATCACTTTGCCTTCACAGTAATATTGTTGGGACAAGAAGAAAACAAAACATTTTATAATCTATTTAATCCATTTAAGTAAAAAAGTATTTTGTGCATTTTAGGTCAGACAGGAAAGCGTATAGATGATTTATCATTGTTGGTATATTCCAAGAAGTGTCTTCTCCCAAGCTGGACAAGAGGACGCAGAAGACCAACCATAGGGATAAGCATTTCCATTTCCTTCAGGCACTACTTATTCACCCCTCTATGCTGATACTTCCTTCATTTCCCTTTTCCACTGATGTAGTGCTATCTAAACAGCATCCTTTTTATTGTCCTGTTTATCAATGAGAAATGTTCCAAATCCTCATAAATTATGAATTATAGCACTACCAACTTCAGAAAGTGATTCATCGTGTTTCAACAACTATGAGAAGGGCTTTTCCCATATAGTCACATTTATAAAAACTGAATCTTCAGAAAATCTTCTTTGTGAAGGGTATTTTGAAAGATTTGACTGACTCAAGGACAGTGTGAGTTAAAATGCTGTTAACAAGGGTATTTGAATGCTAACAGATCATTTCTTAGTAGGAAACTATCTAATGTTCCAAGGCATTCATTTCTATCACCTACTAGTAGATAACATAGACAAAGATAGACTCAATGTGTAAAGAAGACATAATAACTATATCATTATGAAACCTGAATTCAATTTTAGTCAAAGTCCTTTATTAAACAGATTATCATCAGTTGTGTCACTCATCTAAGCCTCTGTCGTATGCTTCCCTATTGTAGTAAACATTTCAAGCTGGCAGAATCACAAATGATATTTGCCATTCATATCATGTTGTCCTTTGTTTTACAGCACCTGACCATACAATCCTCCATTTGGACCATGATTCAAATATAAGCATCACTTAGAAGTGATCAGCAAACAGGAAAGAAAGAGGATGTAAATTTTGTGAGGCTTTCTATGGATTATTTTTTTTAATTCTATGGAAATAGATGTCAACAGACTATTGCTAGAAGGAAAGAGGTGATTAGTAATACTACAAGACAACATCAGGAAGGACACAAAAAGGAAAAACCAAGTCACATTAGAAAAATATATAGGAACCTAGTTAACCACTCAAGTCAATAACCTCCAAAATATCTGGTCCTTAACTGTATATACATCTAATAAAAATAGAAAGTGTTCAATATAGACTTTGCTAATAAAGTTTTGCTTATCATAGGACCTACTATATAGTCTTTCAAGAGAAAATTGTCCTGCAGTTTACAAAAAGGAGAGAACAGATGCTGTCCTCTATCCTTTCCAGGGAAGGTGTCACCATGTGGAGCTAGTCAGTATCTTCCGGAGCAGACAAGAATGGGATAGTACAAAGGAAATAAGACTTACGAAAAAATTAAGCTCTTTCTTGAGGTTACCTGAAACATTTGTGTGGTCTTGACAACGTCTTGCTTATCTGCACTGCAGAAGTAGTCATAATATTTTGCACACAATTTACAGGAGAAAAATGTGCAAGTGACCACCACAGCCAGAAAACATGACCTAAGGTCTGGGTGTATTACATCTGACAGCACTAGCAAACAACAGAGTCTTCTCTTAGCAATCTGATGTCAGTAATCCATTAATCTGATAGACCGTATTGATTCTACTCCTTCCGTATTTCTGTCCTCACTAAACACTTCAGAATTTGCTAAGGATACTGAGTAAAAAAAAAAAAAAAAAAAAAAAAATTGATTTTATCACGTAAATAACTTTAAAAAGAGCATTCAATTATTATATTATCTTTTACAGATATATTTAACATTCCCTTCACTGGGATACCCACAGGCCACAAAAACTGCTTGCAAAAGTTTTGTATCAGTTCAAAGCATATGCACATTTGTGTATGCACCTCTAAATGTCATGAGCAAGAAAGGATAAAAGCAAAAGTGTTTTCATTCTCCACCACAGTTTCAATCTCTGTGTTCTTTGTCATTGTCTTGCTACGAAAAAGTAGGAGACAAGTCCAAGTTTGAAGGCCTATGTTTCCTTCAGAGAAGGAATACTGCAGTTTATTGCAACAGACACGTCCAGGGAGGTGGGTTGCTGGTAACAGACATCCTAGGAAGGGTTGGTTTATTGATCAGAGAAGTACTTAGTAGGGGGAAGTCGCATCAGTTCAGTGGAACTAACCAAAAACTTATGGTAGTCAGGGAGATGGAGACAGGTAAGCATCTTTTGAGATGACCTGGGGTATCCCACAAGCCTCTATATGTGCCCCTCCAGAAGGGCATGGGTCTCCTGCAAGTCTCTCACCTCTGACATCGACATGGAGGAAGCTTTACATAGATAGAACTCACCACCGATATTCAGGCAATGTAAATGAGCTCTGACTGTCCATGCAAGCATGATCAATTTAGATATCAGTTTAGGTGTCTTAGTGCCATGAATCTGCGCCCCTTCTTTACTACATTCAAACAGAGAGCAAATACTAGCTTTTCCACTTGTACAATGTTACCCTGATGAAATAGTGTTGAAATAGTGATGAAAACTTAACCTTTAGAAAATGACAAGTAAAAGAGCCACAAGTACCATTCACATGTAACTGTTAGTCAGAAGTTACTACAATCAAGTTTTGCTGAGTTTGCTTCATGTGGATGGGCTGCTGGAAGGGAAATAAATCCCTGGAAATTTTGTTGATCCTCTAAATCAGTGGTTTCCAAACTAGAAGTCCAGCCTCTAAGTATAGACATGAACTCCCAAGTAATCAATTTTTTTCTAGTAATTAAACTAGCATCATGCTAATATAATATTACTAGTTTGTAATTGAAATTAGAACTGGAAAATATTTAGGAACAAACCCCCACACAAATGACACAAGTGCAAAATTAACCATTCCAACAATCTTCTTGGAACAATTTAGATTACAAAGATTTCCTGGTCCTGCAGCTATTCTAACAGTTTTATTTCACGTGTAAGTACCTAAAAGGTTCATTCACTTTATTGGCTTTCACTTTATCCAAGTTTTGGTTTGTTAGTTCAAGTTATGTCATTCAGAAGCTAGAACATCCTTTCTGGCTTTGGAAAAAGCACAGAGATTAACTTCAGAAAACCAAATAAAAGTTAAAGGGAACAGAGTAGATGCAGCTTGTAATGAAATCAGAGCAGTTCTGCTTATCTGAATTAATTTGAAAGTTAAGAATTGTTTCTACCTAACTGTAAGTTGTGTGTTTTCTGCCAGTGCACCCTAAACTATGCTCTGGTGCAGAAGTATACATGGCAAATTATTTTCCTTTCCTGCTGATTTATTTATATGACACCAGCATTCATAGACGCTAAAATTTCATTGTATAGAGTGTCAGTCACAGACATGCACTACATAGGGAGGAAGCACATCTCCTGAAATTGCTTCACCAAGTCCTTGTCGCAGATTCAGTGAGTCAGAAGGCTTTCTACTTTTATAAAGTCTGCACTACTGGGCCTGAAATGCACTGTGTTTGGAAAATTCTGAAGACATCACCTGAGAGGGAGCACAAAATAATTGTAATGCAGCGCAACTAACCCCACTCCAGAGTTTTTACTCTACCTCTGTGTGAGAGCTTCTCCAGGATGATCCTTAGGCGCTGAAGAACAGCAGGTGAAATGTCATATTTATAGATGTCTATTACTGGCACTCGCTGACATCGACCAAATATTCCATCTGCAGGAGGGAGAAGAAGAAAAGGAAAAATATACACTTTGTTTTCTGAAAGGAAGAAATGTGTGATAAGATGCGCATTTCCAATATATGGTAATTATATAGTGAGCGAACCTTTTAAAAGACACTTTAAAAAGCAATCAAAGGACTACTGAAGTCATGAGAGGGTATTTTCTATCAAAATAAATACTGGAAAGAATATTAGTTGGAGGAAGATTCTACTGTACAAGTTATGCATACAGTTTACTTTATAAATTTCTGATTTCTGCCTCCCAAATCTTTCAATGTAAGACTTCTTTACTGACAATTCAGTGGGAAAAGTCTTCATGTTTGGTGCCTACTATGCTGCAGATTAAAAGTACAGCATCCAGAAATATAAATATTAATTTGCAGAAACTGTGAGGATTTGCTGAAACATTTTTAATGCAGCCGCTGTGTGTTAGGCATTGGTAAATGAGAACTGAATCCGTAATGGCTAGTAAAGGCTCATTTCAAGAAGTACCGTCTAATGAATGCAATAAAAGAAAGCTGCTCACAGAACAATGAGATATTAATGTGTCCTAATTTATTTAGCTCCATTCCATTTGTCTAAAATGACAGACTCTTCTCATCAATGTCTTTTCAAATCACACCTTCTAATTAATTTAGCTTCTTATTAGTCTTTATTTAGAAAATTGTTCATTTTGAGGCAAGCTTCCTGTGTATGTGTGGGAGGAACAGGGAGTTCAAACTTTCAAATTACCTTTCTCTCTTTCATACAAAAGACTAATTCAGAGCCTAGGTGCTTCACATGCAATCTGACCATCTGCAATCCTAGGCCTCTGAGAAAGAACGTGGTTTCATTTATTGTTCAAAACAGTTCTCTTCTATATAGTGATCCAAAGGAAGCAATTTAAATGCAACAAGTTTAATTAGCAAAATATTCTACTGCAGTACTAGATTTAACACAGTAATTACTTCTGCTCTGATATTACATCTACGCTCAAAAAGGATAGCTACATCAGATTAGCAGAAAATAACAGTAAGTATTAATTTGCAAATGTCCATTACTTTCTCTGCTACTTCACAGACCTAAAAGATTACAAATGGGAACTACTGGCCCAGCTGTTCACTAAACACAAATAATGGCATAAAAGAAAATAAACCAATCTAGGATGCAGAAAAAAGGGCATTATTAGCCTTCACTCTTAAACACAAATACCTCATTGAAATTAGGCAACTTTTTCTTTCTTTGGCTTTCCAATCCTTCTGTCACTTACAACTGCCAAATTAAATTAATCCAAATTAAAAACTTACCTCTGAGTCTAATTTTGTTATTGGAAACTAGGTTTAATTTAGAAATCACAGGCACAGAATTGGTTTGGTTTTCTGCCGAATAATGTATAAAGCAGACTAACAGCAGATTAAAATATTCATCTCCATTTAAAAACCTGTTGCAGTTGGAAACAAGCAAAGTATACTAATAGCAGTCACTTGTAAATGGATGGATAACAGGAATAAATAAGGTCTTGATTCAGAAAGGAAAAGAAGAACATTTCAGTGTTTAAGAACAAGACTGTTCAAAATGAAGCATAACTCAAACTAGCCAGCTTCATTTTGGAATACCACCATTACTGGCTACAAATAATTAGGACAAAATTATATAAACTAATACTGCATTTAGAGTTCAGAAAAGCATACACATTCAGCATGCTTTAAGGTATTTTGTATTAAGTATCATTTAAAGATATCACCGTGGATGCAAAAGTCGATTCACTAACAAACTCAAAAAGAGACCTAACCTTTTTTTCTAAAACCAGAGTTCTCAGAAACCTTTAGCCTACTGCCTTTCAATAGAACAAAACCTATTTAAAGCCTAAAATTAACAATTAGCACATGAGTTTGAGCTGCATTACACAATCTATCCAAAAACACTGGGACTGCTTAGGGAGAAACTGCAAGTTACGTTGGCTTTTGTATTTGAAATATGGGCATAATAAGCTTTGAAGAGACTGCAATCACAAATAGCGCTCTGCTCTGCTAAACGCAGTACTAGGAGAGCAGAGAAGAAGTAGTATGCCCCAAGGAGTGTTTGGCAAATGCCATCTCTAAAGTACAGAGGATCTCTATAGTGGGGGTTATAGCTGGACTGGAGTTGTTCAAACAGTAGATTTCATAGCTCAGTTCAGTAGCTTTTTTTAAAAAAGTAGGAACTTTCCTAGGTCTTTCTGTTTCTGGATATGCTGGTTTTTGTTTGGTTAGAGTTGGTTGGTTTGTTTTTTTTTTATTTGATTGCAAGGTTTCTGTGGCAAGATTTAAAACATAAAAAATTAAATTTAGGTTAAGCATTCGATTTTCAGAGTACCTTTTAATTAAACCTTCTTAAAGTTACATAAATCATGGAGAAAAAAAAGGCAAGGAGGAGCCATTTTACAAAAATATATTTGTGAAAGTTCCCCTACTTTTTCTTTCCAATAAATCTATTTAGCAGATGCAGCCCTAATTCAGAAATGGTTTTGGTCCAGCACAAACATCATTTTCACTTAAGATACAGCTAATGTTTAAAAGCTGTCCAGCTTAGTCTGCCATGAACTATCCAAAACCACTGTGATCTTTACAGTGAGTAAATACATGGCGTGTCTTTCCAGACCAGCTGCACCCACCTCCAGCACAGGGCAATGTGTGGCTGTTGCAGTGTGTTGGTGTCTGAGCACCCTGTCATGCACCCATTTGATCTCTAGTAACTTCCAACAAGTGAATTGCCCAAATTTGTCAGGAAGTAAAAAGGAAAATGGAAGAGCTCCCAGATTCTACAGTAAATGTCATATGGCAGAGGAAGTTCCAAGCATGAGTGATGCTTTAATAACCGCCATCCACTGCCTATAGCTGTTAAGAGTGTGTTCATACTGAACTTTGATTAAAATTGTATTCGGAGAAGGAATGTAATATGCAAAAGACATCTGCTTTTTACACATGCACAGAATGAGGGAAGGTTGAGACAACTGATCAATATACACATATGGTTGCTATTAAAGTGCTATCATTTGCTAACCGTTAGCAAAAAGCAGTATCTGAAATTTCCATAGTAATATCTTATAAGTTATACTTAGACCTGGAAACATCTGCATTAACAGCATGGTGATGTTGACTTTTAGACAGCTCCTACATTTGTTTCCAAAGAAGAGACTAAAACAGAAGAATAATATACCCAAGGAGACAGTGAGATGCTTCTTTATCTATTTGGCTGTTTTGCTAATAGGTTTAGTATTTAAGAAAAAACGCAAGCATAAATTTGTCCAAGCTGCTATTTAAAATCTTGAATTTTGACAAATATATATTACAAAGTTAGATGTTAAGATTAAAAGACACAAATTTAACATAACCCAGGTGCCCAGTAAGATCTGAAATAGTGGCAGATGAACCTCTTTCATTAACGACAACACCCTGGAGCACAGAACATGTATTTACACTGAATATTTATCAACTTCTAGTGAAAAAATTACAACTGATAGATTAAATCATGAACAAGTCAAAATACAGGTTCTGGAAGGGTGATTTTTGAGAGAGGTTTAGAAGCAAACAGAAAACTCCCACCTTCATTCATTATTATTGCCTACTTGCCATGAATTAATGGATATTTATGACCTCTATTACCTACAGACGAAGGAAGCATCATGTTACATTCATGACTGACACCTAGGTACTGAACTACTTAAAAGGAGAGCACAACAAACTACAGTTTGAAACAGTTTTGAAGAATTGATTGTGCCAGCATGTTCACTTGCTAAGGTAGACAGACATCACATGCTTAACAGATACTAAAAAGTCTACGGAAACTTGCACTGAGTGACCATCTTCACCTTGAAGGCAAGACTATTTGTGGGCAGCTGATGCATTCAATTCTTTTAAAGTAGTGTTTCCTACAAAAAAACCCCACCCAAAAACAACCAAAACCCAAAAACAAACCAACCAAACAAACAAACAAAAAAACCCCAGGGTATAATAAGCTATCCTTGGCAAGAGAACTATATCCCATTCTGGAACCACTACGTATGGCTAATCCGACAATTGAAACTAAGGTGTACACAAGACTTGGCACGGTTTTGAATAACACCAGCAAAAAAAAGAATGAGTTTGTGTTGAGTATTTTGCTACTGAGCAAAGCTATGACGACTGGTAGAGACACTGGAGTTTGTCTGCAGGCTGATGAAAGCTTGATAGATGTAAATTAAAAGATTGTGTTCTGCAGTAATTAATTATTTAGACCTACATGCAGTGAAATTTTCACATGGCGCTGACAAGTGACCTTTGAAAGGAGCCTTCAAGCAGATGCTTTGAAGCACCCAGTTCTGCTCTTCAAACTTCCTGCAGCAGCCATAAAGGCAGCAGCTCTCCAGACAATGATAGTACTCGCATAGGTGGGTCAACCAACGCTTCAGTTTCCTTGCCCTAACAACCCGACAACTGTTAAAAAATCATAAAGTATAGCTTTGTATAAAACAAAGTTTTGCCCCATGTTGCAGGTGGTGTGCTATGTTCCTGTGCTGTAAACCAGAAAGTCCATGGACCCAGCCGTGTGTCAAACGGCACCTGCTGCCACCTTTGACTGTATCATTTGTGGTCCTGCAGTTAATCAGGGAGCTTCCTCTCATGTTTCTGCAGAGCTTGGAGCGGGCATCATTCTGCAGCAGTTTAACCTCCTGTAACAAAAGGATTCTTTCTTCTCACTGAATGTGGACATTGCTTCACACTGCTTCCCCCAGCTACTAGTTTAAGGTGCTGTAAGGTCCAAGAGTAGATCAGGACTAAAGAAAAGGCCAGTGCTTGAGGTCTCATAAGCCACAGTTAGAGCCCCAGTTGCCTACCAGAAAGCCTGAATCATTTTCCAAAGGGAAACATAATATTTGCATCTCAAAAGTCTCATGATACTGGACTTCAAGGTCCACAGATGTTAAATGTTTTAGGAAGTATGAAGGAGATTGTTGAAGTATTTTACTCTTCTCTCCCTACTACTCCTCTCCAATATGGTGCTTGTTTCCAAAATCCCTTTTAAAAATTTAAAAATAAAAAATTAAATGTTGCAGTTCCTTGAAGAGGACATTGAGCTGCACACCGGGAGGCTTATTTCCGAAGATACAGTCCACAGACCCACATTCAACATTTACAAGTAAGCTCTTCAGCAAACAGCATATTTTTAACATTCCATTCATTAAAAAAGATTTGTTCATAATTCATCCATCTACTTTCAAATTCTCTTTACAGAGACCACAGAGAGAGAGCAAGCGCAACATTGGCTTCCGCAGCGTCGTTTCTCCTGCCATGTTCTGCAAACATTACCTCAGCGCTTTCAAGCAGCAAACGCTCACAGACCAGCCTCACGCACTGCAGCAGCGGGCCCGGCAAGCCGCTGCCCGCAGGCCGTGCCCCCCCGCGACGAGCTCCCGACCCCTTGGCGCCTTGTGTGCCCGCCCTCGCCTGGGCAGCG
>JAVJGI010000050.1:60705412-60782900 GCA_035590275.1 Ibycter americanus
CACCTAGCGGCCAGCGCCACCTAGCGGCCAGCGCCGCCGCGCCCCCGCCGTGCAGCCCTCCGGCCACCGTGCCCTTCCCCTCCCCGGCGGCTGCTGCGCGCCTGGGAGTTTGCGAGGCAGTTGTTTAGAATTAAGAAATACCATACGAAAACAAAATTTATAAAAGGCCAGAATGTTTGTTTTTAGAAGGAATGCGTTATTACAAGTGAGCGAAGTAGCGTACGGATTGTTTGAAGCAGAGTCAGTGGTGGCATTCGCTGCTTCTGGTGTGTAAGGCACAGCGCGTTACGCAACAAAAATACATCCTCAACTGTAAGTTAAACACCAAGCACGTTTTTTTTGTCATTTTATGTGGTAGATTTAATAGAAACACCAGAAGAAGAAGAAAACAGCAAGAATGTAAGATGCCCTAACCTTGGGGGAGAAAAAAGATTAATCCCACAAGAAAATACCATGCCGTGGATGCTCTTACTAACAGTGCAGTAAATACACTCTTCCTCAGCTACTAAGTAAACTGCTCCCCAGAAGGCAAAGGCAACTTTGTAAATTCTGCTGAAAGCCAGACCACCTCACAGTGCTATAAAAGACCTCTGACAAGGTTTAATGCCCTTCCTCACCTATCCGGAAACACATTTAAGGAAAAAAGCGGATGGCCAGTCTGCTTTCAACCAAAAAACCGCAAAACCTAAAACCCCAGAATATTTCTGCTGACTGAAAGAATTGGATGGCATGTTAGTGATTACAACAGCGCTTATATTAAAAGATAAAAGTTCACATTAACAGCAGCATTGGTCAGCTGTTGTGCAAACATTGTGGTAGGGCTGGGATTTGCAAAACTCCATATCATCCCAAGGAATGCCTGAGAGCAAATAGCTCCTCTGGGATTTATGGTCCCCTTGTCTCAAGGAGTAATTCTGGGAGCAAGTTCTAGAGGACTCTTTTCTTCCTTCATCAAAAAAAAGATATAACCTTTAACAGAGGGGAAATATCATTTCAGGAACTATTTCTGTGCTAACCTGCTAATTTAAGCGGTACATTGTACGGTCCCAAAATATTAAGCACACTTTCACTTGAGAGGTTTTTTTACATTACAGCAGAAATATGTAGTGTAGAGAAACTAACTAAAAAGTCCTGCTCTCTCTTGAGTACAGCAAAAGGAGGGAAGAAAAGGATCATGAAAAACCTAGCTACAGCTTAACAAAGCAAGAGGAGAGCAGGCTCTCCATGAAAAGAAGTGCTGCCCACTTCCAAAGCGTCCCTAAGTTATTCAGCTGAGCAAATGAGAGGTTCAGATTTCAACGCTTCCTTTCTGCGATTCAGAGCACAGAAACCAACCTCAGTCTCAACAGGTCGTACATCGGCCTCCCAACCACAGAAATAATGGCCATGGCTTGGGAGGAAAGGACAGGAGGGAGTTTAAGGAAAGGAAAAAGTAGAGACGAAAAGAAAGCAAGTCTTAAATTTTTACTGCTAGAGATAATGTTCAACTTGAATAATGCTTGAACAACTTGGTACTTCTCAGAGAATCAGACTTCAATTTTCCACAGCCTAGGTAACTATGTGGAATAAGGCTATGTTTTTGGCTCCATCATGAAGACAACAAAGGATGACAAAGCAGTGACTGAATCAACAGCTTCCACATCCAGATGACCGCTACAGTCTGTAAGCCACAGAAACCATCTGCCTGTAATTTTGATCACAGAGACCGATCCAGACTTGAGAAAACCTTTGAGAAAAAAACCAAGAAGCTCTAACTGTAATGTATTAAAGAGGACTTTTCTAAGAAAAACTGCATATTCAATATTAACTATGATGTCTCTAAGAAAAAAAGAGCTTGCAATCAAAATCATCCAAACAGCAGCTCCTTTTTTTGTCAATACTGCTACTAAAGAGAAAAGGGAGGAAAGACTTAAACATATAAATCCTCCTCCAAGAGGAGAAATACTTTAAATTCAAGTATAAGTCAAGTATTAGTAGGCTTACAATGAAACTATCTCTTTTTCTTCAGCGTATTTAGTCATTGGACTGCAAGATTAACATGTAAGTTTATACTTTACATTGCTATCTCATCAGTGAGAAATCTGAGCCATGTACCAGCCCCCCTCTAGAAAAAAAAAAAAAAAAAAAAATTTTCCAGAAGACAGAATACTGCACCAAATTCTGATCACATCATTACTGGAAAGATACAAATAAATTACAGAAATTAGAGAAAAAGGAAAAAAAGGAGGTAGCCACATAGATCCTTAAGCATTGAACTCTCTGGTTCTTTATGGGAGAAGACTAAAGGTTTATGCAACCTGGTTGATTAATTATTTATGACATTATTGGGAGAAATGGAGTGAAAAGACAAAAATGAACACTCTGAATCAGAACAAGTCTCAAGCAGGGAGAAACTATTCTGACGTTGTTCAGCTCCCTCCTGGAAGAGTAATGGAGCTCCTATTGCTTGCACTGTTTAAAATTAAGCCGGAGCAATGAGGAATGATGAAAAATGAACAATTCTTTTTTTTTTTTTTACTCAATATGCATTTATGAACAGAGGTTACTGAAGGGACTAAGAATTTATTTATGGAAGCAATGAGATGCAAATATACTAATGCTTATTTATGCACACTAATTTTCCAAGTATCGCCGAGATGTACTTCAGTCACTTCGAGGATCCCCATTACATTTTCGGTTGGTGCCAAGAATCACTTTGGTGCTGGCAATGTCTTCACTGTGTGATCAGGCTGTAGCTGCTCGTGCATCTGTATTCCCCAGGTAAAAATAACTCCTCAAGGAAACATGTTCAGCAAAATGGATTTCTGCATTAATTTTCATTTTGCATTAAAAACTAAGCAGTGAAAGTTTTAACTTGTGCTAAGTGTCAAGAGTTTATATTTTAAGAGTTAGTTATTACAGGTTTGCAGGAGACAGTGCTCTTGTGTAAACATGACTAATGACCATTCCATTCATATTCACCAGGTGCGGTGTCTAACAGAGAAAACTTGGTTTATTTCTGACCTTTGCCCAACTTGCAGCTTTCTAGATCTTTACAGGACAATATTTATTGAGTCAGCAGATTACTTTTGTAATCTGAGCTACTGAATTTATTCCTAATGGAATTTACTTCCCGACATACATGAAATTATAGTAATAAAGATCTCTATCACGTTCCCTAGTTGCAAAGTATTACAAAAATTATGAAAAATTATGTTATGCCAACCTGAACACATCAGCAGAAATTTTAAATGCATTCCATTATGAAGGGGAGGGGAAACTTATAAACGAGGATAACTTCACAGAGTGCTGCACCCTATAGACTGATTGAAACTGTTTGGAGATATCTCAGAAATCTCTGCACCTCACTTGAGTATGAAATATAGGCACACCTATAGAAACCACAGCAGATCAAGCTGCCTCTGGCAGCTTACACATGGGCACTGGAACAGCCAAGAATCTCACCTCAAACTGACAGAGGGATGCTAACAGTTTCTGCTGAAGAGTCTGGAAAGCATGAACAATCTGACAGTTTTCAAGAAAACTGTGCTTTAAAATAGCTAAATATATTGTAATGTACCTGGGACCACCCATCAAGAGCTGCATCCAGAAAAGTTCTTCCTATCAAAATGAATCAGAGTTTTGGACACAGCTGTCCCCCTGACATGTGACAGAGCCTGAGCACTGCCTGCAGCTTTGCTAATGGCAATAGGTGAAGGGCACAAGACATTACAGTCCTCCTTGCTTGGTTCAGACCCCAGTATTCAGTCTGAGACAATAGCAAGGCAAAAGCTTTAATAAGGTTTGTGGATATAGGAACATGACAGCAATAATTTTGAATAAGGAGGTGACATCATTCAGTATGCAGCACTGATGAGGTCAGTATGGGAATATAGAGTTCTGGTGTCCAAATTTTAAAATTAATGATAAATTTTGGAAAGGACATTGAGAGAAGCAAAAGAGATTATTTACAGGCTGGAAAAAGCCCTACGGTGAAATGCCTTCTACAGCCAGAAGTCTTCAGAATAGCGGATGATCTTTTGTCTCTCTAAGTAAGCCCGCAGAGATATGAAATGATATGGGAACACAGATCTGGAACAGGACCGGGAGCAGTTTCAGAAGTATTTAATTCTGCTTGGTTTTGTGTGTTACAGTTCTTAGCAAGTTTTATGGTTTGGAATTTCTGAAACTACGAGAAGAATGGATCTGAAAAGCAAGATTTTTCTGCTTTTGCAATGGGTATGGAGTCCCCTCAATGCATGTGAAATGTGCAACTCCAAATTGCTTACTATTTTATTCACAGAATACATACAACTTACAGAAAATATTTAACATTTGAGCACAGTTATAAATTGTAATGTGCTTTTTAAAACACTGTGTACAATCAAAAGCCATTACTTAACTGGAGTTTGGGAGCTGAATTTAAGCTGCAATTTGAGTGGTTAAGTGCAGAAGTTGTATACTCAGCATATATACTTCTTAAAAGAAGACAATAAATAAGAATAATTTTGAACAAAGTATTCATGCTACAAACAGAGGAACTAACAGTTCATCAATGACGCAAAATCAAAAAACTTGAAAGCAAGGACTACAGGATCAGCAAAAATACCCACTGAAATAATAGCTTACCAATGAGCACCATACTGTATCTTTCTAAATTTCTCCCTCAAACTATATTGCTTATGAAACGCCAGGTTCTTGCTTGGGATAACAAAACTACACAGAAAATAGTATATACACTTGTTGTCTCTTCTTATACTCCAGCTGAATGCTCCTACAGGTAGAAACCATCACTTTTTTTTAATATGTTTTGATAGAACTAAAAAAAAGATTGCAATCCTAAGTGAAGAAAAATGCCTCTACCTAAAATAATTTATTCTGAAGATTCTGCTGGATTACTGAAAATAACAACATACATCTAAATAATATTGCTGAATTTATGACACTTATTAGATGGATAATATCACCGGATCTCTGCACAAAGACTACTTTTCTTAAGCATGTCACCTCAAAGTTTCACTCTTCTGTCAATGCTTTGCTACTCCCCAGTTATTCAACCAGCCCATCCTACACTCCTGTTTGGCCAACAGAAAGGTCTGCAAAAGGAGAGCAGCTCCAGGGTACTGGTACCGACATCACTGAAGACCTCTCCGAAAACAAAAACATAAACAGAACTGCACACTCACTAATGAAAGCAAAGAGATAAACCAGTACTTTTTAAATGTTAGAGGAAAAAGAAAAGTGAAAACTGAAGAAGGGAAAAAGTCACCAGCTTCTATCCCTAGCCATATTTCGGCTCTAATTTTCCAGTCAATAAAATGCTTCTGTGATGAAATGTAATTTGGATATACCAAAACTAGATAGATTTCCAAGCCATGAACAGATATAAACCTTTTTCGGTGGATCCAGACATTTCTGTTTAATCTACTATAGCATTTTCTCCCAAAGGCATCAATCAAAATAGTCAATTTTTATCTTTTAATCCGACTTCTGCATACCTAGTAGCTGCAGTAATTTTACAGTGTGTTTCACTTATTTCTTCAGTGTCACTAAGAACAGGAGCCAGAGACACTGTTAAAAGTATTTGCTGCTATTTTCAGTGTTGATGAACGGACAGTTTAAGAACAGGACATCCCACGTCTCTCACAACTGGAGCATCAAACTTTCAAATAAAAATGTTCACCCCAAAGTCAAGAAAGGACAGTCCAGAAAACAACCTGCAAATTTTAATACGTTCAAGATTCTAAAGTCAGCACCCTAAGTCTTTTGCACAAACTTCATTTGCTGCAAAGTTCATATTCTGTCTAAACCACTGACTGCTGTCATATTTGGTGCAACTTGTTATGGGTGGAAAGATAAGCAGCAGGGCAGCAAAAAGAGGAGGTTTATCTATGGCAGCTAATCTCCTCGATCAACAGCACTCAGCTCTGCTTAACAGCCGTTGCCAAGTAACAGGGACCAGCTTTTCTTATCGGCTTCATAATGTTTCATTGACTATTCAGACTAGAATAGAAAGCTGTGACACTCAGGGTTATAAGCAGCACAAAATGAAAATGGCACATTATGTGGTATGAAGAAGAGAAATCTTTTAGCCCTCACCTTATCTGGACAGTGACTGTTACTCAAAAAAAAAAAAAAAAAATCATCTATCATTTTCTGCCCTGCTTATTTTAATATCACAAAACAAACAGAAAAATATATCTACATAAACAAGATTTTTTTAAACATTGTTGTCAGGTCCTCAGCAATTCACTGACATCACTGATACCTCTTATACAGAAAGACAAGGGTTGCACAGATCCCTATCACATTACTGAAAAGCAAGCGTTTGCAGCTTATTCTAAAGCTATTGCAGCCGTTTCAATGTGTTGAGGGATGTCTTCTCACAGTAGGTAGGATATTCCTTAAACCTTGATAACTATGACCAGAATAAGACAATCTATGCAAAACTGATAATATTACATATCTTTAACAGTATTACTACTCTCTCCTGTCTTCATCTCTGCACAGATTCTGATTTTCAGTTTGAATACTGATACTCTTAGTGTGCTGGAACAGGAACAGCAAAGCCTTACTGCACCGCTTCTGATTATGATTTTTTAGTATAATCACCTTTTCTGCATATCTGAATTTACTAAAATTTAAATCTGGGGCCATCCAGAATCATGATGAATTGTAACTGCCATTGTATTTGCATGTTATAATCAGCATATACAGAATTACACCATTACCTACCACAAGAAAAAGAAGTAAATAATAGAACATGCTTAGACACATTCACTGTATCAGAGTACCTAATGATATACTTCCCAAATTAGTAAATAAATATTTTTACCTTTATTCCACCCAAAGAATGACTAACCATCCCCAAGTTACTATATCCAGAAAGCTATGACCCCTCAAAGTTTTGTCTTTGATATATTTACACATGCTCAGAAAATGGAAGGAATATCCTGCAACAAATTTTACACTCATGGAATTCTGTGTCTTTCACACAAAGTTCAGGTATGGATTTAAGGCAAATATTTACAAATATATGATGCTGCAAGTACTTCTAAGGGATGTCCTGTTACCCAGTCTCTTTCTGCACAAACTCCAATGCATTCAGTTACTGTTAAGGACATGCCTAAATTTACATTCATTGCAAGTCTCCCAGATGCTACTGGGAATATTTCCATATTTTAAAATAACTATTTGCTTAAGCAATTGTCCTTGCTGCAGCCTCAGTGTTCCATGGCTGTCTTGGTATTCCACAATTTTAGGAAAAGCTGAAAAAATTCAAAGCAGTTGCAAAATGCTGCAGGTATCATATCATACACTTCAGGAAATTTTAAAGCTTTGCTGTAATATGGAGGCTATAGGATGAAGACCATCTACTGAAGCAGAAACACACCTTTCTTTGGCACTGAAGTTTCCTATACCTGTGTCTCTCAAAGTACTGACTGCACTTAATTTTGGTTGAAATGTCGTATGTGATCATGATACAGTGTGATATGGCTATGGGCTCTCTTACATTTAGAATGGGATTGATTAATTAATTTCACAAAAGCATAATTGTCTTCCTTCTTTCAGTGAAAAATAATTTCTGACATATGCTCCCAAAGCTCACGACATGCTCACTAGTAAACCTGCAGTTTTATCTAGATAATGTATTTAGATGACCCAGAGCAGGGTTATCAACTTCTCCATCTACTCATCCCCTTCCATTTTTCACCATTAATGAGAACAGATAAATTTCAAATAAGAGAAAGTATTATCTTTAACAACAAATAAAGGCAATGTTTCTTTTTCATACTAAATGGCCTGAGTTTTAGGAAAAAGGGGTTTTAGATCTGATTCAACTCACCAAACCTTGCAATCAGATTGGACAGGTAACTTAGGAGTGTAGTCATGATAGGTTTCCTCCAGAGCTACAGAAGAGGGCACATGCTGAAGGTGATCTGGCTAAACTAAAATCTAAATCATCAAACTGAACAGATGCATACCTTAATATGAATAAAGTCATAAGGATTTGATGAATGGATTAGCCGTAATAAAAGAACAAACTCTAAAAAATCTGTGGATTCAATCCTAGCTGAGGTGCTGCTATCAGTTTTCACCCAGCTTGGCTTTTCAGCTAATGGACACTAAGAGGAGGTGTTACACCTATTTCGACTGGTTTGAGTACAATAATGAAGTGAAGAGAAGGTTCAAATAGAGACATACTGAGTCTTCTTCTAGTGCTCAAATAATTAAATTTATAAATCTATTACTAATTTGAATTTATTGATTTATCATTAATTGAATCTATCTGAAATTATTATTATTTGAACAATTTATGGAACATTATTTTAACCAGAGTGTGAAAATACCATAAGAAAATTGTATTTGCAATTATATTCCTTTCACTACACTCTCATGTTTCCAAATATTTTCCCTCCACTACACTTCCATGAAGATATACAAACTGCAGAACAAACCTGGGAACATCAATAATTTTGGTTCTGGCTCTTAGCCAGGGAACTAGTGTCGAGATCTTCGTCATGGAGAAGTGACAAGGTTCATAAGGATCAACTTGATGGCATAAACTAAAAGAAGCAGAATATATTTTATCTTTTCATCCTAGAAGCCAATGCAGTCTGATACAAATGTGAGGTCTCTTCAGCCATGACCACGTAGTGCAACACAAAGAACTGAAGGTGATTGCAGGACTCAAGTTTCAAGTTCCATCAAGAAGAGTGCACCAACTCTTGGGGCCAAGCACTGTTATGTTAAGATGTATCCATTACCTGAAGTTACTTCTTAAAATATTAGTACAAGAAAAACAACTAATTCTCTGGCAGTTCATAAGGAGTAACATATCTCAAAAATCCATTTAAATTTCTCTGAATAATTTATAATTGTTCCTTTACTTCTGTGCCATATCAGTAGTGACATTACTTTTGAACATTCACATTGGGATCCCTAAGGGCCAGATTTTCAAAGCTGAGCACACACACTTAAAGAGCAAAGGAATAAAAATATCAGATAGGCACAGGTATGGAGATCCATAATTTTGTATGTGCATAAAATCAGTGGCACAGGCTGTGTCATATGCAAACAGCTACTAAATGCAAGTGCAGACACAGGAAGCTTTTCCATATTATGATGTACAGCCTATGGAAGATGGCTAGGACAAAATCAGGGCAGAGGTTACTGCTATCATTTTGACTTCTGTCCCATGGGGATTCTGTTCCAAAACTGTAATTTTAAAGTCCCTCTCATGTTGTTTCAGTCCCTTCATGTTTTTGATATCTGGAGTGGAAAAAAGGGAGAAGGAATTGGCTGAAGAGAAACTAAACAGACATTGGAATAAAAATTTTTCAAAGTAATATGAAAAAAGTCTTACTTTATATTGAGTATAATATCTTATACTCAAAAACAACAGGCCTGTCAGTAATTACAGAGAAGTATAGCTTTCATACAGGTCCATCATCAGGCATCATTCTAGTAGAACCATTAGAAGTACCCACTCTTTACCTAGAGGCAGTCTGATGCTAAGCTTCTTCCATACATGTAAGGAATTGATTTCAACAGCACTCTGGGTTTGGGTTTCTGTTTGGATTTTTTGGTGGTGGTTGGGGTTTTTTTTTGTAAGAAGGCTTCAGAATAATTTCTACAAAACCAACATGGATCATCTTTAATTACTGCATTGCAACCACAGCTATTTGAAAACCTAGTCTCAGCAAAGTAGATGACAAACATTAATGAGCAGTAATGCACACATGGTATTGTAAATGAAAGGATAATGAAAGCAATTTATTTGAAAATTAAAATATGATTAAGAATGGCAGTCTGTACTAGGACCCAGATGCCAACAGAAAGCAACCAATGTGCGAGCAGACTGTCATTAATTTGGGAACCGTATGAAATTGCTTTCCTTTCTTTGACAGTTTTTAATATAAAGTATCTTAATAGACAGCACATATACACTGGAAGCCAAAAGATCTATGGAGATTTTTAGAAGAAATGAAGAACACTGCAGGGAAAGCCTCCAAAAGGACACTCTCCAGGAGAGAAAGAGAAAGGGGAATACATTTAGAAGATGTTTCAAATTTTAGGTAGGATGAATTACACTCTGCGGAAGTGCCTCTCTACATTGACTCTGGAGAGACTGTCAGTTTTTCACTTACGCTCAGCAGAGTGCCTAAACTGAGGTCAGGTGAACCTAGAGCCTATTTCCAAGAGCAGGTGCTCACACCAGCACCAAATTAGGAACAGGACACTTGAGGAGATCCCAAAAAACAGATCCACTGGAGTTTGCTAAACGTATGCAGAGGTCTTGAAGCAATTTAACTAGAATAGCATTCTCCTCCACATGCCTTTCTGAGACTGCAAATATGTTTAGGATCTAAACTGGTTCCATCTGTACAGTGTAGGATGATAGTTCACATCTCCATCACTTCAAGGACCTCTGAACTTTGCTCCAAATCAGGGTACAGCATACCTTGAAAACCTGAATTAGTGTTAGGTACTAAGATAAAAGAATCTAAGGTACTAAGATCTTTGTTTTGTTTTTAAAGTGTCTGCTTATCTCAAGTTGCCATTGACACAACAGCAAACCATACTTAGCTGACTGCTATTAAGTTGTCATGTATACTCATATTTAAGCATTCAAGTTCGAAAATTTCAACCTAAATAACTTCATCAGAAGCAATATGTTAGAGGTGCTTGAGCTCCATGACAAATTACTAGACCACACAACTTCAAGACCTACAAATATGTCAGGATGTACAAAAAGTCACTGAGAAAGGTTTCTCTTTTTTTTAAAAAAAAACGATTAAAACACAAGTGGGAGCTATGCTGAACAAAGCAAGGACTGCTTTGTCTTGATGGTACTAAGCCTCCTCGTTTTGTTCCAGCTGCAGCAGGTCGGGATCAGGCATGTAACATTTATCAATCTGATTTCAGAAATTAAACACAGTCATTTGGATAGCTTTCTTAGGGATACAAAGTTCCTGTTAAGACATATCTTTTGTTACAAAAATCCGCTTCAAAGACATATGAACTTGGACCTAACGCAGCATAACCAGCTGGTCAAAAGAGGTGATTATCCCACTGTATTCAGTGTTGGTGTGTCCTCACCTTGAGCACTGAGTGCCATTCTGGGCCCCACAGCTTAAGAAGGACATGAAGGTCCTTGAATGCTTCTGAAGGAGGGCAACAAAGCTGGTGAAAGGTCTGTAAGGCATGTCCTATGAGGAGCAGCTAAGGACTTTGGGCTTGTCTAGTTTGGAGGAAAGGAGGCTGAGGGGCAAACTCATTGCTCTCTACAGCTTCTTGAGGAGGGGCAGTGGAGTGAGGTGCTGTGAGCTCTTCTCCCTGGCATCCAGTGATAGGATGCATGGGAATGGTTCAAAGCTGCGCCAGGGGAGGTTTAGGCTGGACATTAGGAAGCATTTCTTTACCAAGAGGGTGGTCAAACACTGAAACAGGCTTCCTTGAGAAGTGGTCAATGCCCCAATCCTGTCAGTATTCGAGAGGCATTGGGACAATGCCCTTAACAACATGCTTTAACTTTTGATCAGCCCTGAACTGGTCAGTCAGTTGGACTAGATGGTCGTTGCAGGTCCCTTCCAATGGAAATATTCTATTCTAAGGTTCAGCTTCTAAGCAAAACAGAATACTATGCGTCTATAACAGGATTTTGTTGTATATTTACTAAAATGTTTGTACAGTATTTACAAGATATGTAGAAAATCAGAGTTACCAATCAACAGCTTTTTTCACCACACTTTCTTGAATAAATCTATATTTTATGTACATAAATCACTTATCCTCTTATCAAAAGACACCCCAGAAAAACAAATTTAGTCAATATGGCACCCAAGAACCAGTATTTTCCATTGTATGTAAGGTCTGAGGAGAAGCTCTTACTCAATACTTGGCTGCACAGTAGACACAAATCCTCCTAGCCAGAATGCACACTATTGAACATTGCAGACATCTTCCACCCATTTCTGTCTTGGATAAGATATTAGATATAATAATTTATGTGTATATTACAACTGTAGAAGTAAACATCTAATTATCTAAAACAAAACTGGCAAGTTTTTATGGGTAACAGCTGTACCCCAGCTGAGCTGAACTGGTATCTTCTCACCACGAACAGCACGGGAAAGACAAAGCAAACAGTTTTATCTGCAGAACTCCACATCCTAACAAAAGGCTACTACTTGGCCAGAATACATTCCCCACCCCCACTTCCCCCTACTGTTACATTGCTTTAGCTATTACTAAATTTTACAAAGATTCTTAGAATTTTCAGCTTCTAATTATTTCTTTTCTGTCAGTCAAACCAATCATTCAACACATCTTCTTAAAAACTGCTTCGATCTCTGTTTGAACAATGCCACTTTTGGGTAGGTGACAAGGGCTAATCATCAATGAAAAAATATAAATAGAACCAATGGCTGCTTAAAAATATATTTTAATTCTAAGAAACCCACTGGGATATTAACAAAAGGTGGTTTTGTCTGCAAAAACGCATTAACATAGCCATTTATAAAACTAATAGGAAAGCGAGCACTGCTCCAGTAATAATGAAAGTACACTGCAGAATAACATTATGGAAATAGGATACCAAATTGAAGAATTGACCTTGGGGCCCTGGCTTATCCTGGATGAAGATGACTTGTGAAATGAAAATTTGGCTGTAATTTGCTCTTGCTTTCCCTAAAAGGTTGAAGGCATTTCTATTCTAAATGAATAAAACGACTGTTAATTTCCTCGCATTAAGCAGGATGTTCTTAAATATAGTTATTTAAGTGTGTTCAAATACATTTTCAAGTCTTATTTTTATCTTAGAAAACTAGAACTGTTTTTTTGCCATTTGTATCATAGTCAATTTCTAACCATTAATTTTTAAATCACTTCAGAGAAGTACATGCTACAGCTGAATCAGTTGGATGCACTATACTTGTGTATCAAGTGTTTATTCTTGATTTAACAAGATCCATTGGTCTGAGCATTTGATACTATAAGTGAACATGAAATACAGAACATGAGGACATTCCTTCAAATAATTGTATCTCTTTGAAAGAATGGTAAAAAAATGTAATCTGTTATAGAAAAAAATAACAGCTAAAAATATGAGCTTCATAGTTTTGTTTAACATGAGACTTATTTAACAATGGCCATCACTCCATCCATTTCAGGGGATGGGCAAATGTCATAATATGATGGTTAAAGTCAGAACTGAAATAAATCAAAATAAAGTAGAAGTCACAGATAGATAATACTATATGCAAAGTCAAAAATTTGCATACAGTACTGTTCTTGAAGGCAGTAGGCATATCTTAAATAGCACCAAGAACCAAAGGAAAGGAACATGTACTATAAGATCCACAAGACTTTCAGCGTGTCTTTTACAGCAGTAGTTTTAATTACTGATATCATAGTAGTGCCTAGCATCCTCAATAATTGTTCAGGGATTATGTTTGAAAGGCAAACATACAACAAAAATATCCATCTCTATATATTTACAGATAACTATCTTTTGTATGTGCATATGTATATTATTTTAATATTATATACACATATAAAATATCAATTTAAAAAACACTCCTCCAAGGAGATTACATTCATAAATGAGTATTTATGGCATTCAGATATGGATACACAAAGTAAGAGCTTGGGTATACCAGGCAGAATGACAAGCAATACTAAACAGAGTCCAGTTCCCTGAACATACTTTGTATGCTTCACGGAAGAGAATTGAAAGGAGGAATCTGAAGGACAGCTTTAAGTTGGCTTATGAATGGTTACAAACAGCTTCTGTCAAACATGGGGGATATAAGGGAGAAGGGCAAAGGTGCTTATCTGAAAATGAATACAAAGAAGATAAATCCTGAGGTAACTGGTAAAACAGAAAAAGGAATTAAAACCTGCATTATTTATAAGAAATAAGCCTAATACATTCTAAGCCTGTATTCAAATGAGAAAAATTCTCAGATTACATGTCTAAATGCAGAGATTCTGAATTTGCTATGTATTTTACCAAATTTCAAATTTTAAGAATCATATTTTTCAAGTTAGCAAACTCTTATACAACCTTGCTGTTCAGTACATTATTTTCTTTTGTTTAGTAAAGTGGAATCAAAGACAAACAGTGAAAACCTTTCAGGAATTCATGATTTCAAAGACAGTATTATTCAGTAGCAGATTACCAAACTTTTTTATTTAAAAAACTTTTTCTTGTTTTGTTCTACAGTAAATTAATATTTGATTTATTGCTTTACATCAGAGAAACATAAAATAATACAATTTATATTTCTTGTGCTTATCAAGCCGCAGTACCAGTCTAAGGGAGAGTCCAACAGCTCCATACACACTGGTAAACTAAACCACGCTACAGATCCTCCTGGGTGCTGGCATTTCACCCGCATCAGTAGCATGTTAGAAAGGTCTTTGGCATGGTTTTGTCCTAACTAATACACTTCCAGACTAACCATAGGGATAGTTCATGAGCTTAGAACATTTCAAGGCCTGCTTACAGGAGGCAGTGTGGATTTGGCTGGCTGTCAACCAGAGATGGACCACTCTATGTGACCCAGGTGTAGGGCCAGGCAGTGGGCTCTGGTCATTTCTGTAGCCCATATAGCCACATATTTTTAAGAAAACAGCATAAACAGCAGCGGATATTGATTATCTCCTTTTTTTTTTTCTTTTTTTTTCCTTGAAACACCTCTGCATATCACAAGTATCTGACACCATTAACAGAAAGCAATTTTGTGTAGTGGGCAGCATAGCAATGGAGTTTAAAGCCATGTATAGGATGAGAAGAATGACAGGAACTTCCTTTAATATGTGTAAAATTCCTGTGATAAAAATATATCAAACGTTACGTTCAAGACATTTCTCACTTTTTCCTTCAAAGTTCCTATCTGGAAAGCAGCTTCAGAGCCCAAAGTCTCAGAAGGATCCTCTATGTCTGATTCTGAACCTACCCATGAGTCATTAGTACCTTCCATTCTCATGTTAATATTGGCCTTAAGCTTAAATAGCCCTTTTCCTCTCCCTGGTATTTTCTCAATAACATACTTACAGATATCAGTGGCATCAGCAGGTATCATATGCGTATCAGGTATCATCTCTCGGGTTTAATCTGCAAGGCTAAATAGGATGTCCTCCTCTAGTTTCCTCACTGATGAGAGACTTCATTCTCTGATCTTATTATCAACCTTTTTTCACACCCTCCAGTTTCAACTAAATCTTCTTCAACATATTTAAAAGCAAATGCCCATATGAGTATTCCAGGCAATGACTTGTTAAAGGTTATGTACACTGCTACTTGTTTATCTCTTCCTCCATGTCCTAGATGGATGCCTACTAAAATTGTCTGTGGCCTATCATGGTAACATCATGGTAAGGATGCGCAATTATCCCACAGCTGAAAAAAATATTCAAGCCCTTCTCCTCTGCCATTTCCAACTGAGAATGTTCTAATAGTTGAGCTTTTAGTCCTTGACCTTTCACTTTATACTATTCATATGACTCTATCATTGTATGTCCCAGAGCTGCACATTCTTTTCAATGTAATAAATCTCTTCTCTTTTTATCAAGAAAATAGCTCAGTTTTCTGTCAGCACTATCATAATATTTGTCCTAAAGTTGTTGATAAAAATATATAGCGAAATCTTTTACTAAATCAATTTTTCGTAAATTCTTTTACAAAGCTCAGTCCAAGTACTTCTCTCACCAATACTACCCATTGCCATATTGTATTAAGACATTGCATTCATTTTACAAGTCCTTGCATATTCTCTGTACTCTGAAATTTGAATAAAAATTTATTTAAGAGACCAACCAAGTGCTTTACGTTCAATTGACCCCATTGCCTCCATTTCCCATCTAGAAAGTTAGGTCTCCTTCAAAAATAAAAACAGGACAACACAAAGCAAACCTTTTCAGGCCACTGGTATGATGCATCTCGGGCAGATTTATACTGATGTCCTCCGTTTAACTCAGATCAGATTTACAGGCTTGCATTCGCCTGCTTCACACTCTCTGCCTTCTTAAACATAAGCAACACTATCTTTTTTCCACTCTCTGTTGCTGTGTTTACAATACTTGCTGCCAGACCCACCGTTTGGTGTGCCAGTTCTTTCAGGAAACTGGGATGGAGATTATTCAGCATCAAGTTCCTTAAATGGGTTTTACTTTAGTTATAGTAATTTCCGTTTTTGTTAATAATTACTCATCTCACTTAACATCAATCTTATAAAAATCAAGGCAAAGTATTAACAAAGTTATACGATTGTCTCCTTTGAAAACCTTCATTGGCATGAAAGCAGTTTGGCTGGCTAATCTGTTGCTACTTTATTACCTGGAATATTAACCAGTGAGGGGTAATTCTATGAACCGAAGCTTTGTTTGTATATCACCTGTACATTTACAAGACCACATATTGAACAGCTACTTCCAGATGAGTATTTTAGTAACACATGGTCCAAGCATCCACAGCTGTTAAATGGGCAAAAGAAAAAAAAATATATATATATATTTAATAATTATATTAAGTTTCTTGTTCTTATTTAGAAGATTAATCAGGAAAGCATTAAGATAAAAAAATCAGAAGAGGTCTGAGGCAGTAACAACAGTGCCTTTCAACAGATTTCACAAGCTAAAAAAAACTCTAATATGTAGATGCCTCTAAGAGCATTCTGTTCTTCTGAAACACAAACTCTCTTTCCTACTCATTCAGCGGTCACCTCTCAGTCTTTTCCAAAATACAGCAACTGAGCTGATAGGAAGATACAGAGGAGTTTGCTGCTCTGCACACACACATAGGCATCTCCTTTCCAGTATTTGCACACATACTAGTTTTTCTGGAAACCACAATAGTAAAGGTTATTGTAATATTTAGCATGATTTCTGTGTCTTTCCTATATAGTTGCACTTAGAAATATTTTAATCTTTTTTTTAGAAAACAGATGTAAATTACAAAACAAGGGAACACTTGTAGAGAGACATAAATACAGGTATTTCTCACATTGATTTATATAATTCACTACCAAATAATGGTATTACATCAAACAGTTCTTAAAGACATGTTTCAGATTTATTCATGCAAGTACAGAACATGCAAATTCCTAAACAGGATTAAAATATATGAAGTCTATCTATCATGTTTCATGGTAAAGACCAGCAATGTGGTTGGGAAGAAATTTCTGCACTGATAATTGTATTGTTTGTTGAACCTCAAAGTGCTCCTTTTTTGTTCTAGCAGGAAGAGAATTGTTAATGATAAAAGCATAGATTCATTCTTTGCTGGCTTGCTATTTCAAAGATAATAAACAAATAAAGAAAAAAACCCCACAGTTTGTTAAAAACATGAAATACAGATTATTTCCTCTACTTCAATTTAATAACATTTTTATTACTAGACTTAAGCTTGAAGTCTAACTAAAACAAAAAAAAAAAACACCATGAAAAACAGAACTGACAAAAATAAATGACACAAAAAGCTCTCAACTCTCTTCAGTGTTCAGAAAAGTGAATTAACATATTTATTGAATTACATTGGCAATGAAGACAGCAATATATTGAAATTCATTGATTTTTTTTTCTTGACTTAAAAGCAACACAGATGCTTATTACAAAACAGCGGTTCCTCTTCTCATTTTTATCAACCCTTTTTTAACAGCCACTGACATTGACAGTTTCAAGCTTAATTGTACATTCAGCATGTACTGTTAATGACATTAGATAAATGGATCACATCAGAATGCAGTATCGTCAAAAGAGACCACGTGCCAATCTTACAAATTTAAAATCAAACAAGCTACTCTGTAGACCCTGACTCTTCAAATTGTTTATCAACTGAGTACTAGAGAATATTTTGAATGTCATTATACATCAAAAGATGAAAGATGTGTCTACCACAGCTCATGTTCCATTTATACAATGAAATTTAATTACATGTTATAACTATGCTGTCTTAGAACTATGATAATTAAAGGGGTACAGTACATTGGTGTTTTATTCATTGTAAGCCCTTATTGTCAGAGGGCTTAACTCAGCCATGAAAATTTACTCCCTTATCAAAGGGAGAAGTCCATCACAAACACAGCAACACTTGCTGCAACTATGCTAAAATACAGTTGGAACTTATTTGCAGCATCATTTGGGATGTTGTTAGAATAAGCCTAAAAAAATCCTGCACATTGCAATATAGAAGGCCTCAGAATAACAGCTGTTTAAAATATCAGTTTACATTCAGAAGGATGGGTTTTTTAGATATATCTCTAACCAGATCTCTGAGCAAAATACTTCAAACCTCATGCAAAATATCTTTCCACAAGCCCATTATAAGCACAAGTAGTGTGTTTCCCAAATAACTAAGAACCTTTTTGGAAGCCTGAAATCTAAGTTCTTTAGCAGCAGGGTGTTTGGATAAAATTTTCACCCGTATAGGCAGTTGCAAATTACAATCCTCTGCATCTGCATGGGCGTCTGAGCAAGACCTGGTGGCCGAGTGGAGGCAGTTTAATTGGCTGGCCGAGCTCCATAGGAGCAGGTAAGGCTCGCTTGGAGAGGTACCAAATTAACACATCTCACAGATTTCCCAGTCCTCACTTATTCACTGCTTTATAAAACCAGCCCTGTCCCCTCAAGTTTTCCAGACACTCTAGATTATGCTGGCCACCTTCATATATATACAGTAGCACAGAATATCCAGATCTACCTTCCAAGATGTATACAGATACACAGTCTTTCCTGCACTGTATTTCCTTCCCAGAAAAACTCCCTGTTTGTGCATTAAACGTCATGTCTCTATTTCTAGTGCCCTGGATTAAAACAGATACCCTCTGACTTGCCATTTATTTATTCACACTGACTGGTTTTAATCTACAAGGTGCAACAGGAACAGGGTACTGGAGGACTATTTAATGTGGAAGCTGACAAGGCTGCCAGGAAAAAAAAGAAAGAAAAAAGTTTTCTTTTCAGTAACTAAATCAGTAAGAATTGTGCTTAAAATCACCCCAATCATAGCTCCTTTTTAGGGCTATTTCCTTTCTATATCAGTCATCTGACTTTTCTTCTTCCACCCTAAATCTTCTAAACAGATTGTGTTGCTAAACTCCTGTATTTGAGCAGAGGCCCTTTAAAACCAACAAAACTGTCCCTGTTCGTGGTCTTATGCTTTCTTGGATTTCCAGTGAAAAAGGAAACAAACAAGTAATATCAATTCCCCATAAACTATTCAAGACTCATATTACCTTCATTAGCCAAATCTGGTATTTTACCAGTTTTTAATGCAAGGCTACTTGAAACATGTGGGTGAGAAGTTTTCAGGGAATCTAACCTCACTAGACTTATTGCTTCCGCTCAAGTTAAACAGTGTAAGGTGCGTGGCATTTCTTGGGGTAGGATGTTGGGCAAATATATCTTTCTCCAAACATGTATACAAAATATTGTTGCAAAAAGCATCAATAAAAATAACTTTATCCTCAATCCACTGAACAAGCATATGATTTCCAATAAGTAGTCATCCAGTGTAGCAAAATCCTGTGACAACCAACAAAAGGGGCAATTTAAGGATGGAGCATTGCCTTGCTTCTGCAGATCTAAGACTTATTTTAAGCTTTTTTTTGTGTGCGATCAAATCAGCATCAACCCAATTATGCCTAAGGTCTATCTTCTTGTTAGATGGCAGGGTCAGTCACAAATGAGCAGCCTCTTGCAATTTTCCATCGAATCAGCTCTGTAATTTGAGAGCTAATGCAGACATCTCATGAAAACAAATCATCAGACAGTGGTGGTTCTCCCCCTCCTTCCCAAAACAAAACGTTCGGAGGGATTTGGGCTTCTCTTTTTAAAAGCCCATTCCCATCTCCACAAAAGCCAAGGCAATCCATAGTAAAGAAAAGTCAGTAGTCATTTTTAGACCTTCATGAATATTTCAAACCTCTATGCACCTTTTTTCCAAAAGCATTCTCACTTTGGTAAAAGACAGATTATTAATTTTAAGTACAAAATACAGCCTGTAAGTAAAGGTATTTTCCAAGAAATGAGACATTTGCGTGAAACTGCAAAATGCAAATCTATAGTCATAAACTTCCTTGCCAAGAGCTCAGCACCATTACAATAAAGATATTCAGGAAAAAAAAAAAACCACCTTTATGTTAAGCGCTCTTCTTAATTCAGAAATACCTAAAATCTTCAGAAAAAGCTAGTTATTTCCAACGGGGAGAGAAAGAGGCTGGAAATAATGAACTACAAACAAAACCAAACCTGAGCTTTTTCATTCACCTCACCTCTGCCTTCTTTCTGACAAACTAAGCCACTGACTCTGTACATCTGAACTGCCAACAAAAACAGTAGGATAAGGAAGATCCCTAAATTATTCAAAGTGGTTTCTGGGCTTCAAAAGACTCCTTCACTTTGTTCCTTTAGCTATCTACAGCTATTTAAGTTTGCCTCTGGCTCTGACACAGGCAGCATCATGTCTGTGATGCTGAAAGAGAGGAGCGATTCTGTAAGTTTGGGCAGACGCTTCTCCGGCTGGAGCCCACAAAGAACAAGATGGCCACTTTGACAGGTCTTGGGATGCAAGGACTCCAAAGAAGTTGTTCCCTTCCCCCTCCTTTTTTATTTCTAATTTCTCCCACACTACAACACTTCTGCGTGTGCCAGATGGAACTTGTCAATCTCACTAAGGATCAAAAAGTAAGACAGAATTATAGAATCACTTAGGTTGGAAAAGGCCTTCTGAGATCATGTCCAACCATTAACCCAGCACTGCCAAGTCCACCACTAAACCATGTTCCTAAGCACCGCATCTACACATCTTTTAAACACCTTCAGGGATGGCTTGGGGAAGAGTGGCTGGAAAGCTGCCTGGTGGAAAAGGACCTGGGGTGCTGGCTGACAGCTGGTGGAACATGAGCTAGCAGTGTGCCCAGGTGGCCATGAAGGCCAATAGCATCCTGGCTTGTATCCAAAACAGTGTGGCCAGCAGGACAAGGGAAGTGATTGTCCCCCTGTACTTGGCACTGGTGAGGCCGCACATTGAATCCTGTGTTCAGTTTTGGGCCCCTCACTTCAAGAGGGATGTGAGGTGCTGGAGCATGTCCAGAGACAGGCAACGGAGCTGGGGAAGGGTCTGAAGCACAAGTCTGATGAGGAGCAGCTGAGGGAACTGGGACGGGGGAAGGGGTGTAGCCTGGAGAAAAGGAGGCTGAGGGGAGACCTTACCGCTCCCTACAACTACCTGAAAGGAAGGTGTAGCGAGGTAGGGGTTGGTCTCTTCTCCCAAGTAACAAGTGACAGGACAAGAGGAAACAGCCTTAAGTTGTGCCAGGGGAGGTTTAGATTGGATATTAGCAGACATTTCTTCACTGCAAGGGTGGTCAAGCATTGGAACAGGCTGCTCGGGGACGTGTTGGAGTCACCATACCTGAAGGTGTTTAAAAGATGTGTGGATGCAGTGCTTAGGGACCTGGTTTAGTGATGGACTTGTCAGTCCTGGGTTAACAGTTGGACTTTATGATCTCTCAAAAGTCTTTTCCAACCTAAATGATTCTGTGATTCTATTAACATGTACTTTTACTGCTTAATAGCATATAGACAGAGCTCCTAAAGGGTGCCTGAGGCCTCTAAAGAAGAAAAAGAAAAAGATATCAGAGTCCCTGTCCTGCCTTAATTCACTGGTCTACCACTAGTAGAGCCCACAAAGTGTTACGCTGCTTTTTTGTGCTTCTCTAATGCCAGCAACCTCATTCTTAACAGCAGACAATAGGCTGACAGAGAGACTAAGCTCAGGAAGGTGTAGAGGTTTCCGGGCCTCTTAGATACAGATATTTTTTATTCTCATATGTCCAGAAAAGACTGGAGGAAATTCCCTTCTAAGTTCTGCAAGTTCTGCCAGCGGCTGGCAGAAGGCTCCTGAGCATACAGCTTTCATAGACTCCCACTGAAGTCAAAGAGGTCACTCACGTGAGTGCAAAGTTGTTAAATCAGGGCACTCGAGACAAATTGAAAAGGCATCTACTAATTAACTTAAAAATCTATTTTCATCGGATAAGTACATGAATATACTGTATGCATTTCTCTGTGTGCTCCTCAGATTTAGATCCCAAAATGCAGAAAAAGACTGGGACCTGAAAACTGGCAGTTGGGGTGAAGATTTGGACCTCATACCAAGAAAGGAAAATATGAAAGCAAGAACTCATAAAAACTTTTTTCTCCAGGTAACTACTCACAATGCAATGCAACGAGTGTAAGTTTAATAAGGAGCTTGCAGTTTGACCCTAAATTCATTATGTGCACTGCATTGCTGCCAGCAAAAGTGGAATGGCAGTGCTGTGGAGAATTCCGACTCCATTGCCCTTGGAAAGGAAAGGTCTTGAAAAACTGGCTGTGACTCAAGGCCAGATCACAAGTACAGCCAAGCAAAGGATATGGTGCCTTGCACAGCAAGACATGCACTCATCTATCTCAGCTACCATCTATTCCCAAACAATTTCCATACCTACAAACAAAATGGAAAGGGGCAACAGAAAAAGAAAAAAACTCCATCACCCCCCTGGAGGATAAGCATTTTATTGTTTTCTTGTTGAAGTCCTTTAAATCTGTTTTTAAGCAGCTGTCTAGCTCCATCTCTGCTTCTACTAGCAGTAACATCCGTGAGCTAAGACTTACAAGAAGTAAAGGTTGCTTTCTTGGATAAAAGGGATTTTCTAATGTCTGGCCTTCTGGATGTTTCTTGTATAGTTGTTTGGCATTCAGAAATACTGGCTGGTTATTTCAGTTCCAGAAATCTCAGGAAGCAATTTTATACTTTAGCAAGGATACTGCCATGCTCCCCACACTCATTGGATCCCATGTACGCTCTCCCTATAACACTGAGATATATTCAGAATCAAAATATCTGTATGTAAGCCTTATAAGCAGGCTTAACCTTTCAAACACATCTGCCACAGTAATGTTCACATACAATATTCTATGTATATATTAATGAGATATGATATTGTGTATACAAACATATGTTATGTATTGCATATATACAGTATTTGTAGCCATGCTATTCTATGCACCTTTATCATAATGCAAGCTAACACTCAAATGACAGCACTTTTGGAAATAACAGTTCAGCATCAGCAGCTACTATCTACATGTGAAAATTAAAAACTTTTAGATCAGTTTCTTAGTGGGCCTGCTAAGCTGGACACCACAAATATCCACCATCCAAAAGAAATACTGACCTACGTAGACGACAGATGCCAGATCTTCATATTATATATTTTTTTAAAGGCACTTTTGAAGATTTTAATGATTCTGAGCCTGTGATTGTAAAATATATAGTAGCTAAATATTTATCATTAGATTTTTAATAACTTTAAGGCCCACAATGATAATGAATTCTTCAGCAACATTCTGCAACACACATTTTCTGAGCTTGTGGTGCAACACATGGGTTAGCAACATTCACTTGGGATGAGCTTTCTGTCTGCATCCCAGAATTACTCAGTAGCAGCCAAAAGAGAACAAATTACAGAAGTGAAGATGTAGCTGTGGCACAATTTCCATCATGACTTTATTCATGGGAAAGAGGGGCAGGGAGAGAAAAAAAAAAAGCAGCAGAAGTTGATATAGCCTTTATGGCCAGGGGCCGTGCCTGTGCCTGCATTAAAAGTCATCTCTCTATTTCTAGTGCCCTGGATTAAAACAGATACCATCTGACTTGCCCTTTATTTATTCACACTGGGTTTCAATCTGCAAGGTGCAATAGGAACAGGGTACTGGAGGGCTATTTAATGTGGAAGCCGACAAGTCTACTGGCAAAAAAAAAAAAAAAAAAAAGTTTCTTTTCAGTAACTCAACCAGTAAGAATTGTGCTTAAAATCACCCCAATCATAGTTTCTTTTTTGGGCTATTTCCTTTCTATGTCAGTCATCTGACTTTTCTTCTTCCACCCTAAATCTTCTAATCAGATTGTGCTGCTAAACATCTGTATTTGAGCAGAGGCCCTTTAAAACCAACAAAACATCATACAGATGGCCACTTGCAATTGCTGAATCAAGGCTTTCGATGAGGCGCTGACTAATTCCAAATTGGGGAGCAGCAAACCGTAACTAAGGGCTGACAATAAGGAATATTGCTACATATGGCAAGAAATGCCAAGGTCCTGCCACAAAATCCATTTATTGTACACCTTTTGCAGCAATAGTTATACCTCAGGAAAATAAATACTTTGACTGCATTGCTTAAATATTGCAAACCACCAAGTAATTATGATCAAAACAACCTGTGCATTTTGTTACACAAGTGTATGACTGCTCAACACACAAAGATTCAGAAAGAGAAATAATCTGTATTGACAAAATGACAAACATGCAGGATCAAGGCCTTTTGACATAATGTTTGAAATGGGGAGAAATATTCTCATGAAAATTCAAATTTCTCGCCTAATTGAATATGGAGTAAATGATTCTTCTTTTGCATGTTCTTTGTCTGTCTTCTAGGGACATGGTGAAAATTAGTCTCTAAAGATAAGAAATATTCGTATATGGGATCCAGAATCTACTCAGGTTATAGGGTGAGGAAATCCAAAGTAACAGCAATTACATGCAATATAATAATACATTTTCAGTTGCTTTGGCAGCACCTTGTAGAAAATTTGCAGAGATATGCAATTTATAGCTTGTAACAACTGAAAGAAAAATCACATTAATCTAGGAAAAAAACAACCCTGGCATTGTCAGAGCCATGATACAACGGTAATTCCAGCAGGTTAGGATGAAGATATAATACAAAGCAAAGCACTAATATTATTTGCTTTTTCTCAGATCGTTTTTTCTTCTCAGTGGCTTCTGCCACTACGGTTGCAATATCAGTTATTTTCCAATCTTTTGCAAATGGAAAAGGGGAAATAAAACATCTCTTATTTGCTCATGTTTGGATTTTCAATATTTTTTCCCTTGATAGCTTCTCCTTTGAGCAGTAGCAGTGTCAATTCCCCAAGGGCAGAATTCAGGTCTCAGAAATACGTACACGGCATACAAATCTTCCGTAATGCTCTTTCTAATAGTTTGTTAAACTCTGAGAAATGTTATCTATGGAAATACATATATGCATTTCCTAAGAGCAAAACCAGGTACTGATACCATCTGCATTGAGCCGTAACAACCATTTATTAGCTTTGTAGAAAATTCTTATAGTTTATACAAATAACTGAGTTTGAAGAGCTCCTGCCAAGATGAATACAACATCTATCAACACGCAGACTTCTCTGTGCAGTCCCCACAAACCATCTTCCAAGTCCGCATGGCAGCATGCACAAGCTGCAACTTTGTGAAATGCTTCAGAAATTGTCAGGCAGACCTGACTACAAACTTTCAGCTTTCTGTAGAGCTGAAGAAAGCCCTCTTAGTACAACTATCACCAGCCTGCCTCAACCTTGAATTTATTCCCAGTGTCACTGAAGGGCAGTTCTGCTTCCATAACCTGTGAAGTTCTGGATCATTTGCACAAGGTTGTGCCGAATTTGTGATGTGGGGTGTAAGAACGGAGCAGTCACAAAACACCCAACAGTAGAAACAACTTCTAAGTGCTCCTGATTATAGATTAATCTGCTGATGCACAAGAAATAGCCTGTAGAGATCATAAAATTAAACACAGAAGACTTATATTTTCTTAGAAAATGCCAATGTTACACCATCCAGAGCAACACTGATTTTCCAGGCAGACTACCACTGAATCAAGTCTGAAGGTTTGCAATAGCAAAAGCACCATGCTGACAAAAATTTCACCTGCATGTACTGTTCTCCATTTTCAAAATAATCTGCAGCTTTTGTAGGAAGTTAGCTTCCACTAGCTAAAACACAAAAGTTAAGCAAAATGACAGCATCTATGTTGGTACAATTCCAGCTTACCTCTGAGTAATATTTTAACTCTAAATGTTTTTTTCTATAAAAACGTTTCAACAACCATTCCAAAGCCTGCATATCTTTTTTTTTTCCCCCATGTATACTTCTAACAAGCCTTGAACCCTGCCTCTCCTTCTAGATCTTGCCCCTCTAATTTATTAGTTTATTTTGAAGTCACAGCCTGCAAATGAGCAACACGAGCCTTTTATCAACCAAAAATTAATCTGGTATTCTCTGGGAGAGATTTTACATAAATTGAAATATTTTATTGAAATTGTTTAATGGGTATAATTTATCACCAGCAATGAAAGTTAGAATTCCCATATTCACATCCTTTACAAGTCATTAGCTAGAGACAGCAAAACATGCGTGTCAATGACTTCAGCTTCGCACACCTGCAGAAACAGTCCTTATGAACTATATACCAAAAAGCATTTTCTTATCCTAGAGTGGAATTCATTTTCAAGGCACTCATTTAGAGCCAGAACTGACAAATTTAATGAAGCAGTTCTCTATACAATGCTGTCTCATAGGTATCTCTGAACATCACCCCAGTGGAGAAAAAGTTCACAGCACAAATTAGTTACATAACTGAAACACAAAGCATAATGCCAGTAACAGCAGTAACAGTTGAAAATAGCCATTAATTCTGTAATTCTAAGAATGGGTATTTGAAAGTAGCATACATACTCAGAGAGTAAATACTTTTTGAATGCTTTCCTCATTCTTTGGCCTTTATATGACAAAAATCTTTGGCCTTAACTGACAAAACACTTTTCAATTTTATTAACGTATGATATGCAAGCTAGATACAGAGACAGACATGATGGGTTTGAAGCACTGTAATTGATCTGGTAAAAGCGCAAAGTCTATCATCAGGTACTATAAATACCAATAGGATTTTTTTTAAAAATCAGCCACATTCAGACAAAACATAGGCAGTGATTGCCAGAGCTATGGCTTAGACTGAGATGTTGCAGAAAGTGATTATGGCTAGCTGTGATTATGCTATGATCAGAATAGCATGTTCCCAGGTGTGCTTTCCAATCCAGAGAGGCACTTGAAGTTTTAATGGAAATTTGATTGAAGCACAAGACAACAAATGCTAAAATACTATGAAAGATTATACTTCTGATTAAAGATCAAAACTAAATGGAAAGAAAGATTATGGGTATTTTATATTGGTTTTATGAAAATAGCCACACTGAGGGAGTTATTGGAGCCAGCCACATATACCAAAACAAAAGGATCAGTTGAGGAATAAAGCCCATGTTGCTCTCACAACATGCTAGCCTGAGCCACCATGCTAAAAAACCACACAACCTAAAGTGACGTGCTAAATAAAGTAGGCATTCACTATGTATTTTCTGGAGATATTCTCTTCCTTTAATTCTCTTCCTTTACCTCAATTTTACATACAGTGTTGTCACAGGAAAAAATTGGCCAAGTCACATGGTTTAAATGAAATCAGGGTTGAAGTGGTATATTGATTTATTAATGGTATGTAATTAACTGGCAATCAGTGAGCTATGTATTCAGGATCAATATCAGCAAAAGAACAGATAAACCACAATACCAGGCATTCACAAAAGGAGAGCAAATGCTTACAATTTTCTAAACACCCTTCTGCCACTAGCCCCAAAACTTTCTAATCCCCATGGCCGTGCTCTCACAGTCACCTGCACATCACAACCTGCTCACAGGCTGTGTACAAGGATCTCCCTCTTCTGGGGTGCAGGTTCCCGTATATAAGCACCTCCTTTGGAGGATGTGGGGCTCCAGCTCTGTGCATACCTGTTCTGCTTCCCTCGGTTGAATAATTTGCAGGCAGTGAACTAGATCTCCCAGAGCCAGGTACAAGTGCCCAAGGTGGGTCCCAGCAGTGCTGGATACACCCAGCCTCTGGCAGGGAGAATGCACCATCCTGGACACAGGCTGTAATGGTGGTGGGGCAGCCTCCAGCACTAGCAAATCCCATTTTGATGCTGCCCTGTTCCCATTTCTCCCTGCTGTAGCAAGTCTTCATGCTTCTTTTACACCTCTTTGCAAGCTATCTCTTTTTTCTGTTTTTTTTTTCTTTTCAACCTCCCAAAAGTCTCTGGGTAACTCCCTGGTTACCATTTAAACCAGCTGACAGCCCTGTGAAGCAAACTTTGTTCCTTTTAATTTTTGCTTTAGCACTATCAGGTTTTGGGCAAACATCCTCTGAGGTAGTTTGGGGTATTCCATTCACGTGCACTGTTTGCTCTTGCATTCCACCCCATGGTTACCCAGGCCATATTACTAAGAGAAGGAGCCATGCTGACTCCCCCGTAAGCATAACCAATAGGTGTTTATACAGAATGAATCTATTTTTGCTGGACATAGGACAGATGTGACAAATGAGCCAAAGTTCAATGGTTGAGTTCAACCAGACTGCAGCAATGTTTATGGCTAGACATATAACCGTTAGCCCTCAAAAACAAATTAGTAAGAATTAATATCACAATGAGAAAGCTTTTAGAGTTGGGCACTAGTTCATAATAGCGCTATTAAGTTATAACAGTCTGAATTAAGCATGGATTCACCACCCAGTGACATTTTATTCAACAACAAAAAATAAGAAAGAATGCTTGCAGTAACTGATGTCAGAAGAACTAGCAAAATATAGATATATAAGACAAAACAGAAGGAAAATATTTTCAGGACCTAGGAATTATCAAAACTTCAAGAAATTGAGACAACTTGCACGTGTAATAAAAATAAAACAGTCATTTGCCACAAATTACTGTCTAAGAGGATGCCCTTTGGTCCTCTAGTGATAGTATACTTTATGAATACATGCAACCTTTGGAGAAAATACCACCTATTCTTCAGGATAAAGGACACTGAATCTGTTATTTTGCCTGAAAACATCTCAGATAAGTATCAATAATAAGATAAGAAAGATGAAAATGATGATGCATGTCAGTGCAAATGGATAAACAAACTCTTGATACTTCAAAGACAGCTCAAAAAGCAATAAACAGGGCAAAGAAAGGACCTCAACATATAATTGCAAAGCTCAGTCACAAGGTTAGTTACATGCATTTCCAATTTTCTGTTACATATTTTGTGTTATAAGCATGTACAGTTCAAACTGAAAAGTTTACTAGTAAGGAAGAAACGTGGACTTTGTTTTCAAAAGGCTCATGTAACATAGAGGTCGAGGTTATATACATAGAGGGAGTGAACAGAGACACTGCATGAAGCAGATCTGCCAAGTGACCTGTCCAAGGATGAGTCTTGACCACACTTTTTTCCACTTGCTAAAGCGGCGTTTCTGCTCTAACAACACGGCCCTCACCAGCAAGGCAGGAGCAAGCAGGCGAGGTTTTGAACCCAAGTGAAGACACACTGTCAGCCCCCTGCAGACTGTGCACAGACTGTGTGTGTGCCTGAACACCACATTCACTAAACCACCCTTTGAGGATCCTGGAGATGACAAGAAGGGATTCGTTTCCTAGTGGTGCTTTTAAGTGGTTCAGGCTCACATGACAACTCCCCAGAGGGAACTGGTTCCCCTTCACCTGTTACCAATATCTGTTCTGTAGGGGTACCTCTGCAAATAGATAAAGATCGTCCCTCCTTTTGGAAATAAAAAATTTCCAGTCTCCCCTGTCTAAGGAGTCTCCAGCCTCCACTCATCAAGGTTGAAGCCAATCCCCCACCCCTGCAATGTAGGGTTTGGGCTTTTGCCCTGCACGGTCTCTGCAAAAACCCTGCTCGTCTCCATAGGTTGCACACTGTCCCCTACAGTTCCTGCGCATGGCAGCTATGTGGCTCAGTGCCTCAACCAGGCACATCTCTCACTGGGAAGGCCAACATCATTGCCAGCCTCAGCCCCAACAGAGACACTAGGCAGATATCCTGAGAGCTGGATGGCCGAATCCTCTATCTGGAGCTCCCTTCTGATGTGACAGGGTGGCTGGTCCAGCACGTGCTGGGCAATGCACCCTGGGGCACATCACCGTCATCGCTGTGCAGTCCAGTATCATCTTCAGCAGTACTACCAGGTCCATTTTCAGCTCCTTACAGGGAAACTGTCCACAAGCAGCTGATTTAGCAGTTCAGTTCCCTGTGCATCCTCATATGTAAATACTTTTTAAAAGATTAAAAAACCAAATACAATAATTCTACACTTTGGAGAGAGATGAGAATACAGTAGATGATCATTCTCAAATCCAAGAGTTGTTTTTGTGGAAATCCACTCTCACGTAAAGTAGCTATAAGCCTCAGGGATAAAAAAAAAATTGTTTGTACATGCTCAGTGTTGACAGTTTCAGCCTTATTCTCCCTAGTCTCCAATTTCCCAACTGGTGAAATATCACTTTTCTCCATTGAGTAAACTTATTAATCTGGTTGAGAAATGTAAATAGTATAGTAGTGATTGACACTGAAACACTTAAGAGTAAATTAATAACTATGTATTTAGCATAGGGTGTAGATATGCTCTGCAGTATACACAGAAAATAAAAATAAATACGGAATAAGAACTATTCGTTGAGCGCAAAGAGACACCCTCAGATGCTTACGTTCAAATAGCTGTTTAAATGTGAACTTGCATAAGCACAGGTCTGGTCACATTAATAAGTGCTTTTGGGGATCTGGTCCGCTGATCCTCAACCTCTTTCAGGTATGAAGCCACAGGGCAGAAAACTGCAATTCTCTCTCCCACTCATGCCCAAAATAAGTCACTTCTGAATGTTAGATCATAAATATCACTTGTGACATCATCCTAAAGGGTAAGAAGCGATTTATATTTATGTGAATAGACATGGAGGACAAATATGACCTATGGGAATATGTTAAATGTCTTCATGTGAAAACCAGAACACTAATATTAGCAGAAAAATTGTCTCTCAAAGATATTTTCTTGCATCCCAACCAGTATCAACATACACATCTGCTAACATTTGTGTTGGGTTACTAGATTTAAACACCTGATCATCTTTTAAAAAGGGCAAATGCCTTGGTTTCGTCACCAGTATATAAATACTTGAAAGCCAAAAAAAAAAAAAAGTGGTTTTAAAATTTAAGATTATAGATCTACTAAACTGATTTGGAAGCCAGAAATATAAAAATTCAATTTATAAAACTCTCTGTGGTTTTGAAACAAAGAAATATTATTGTTACCTATTTAATTTAAATAGACATTGCAGCTTTATGTATGTTGGTAGGGAAATGGATTCAGACTATGGTGTATGCTTAGTAAGTAAACATCTCCAAGGAAAACAAAGCAGGTCACCAGTGCATAAAGTGGATTTGGGAACTGTTTAACTGTGTTTCTTCTCAATATTCATTACAGCAAAGCACCCAGGGCATCTATTTGACTTTACATTGTTTATTGCAATTTCCTCTCCTGAGAATTTTAGACCTTGACAACTAAAAGTTATAGTACCAGCCCTCAAACCAAACTCACTCACAAAAGAGTAGTGTTTACATTCGATGTGACTGTGGGATCTGAGTGAGAGTCTAACAGCACTCAGTACTGAAACGCTTCTGGGTTTTGGTCTTGACACTAAACAGTCATGAGTAGCATAGCATACAAAACTCACTTTGATAGAGACTGGCTTTTTAGTTAGTTGAATAAAGAAATTGTCCTGTTCACCCCAAACTATATCAGCAGGGAGAAAGCACAGAGGAAGTGTGATCAACTTTCACAACACTGCATATAGGTATGAAAGAGAAGATTTTGGGAAATTCAAAATCTTGGAGTTTAAGCAGCAGAGTATTCAGTTGCATTTTTCTCCCCCCACGGTTTTTGTTGTTTGGGGGTTTTTTTGTTAATGAGTTTGACCTTAATTATCAGAATTAATCTCTGGTAATTAGGAGACCTCTCTGATGATCAAAACAATTCTCTTAAATTTAAACCACTCTTAATGAAAGGCATGGCAGCTGGAAGAAAAGTGTCAGTATTGTAACTCAACATAAATGAATCTAAACGCTACCGAACTTCTTTTCCTGTGTATTCTTGCTCAGGAAGGGTCTACTGCATTGCTGGTGAATGAATCGCTTCACTTTCCAATAGGCAATGCTGGGCAACTGTCGATTTCCAATGATTAAATAATTTCATAAACTAAAAATTGAACAAAGGCACAGAGTTTTGTAATTGCTGTTTTTCCCCAGTGAGCAGTTAGGGTGGAAAAAAGGAATGGGAAGACAAACAGAACAAAAAATAAAAAAGTAAGGAATGGTATGCACAGACACTGTAAGATTAACATGCACAAAAGGAATTAAATATTTCCAAACAGAAGCAGCACTTCTCATCACACCAACCTAACTACCTTGAGACAAGCCAGCTCAGGAATAATGAAAAAAATAGAAGAAATAGCTTTAGTGATCTGGAAACTTTTCTAAGGTAAAAAAGAATATGAAAATGGTAAGAGAAAAGATCTGAGCATAAGTTTTGTATTTTGGTCTTGACTTTTCTGCCCTTGACTTTTCTTGCCCATAAAGTTACATCTTGCTTTTGACTTGACTTTACTGATAGTAAACTGGTGCGGTACTACTGAGATTTCCTCTTTTTCCCCCTGAAAATCACCCTGTATTTTCTACAATTCTAGATATGAATGTTCACTGGAATTAATTCTCCTATTCCCCTCTGACTATTCTTTAAACTGCTATTTGGAAAGTGTGTTCAGGTTGGGGGCTTTGTAGCTGTTAATGGACTCACAAAGCATATGGGATAACATCTGCATTTCTTCAGCCACTCAGAGCAGACAACGTGGTGAAGATAACCCTATGCAGTCTTGCAGAGTATTTCCACTGAGGGAATGTGAGCAGGACTGATCAGGATATGCTCCCAAAACTCTAAATCTGTATTAAGATTCAGGATGAAAATCAGGATGCTCATTCCTCTATAGACACTTAATGTTCAGGAAAAATCCTGAAACCAAATACAGCTGTACACCTATGGATTTCCACCATCAAGAGTTCACTGAGAATTTAGGATACACCTAAATAGTGTTGCTGAATATCTAATAGATTCCCACCACTTTTCTTTCATCCTCCTCTATCCCAAATAAAATACTATATTCAGCATAATTTTATTAATTTCACCTAATGCCATTAAAAGCAAACAAAACAACTTTGAGGACACAAGTGTAAAATCTAATGCATCTACTTACTTTCTTGCACAAATTAAATTTGTCATTTCACTACTTAAGTTCCAGTGGGGATATAGCTTCCAGTAGATTTGAAGGCATCAGCAGTGAACCAACATAGGTTTTGAACCATAAATGGAAATTTTTGACCATTGTCATTAAAAGGACCTTGGCATAAAAGTGCCATATTTTATATTTTAAAAACAGTCATTAATTCCTTACAAAGCCAAAAGCTCACTAGTGATACAGTTATCCAGTTATCAATCTCTATTTTCCTCAAAATCCTTATGGTAAGAAAATAAGCTGGTTTCATTCAGCAGCTGCATTTTCACATAACTACACAGTGTTAGTCAAACTGATGACAACTGACTCAAGTATGGCCAGTAATTTAAGACATCTGCTATTCACAGAAAAGAAGAAAAAAAACCACTGATCATGTCTGCCTGAGATGCTTTATTTCAAAACATCTCTAAACTTTACAGGTAAAAATGCTAGAACCACCACTTTCCAAGGGGTGGGTGGGGAACTAAAACAACCAAGACCGAATATTTGTGGTGAGTGTACATAAAATACCATTAGCAGAAGAAAGGAAATTATTTCTTGTTCGAATTCTACTAGCCAACCATTCAGCCAAAGATTTACTGTACCTCCTTGCACTTTTTAATGTACTCCTATGCAGAGTGCAAAGACTGGCATGGCATAATTTTCCTTGTGATATGTAAGTATATGATACTATATGTAAAATATCAACTTTAAAAGAAGTAGCTGCAGCAGAATACTGGTGAATTCATTGCCAAAATGAAGTCAAACATAACTTGTATTAAAACTGCCTATAGCTTTTGGTCTAAGCTTCAGACACATAGGTTCGTTAGAAAAAGATTTATAATGCTTTCTTCATACCTTGTCAGTTCAATTAATTCTGGTTGAAAAATGGAGAACACCAGACTGTGGAACTTTTTAAATTTTTAAGATATTAATTAACATGACAGGTCACAAATTTGAGCTGAATTATGAGACATTCCTTCATCCCACCATGAGACCACCCTCCTAGCTATATACTTTATAAAATTATTTATTTTTAGATCTGTGTAATACATATACTGTATATCAAAGCATTCCTGAAGATCAAATCAAAATAAGAATATGCAATGCTAAAAGTGTTCCTGAGAGAGCCTGTGCTAGTTTTCTTCAATTTCTTTAGCTGAGGCTTAAGACTAGATACTAGAACTACTGAACATCTAAAAGATTTACTTAGATTATCATTTCCAATTTCATTATTTAAAAATTGCAACATACACTGACAGACACGTAGAGTGGGCTTTCTCCATATGATTACCCTTCTGTGTTTACTACTTAGTTACAAAATTTTCCTGTGTAAAAAGATACATACATTGGAAAAAAATCATTAGTTCGGTTCAGAAACCAAAGGGTAACCACTGAGCAAGACTCAAAAGATGTGGCTGGCAATTTTTCTCTAGCTTTCTGAAGTTTTGTTACTATGTCCAGAACAGAAGCAGTTTTAAATGTTTAGCAAGATGCAAGTTCTGGGGAACTGCTTCCCTTCAGCTGACTGAGATATTCCAAACCAGTGTTGCCATGAGTTTGACGCCTTTCCTTTGAGTCTGCTATAAAAGCAAAAAGCACAAGCAAAATGAGAAAAGACAAAGGAGAAAGCAGGGGAGATCAAACTATAATAATTTAGTTGAGTTTCAAAGTTGATCACTAGAGTTCTTAATCTAGTTCCATGATTCCCACATGCTGCTGACTCCCCTTCCTCTTCCAATTACCAAATTCATATGTGATTTTTTAAGTAAAGCTTTCTATGTAGAGCTAACCTTAGAGCTACAACCAGTTTAGTCTTAGCTTAGTAAAAATAGCCACAGTACACATCAACACTCAGCTCATATCCACTCCAGTTCCACACCCAACAATCCAATATTCAAAGGCTTCAGTGAATTATCCTGAGGCTACTGGCACCAGCTATGTAACTCAACTACTGGAAATCTTGTTTCATCTTCACTAAAATTCAAAAGTTTTACTCACCAATTCAGTTGACAACTTCTGCCTTAAAATGGTTTAGAAACAGACTCTGGCTACTGTGTTTCTCAAGCTGAATTTTACCTTGCACCAAGAATTATAAATTTTGGCAGAAAATTTTGTTAACACAAGCATCCCTTCAAGAGGCAGCCACTCTAGGGCTCAAGACACAAGGAGCATATGGCAATAGCACACCATTATTTCCTCTCTGAGGATGGGACAGTGTATTCTGCTGAGGATAATTCATGGTGATTTGACAGAGCAGACCTGTAGAAGAATAACGCCTTATATAGCCTGGAAGTTTTGGAGCACAACCACCTGCAGTGGATTGAGAACCTCTGTAAGCAAAGTGACCTACAGGTTTTTGTATGAGGAGCCTTTCCCTGCTTCTTGGTGACAGAGTTACGGGTGAGCACAATCAGGTCATCCACAGTTTGTTATAATTATGTTTTTATCTGGAACTTACCCACCTCAGGTTTCTACAGCTCAGCAGATTCGTGTTTTGCTAAAGACTGTTCTTTGCATGGTGCTCTGCTGGGTAAATTTCTTCTCCCAGTTCACTGATACACACCCAAGTCATTCCCTATTACTGTTCTCACTGAGCTCTCATGGAAATCCAGCATCAAACCTTTCATCACCTGGTAGGATATTGAAACAATTTGCAATATAACGTTTCTCTTCAGGTGCTGGGAGATATAGTGGGAATGTGGTTATGTGCAGACTCACTATATATTGTACACTGCAACCTAATCCATTTACCTCCATGTGAACGCTAGCCTGCATCCCACAGCAAGACTAAGCTTTCAATTTTAAAAACCTTCAAACTCAATATAAAGGTTTTAGTACCTGAACAATGAACATGCTGGGGCACTCGGTGAATGAAAGTCTACATTAACCTTGCAATGCAGTTGCAGTGATACTGTGGATCAATTAGGTTTCTTTTATTTAAAAAGTAAATGTGTTTGTTCCATAGGATAGGTGTCAGTACAGCCGTAGTCTTCAGTTATGTCTAAGTCTTTGGGCTTAGAAATAGAAATGTTTGGGGGGGTGTTTTGTTTCTGTTAAAAGTCGAGGCATCAACAACACCAGAAACAACCAAAATGCTATGACATAAATGTCTGAAGCCTTTGAAACAGATCAAAAGTACAGCCATTAGTTTGATCTAATTTGCTTTAAAAGTGAATATTGAAATATTTAACATGCTTAGTTTCCATGTAAGAAAATTACTGTGCAATTCTCCCCTTTCCCCCCAACCCTGAAATCTCTGTCTGATACCTTCTAGAGCTTTTTTCCTGTAAAAAGCTTCCTTCTAGATCTAAATATGGTAATCGACAAGAAGAAACAAAATTACAATTGTGGAGCAATATTCCACTCTGTAGTAAGCTGAATTCACTTAACCTCATGATCAAAATGTACAGTACATCTCACTATTTGCCCTCATGTTTGTAGGAAATTAATATTCTGGCAAGGTGCGCTCAGTATGTGACTGAATTCACAAATGATATTATCAACAATAAAATAAATAAATCATGTTTCACACTAAGACACCATGGCTTTTTTTAGATTAAAATTATCCTTGAAAACAGACATAAAACATAATCAAATAGACCAAGAAAAGAATGAAAGAAAATCTCAGAAGGGTTTAAGTATTTGAGATAAAAGACACATAAAACAACTTTGGATGTAGGGGGGAACAAACCCAAACCACACTCGAATAAGAATAGAGAGAAACATTGAACAGGCACAATATTTTTGTGCTTCAGAGTCCACGTTTCTTCCTTTCAGTGATCCCCAGCGAAACCAGTAATAATTTATACAAATATGCACTGGAAGAACAACAATAAAAATAGGCAATGAATGTAATAGGAGGAACCCAAAGATCATAACTATGCTCACTATGTGATAAGGTATTTCATACCTTCCTATTATGCCTAGACAGAAAGGATATTTTATACTGGTAATTTTATAAAATTCCTTCGACATTAAAGCAAAAATTACAGTTTAGAACATGGAATCGATTTTTCTACTAATAGTTTAATAGTAAGTAAACATTTTCATAAATCGCCAAAGAGATCATATCATTCAGCATAAGTAGTACTGTATATTGGAGTACTATATTCTTTAAAAACCATTCTCACAGCGTAGGTCTGCCTTCAGTGTTTGTATCTCAGTCATGGAATATGCAGCCATGGTGAGCTTCCATTTTACTGTCTAAAACTTTAAATCATAACATCCTTCTCAGATGACCTTACTAAACATTATTTGAGGAAAAAAATATTCCATTCGACAAACTACTACATTCCAAACTGATAAACTCAGAATTCCCAAGCTGAGCCACAAAGTTAGGATGAGGCTTATTTCACGATCACTTCCAGTTTGTGTTTTGCTTTCCCACCATTCATCAACTCTTCATTGCAAACACTGCGTAATTCTACTTGCAGTGCCTAGTATAACAAAAAAATCAGCCCCCACATCTCAGACGCTGCCATCTTAAGACATTGTCACACTCTTTTCTTAGTAGCCATAGCTGTCCACCTCCCATAAAATCCAAGCTCATTCTTTATAAAAGACCAAATTTTGTAAGGTTGCAACCACTCTGTGCACACATGAAAGGAGATATTTTTTTACAGGGATCAAAAGAGACCCCCAGCTCTCCTAGTGCTGGGACCAGCAGCAGTGTCACTTCCACATGGGTGAGAGGAGGGGACTGGACCGGTCCAGTGCAATCAGCACTTCAGTGGAAGTCACAAGTTTTATGAAATTGTCCATGAAGTGGATACAGATCTTGACAAAAGTACCGAGAACTATTACTTTCCTCCCTACCCTTCTGAAATAATTTTGCCAGCATTATTCTTAAAGTCACTTCCCTGAGTAGCAGTCATTGGACAGCTTGGTAGAAAGCTGAGCACCCACAACCTGGATGGTGCCCAGTGCTCAGGCTGGTGCCATGCCTATGTTGTTTGCTGCACGGGAAGCTTTCAGCCTTAGGGCACAGCAGCATTCCAGTACCAAATGTCTCACACCATCCAATTAAAGCTTTAGAAATTCACAAGGTAAATATCTGGGGATTTCTTGGATCATCACATCTTTCAGGGCACGTCATATCACGTGTTTTGGGACTAGTTTTAAATATTTTAGACACATGTATTAGCAACAGAGGGAAAAGAATTACAAAATCAAAGTTGAAATCGAATCGGCCTCAACAATGCTGAAAAAGAAGCACAAATTAATCTGATAATCAATAAGCACTTAAGCAGACATATTTTCTACAAGTCTGTGCCAGAACGTTTTGGAGAACAGGAGGACTCCACAGGACTAAAAACTGAAAACAATGATGAAAGACAGGCTGCACCGAGACTAGGTCATCAGCAATACTTTTCAACTTGGCACAAGAAAAATTAATGGAAGTGTCTTAATTGGCTAAATCACATCTGTCTAACATTTTGACAGAATTAACAAAGAGAAGTCTGTTGCTGCCACTGAGGCATGTTAATAGAGATCTGATAACTTGCATGATTATAAGCCAGTCATTTTTATAAATGTTTCTATGAGAAGTAACATTTTCATAAGTCTACAACTCTAAGATCTTGAATGACACAGCTCTTTTCTGAGTGAATCATAAGCAAGTGGCTCCACTGATTTCGGTAGGATGTTCCTAGTGAGCAAGGATGACAGAACAGTACCCTGCAGGTATATATACAATATCCTTGCAAATGATAAACAACAACAAAAACAAAAACAAAACAAAAAAAAAAAAGGAAAAAAGAAAAAGAGAAAGTTCTTTCTGGACTCCCATTTACCCTTACAAATGCATATTTACCCAACACGATGCAACACCATGTCAGAACTACCCAAACTAGCACATTTATACAGCACCATGCAGAGATATTAGCTAAGGTCTCAGAGAGAATATAACCTCGTTAGAGCAACATTGTGCATGAGCTAATTAGGCCTGCCTCTCAAGCAAGGCTAATTATTCCCAGTACAGCACCATACTGATATCACTCTGCTGCTTCTGGGTTCTGGAGCTAGATTATTCAGCAGTAGCTCAGGGATCTCTGCCCCACGCTGTATTCAAAATTGTAAACAGAATCATGAGAAATGGATGTATTGTTCTGAGATAGCAGCATGATGCACTGCACTGTCTCGCTTCATCTATCAAGGATATCAAAATGAAGAATTAATACGTCTATGCACTGAGATCTTTGTTTAAATGGGAAATTCCACTACCAGACCAGCAGTTGTGCTACAGAGAAAAGTTGGACTGAGGGGAACAAATATCCCAGGACTGGAGTCCAGGGTAGCTACAATCATCTGACTAGGCACATGCCACCCTCAGTAGGCCCTAAGAAACAAAAAAAGGTAAGTAAAGGCTAGAGAGAAAGTCCAGACTTCTGTTGTTTTCCTTAAAAGACCAGCTTTGAGTAAAAGCTAGTGCAAAACAAAAGGTTTCTTATTCTGTTGGCGAGGCAGGTCTCACAACTGTGAAAGTGTAAACTAGAGTACCTGTACCATGATGGAGCACTGAGCACAGTTAACTGAGAAACCTTCCTTGGAATGTCTTACCACAAGTTCCAAAGCTTAAGAGAGTTTGTCTTTGTTGTTTCAGATGCAAAATCTGATAGCAAATCCGTGTCAACGAGAGGCCTTACAGAGCCCAAACCAGAAATGACAAGTGAGCTGGGACTGGAGCCAGCTGCCCTGGAAGCAGGCTAGGTCCCAAGTCTGGGTGCCTTGCAGACAAGATCTGTGCACCAGGTGGGTTGAAACAGGCAATGGAGCAATCTTCATCAGACAGGGAAGAAGGAACTATCTGACATTCAGTATAAAAGGAAAACCAGTGCTTTTACATAAAATATACGTAGAGGAGTCAACAAAATTTTTATGTGTGAGGCAGCCAGGAAGCTTTCCCTTTGTTCAGTAGGAAAGTTTTCTTTGTACCTTTGATTCAGCTATCTTCTTATGAAAACAAAACAAAAAAACTCTTTGAAATAAAAAGGCAAGGTGAGGTCTCCCACATCAACACAGAACTGAATGCATCTTGTTTTGACATAGCTTTAACAAGCAGAGTAACGCACAAGAATGAAGACTTAATAAACTCCGCTAGGATTTGAGCCTTGTGTCGCTGACACACACTTCTGTGATAAGACTGAATTGCCAAGAGCCTTCCATTAAGGACAGTGTTTTCGTCCAGGTCTTGTTGTGATGCTGGGTAACAATAAATCTAGTTTTCAAAAGACACTCTAATAGGAAATGTGAAATAACAGAAATGTGAGTAACATTTTAAGCCATTAGCATACTGTACCCACTTTTCTAACTGGCAGTTATCAGTATAAAGATTTGAAAGTACAAATAATAGCTTCTAATGAAAATGAAAGGAAAAAAAAAGATACAGAGCTGCAATGACAGCTTGTTCCCTAGAATTCCAATAGAATTAAACAATCAGTTTTGATGAGGGGAGCACAGGGACAAGGCAGAAAGATATCATCAATTTAAAGTCGATTTACCTTTGTGGTTACTAGGCTGTAAATGAACACCTCTTCTGTAACAGCATAACCAAAGAGGAGTTCTTACCTGCCTTGTACAAAAGATACTAGTCCAAAATATTAAATCCTGGGCAAAATGGTAATAAAATAAGTCACAAGAATATGGGGATTAATTTGGTCCCACTCCTTCCTGCTGCTCAACCTGTTCATTGTAAAGCATTTGTTTGTTTGGTTTTTTGTTCGTAACCATGAACAGAAGAACATTCAGACCATTGCCCACATCCCTCACTGTACAGTTTGGACCCCCTACCAATGCTCAAAATACAGCATTTTAACTCCAGCAGAAAAGTGGCAAATGTCATGAAGTCCACTAGGTATTGGACTATTGCAAATCTACACACAGAAGCATAAAAGTCATAAAGAGCATAAAACCGTAAACATTAGGACATACTGATTTAGGGAACAGAAAGGGGAGAAATCTTGTTCAAAACTGATTAATTCATAAAGACGATTTAAAAATCCCAGCCTATAGAAAAGATATACTGATAGCAACTGAACATTTAATCTTTAATATGCATATCCATTTTCCACTCTATTTTCAGAAATATTGATAACTATTCTGTACAAGCTGAAAAAATGAAAGGTTTTACTAACTCAAAGATTATCCCATCCAAACTCTCCACTTGTAAACTGTTTAACATGCTAATACCTGATTGTTTCTGATTAAAAAAAACAACTATATCTTGCTAAAGCTGGTGATGTGCCAAGTACTCAGTGACAAATAGCTTTCTCGAATCCTGACAAAATACTCCCTCTGCTGTACAATACACACTGTTACATAAAGCCCAATGCACATATATACATATTTAACCTATGAACAGGTCATGGGTATAGATAGGTTTCATAAACCAGAGAAATAATTCTCTTTTCCAGAAGGGCCTTGCTGAAAATAGAAATAAAATTTGTATCCACTAAACGGAAAGTTACTTGTGGCTTAGTTCAAATGAACAGTATGAATATACCAAGACATAAACATATATAGATGCCTAGCCCCCAAAGACTATAACATTCCTAAATGATTTAGTTTTGTAGTGCATGTTAGAAAATAAAGGGTCAAATGCCCAGCTGAGGCACAGATGGGTCAAAATACAAATATCTGAATATAAGGAATACAGAATGAATGAACAAATTCAGCCATAGTTTTGTTCTGTTTGTATTTTACTGTTTCTATTATATACCAAGAATTTGTCTTGATTCAAAATTGCTCTAATTTTCATCACACATCAATTTCACCATGCCTCTATAGCAAATAGTAAGGTGGTTAACAGGACTGGGAAGCTCAACATTTCTTATGGACTGGAAAATTCTTTTGAGATAAAGTTTTCATTTAGAAATTATGTAATCCATGTCACCTAAAGAGACTTGGAAAACCAAAGACATTCAGGAGACCGCATCTCAAACAAGCTGAAATGGTTGTGACAGGTACACCAGAATGAAGACCTGTCCACGCCACAGAAAGCAAGACCAGCCTGCAGTACACCAGCTCCTGGAGCAGCATCCACATGCCACATGTGTCGCAGAGTCTCTGTGCCAAAGAACATGGAAAGACCTCTCCAAGTTTATATCAAAAATCTGTTTAAATATTTACTGTGCACAATCTCTCCCTCTCCCCCAGAAAGCTGAACACTTCTCCTAGGAAAGCCACAAAACCCATGCATAACCACAGAATAAAACATCATTATCCATAAACAGAGGTATAATTTTCAGCTTTTAAGAAAGTTAAAATTAGTTCTTAAGGATGGAGATTAGTGAACTATTTGAATGCAAAAAACCCTCTAATCTACTTCAATTTGTATTAGTAGGGACTGACACAGACACTGTTTCTCTGCTTCAGGCTCTTCCGCTCATACAATTTCAACTGATAAAAATGTGTTTAAGAAAACAGTAATTGAGGAACAAAATCATCTGCACCTCAGGTTTTCATTATGTATTTTGGATTTATTCCACCAAATTGTTAAGAAATTTAAGTTCTGAGTTCTGATTTAAGGCATATTGTCATTATGTGTTAAATGCCATTAAAAATTCAAATTTTTCTACCTGTCATTAAGATAATTTACAGAAATGAGCCATTCCAGGGCAGAAAGATGAAAACACTGTAATAACAATAATGCTGGCTTATCTGGGAATACAAAACCAAAGAGAATTTCTTTCCAGAAATTCCATTAAAATTATTCTTTTCAAAGTAAAAGCTAAAGAGGAATTATTTCTAAGTGTATTATGTAGTAATCACTTGTGGGTTTTTATTTATTTTAACATTTATAGTTGATATAACTCCTTTTTATTTCAGAAATATGTCAAGAATATAGTTATCCGAAGAGCAGTATTCAGAAGAAATTCCCTTTACATTTTTCTTGTAGGGAAGCACAGTAAATGTTTGCTCGCTAACAAGTAACAATTGCAGCTGGCTGCAGTGTATACTAAATTGCATATACAGGGGAATCACACCTTTGAGTACGTGTCATATGAATATACACCAGGAATAGCAACAACTCCATTCCAAACAAGGATCAGGGCACAATTCATTACAGCCCCAGCATCGCACTACAGTCGATGCTTAAGCAAAACTTGGCAAGATCAGCCCTTTGCAGTATATCAATACTGCCACAGGATGGCAGAAAGAACACCTGATAATTTCAGTGGCTTTACAAATTCCCAAGATGCTGGTGAAAGCCTATAAGCAACTGAATCCTATACTGCCCGCATTCTGTTGCATTTGCAGAACAAGTGCCAATTACATGCAGGGTCCCAGTGGCAGAAGCTTACACAACATTGTGAAAAGCCTTAAACGCTATAAAAATTATGAGTAGTTTTAGTGCTACTCATTTCCACGTTATAATCTCTTTAAGAGCTACAAAAAATAGTTGCAGTTTATACCTTGTTGGAGAAGAAGAATCAGCTGAATTTTTAAACCGTTATCATCAGTCAGTTGGTGGCAGGTAGGACACTGCCTTGCGCCAGTCTTACAGCAAAATTACAGATCCAAGCACACAATCCCACAGACGGAAAGCTCTGTCAGGCAAATCTTCAAGCCTCCTGTTCAACGAACATGTTGTCTGTACACAATGCAAAGGAAAAGCAGGATGCTATGAAGAACGAACCAGCAGCACACTTGCATCAAAGAGTGCTTCTTGCCCTCAGGCAGAAAGTCATCTCAGGAGGTATTTTATTTTTCCTTTTCTTTTCAAGCTGTTTACTACCACTAACAGGTATTCAAGAGATACAGAGTAACTTGGAACCAGTGACTTGATAAACAATTGAACTTAGGCAACAAGGGCCCTAAAAGAAGAGCTTGTTTACACGGGATATTTGTCATCTTTGGTCCCATAGCCTTTTGTGTGTGTGTGTTACTACTGCAGTCACAGGATTAGCAACAGCCTCAGAATGAGCAGAAATGGCTGCTCACCAGTTTACCCAGGACTTTACTTACAGCACACTTCTGCTTATTTACAACACTGTGATGACGAGACTCCAGGATGCTGCAGCTTGCATCTCCATCCCTTTCCTTTTGCTCCTGTCCACAGGAACCTGATGCTCCACAGGAGACAAGTCTGGGAAAAATGTGGGAAATTTCTGAACTTCTAAAGTTCAGAAAAATTAATCAACTTCGTTTCTTCATGCAAAGATTACTGGATCATATATAAATCTTTTTGGTGTAACAAGCCAAGGAGTCTTCATCGCAGATCCTACCAGAGATTTTAGACATGTTCTTTCCCCTAGGAAGGGAGTATTACAAGACTCCATCTTGATGCTTTTGATCCTCACTGAAATCATGAAGTGTATTTTTTTTATTAGGCCAGGTAACTTCAGCATGTCTGTTGAAACAACAGTGGAGACACACCTGTCTTGCTGCATCAAGTAATAGCCTGAATCTGGTTTAATTTCTACCTTTCTCCCTTGTTCTCTACCTACGAAACTGAAGACTTTTCGTATTAAAATTACTATATCTTTTTCCTGCTGAAAGAAAAAAAACAAAGTAACTGATATTGCAGACAAGATCTCTTTGCTTTGGCTGAGAAAAAAATTGCTACTCACTGAAAGAAAGAACTTGCATTAGTTTCAGAATCATGACAAAAACAAGGAATTGCTTGTTTCCTAGGTTTTGGACAAGGATAAGGGTTCAGCAAGCTCAGTCACTTGAACAATTCCTGTATTTTAGCTAATCTGAAGAAATGAAAATGCTGTTTCTACTACTGAACTTGAGAAAAAAATGCTAACAATAGCCCTGGTCCAGTCCTTTCTGCAGTATTCGTAATATAACATATTTCCAGTCCTTTAGTGACAGACTTGGTAGGTATGTTCGACTGGTAGTAAGAACCTTTTTTCCAGCAGAAAATCCATTTCTGGATTTATCCAAATGGAATCAATGGAAGCCAATAGCCTCTAGAGCACCTTTTATTTTTCCAGACTGCTACTCATTTCTTCCTTGAAAAGCACCATGCATTGCTCTCTGTTTTAATAAGGCACAGGCTTAACCAATTTGAAGCAGCCCAACAGTAGTCTTAAATCAATTACAGTGTCATCCATCCCTTCCCCTGACATCTGAAGATGACACCTGGTGGCAGCTTCTCCTTTAGCATTGTCTTTAAGAGTGATACATGATTGCAATTTTCTTCCATCTGCTCCGACTGCCAGCAGAACAGCAAGCTGGGGACTTCTTGGTTTTGCTGGTACTTTTGATGATAACAGATGTGCACCTTTAATGCATACAGCAATATTTGATCATGTGGTGGGAAAGTACCCAATTTCAACCTGTTCTGCGTTTGTGTCTACAATTGTGTCTTCATTTTATGCAGCACCATTGACAAGCTACTGATATTTCAACATTGTGAGCCCCAGTTTTCCTATCTAACTAGGCTTGAAAGTTGCTGCGTTTGGATAAACAAATGCATCCTGGCTTTCAGCTGGCCCTTTGGGATCTGCAGCTACACAGTAATGTGCAGACCTTCAACGGCAGAGTCGTTTCTAGGACACAAACCACATGGGATATTAATCTCTCAGGGTTTTTTTGGTTTGGTATTTTTTTGGGGGGTGGGTTTTTTTGTTTGTTTTTGTTTCGGCTTTTTTTTCCCCCTCTTGTTGTTAATAAATGATACTGTATTTTACTTTCTCAAAAAAGTCTATTTTGCTTTGCTGGATTACGGATGTACACAAACTGGCACTACGAACTCTTTTTTCCTTCTTTCCTTCAGCGAACCTTAGCAATTGCACAGATTACCCTAAAAAGTAGCTGTAGAGCCTGTATACTAGCTCTAGAAACAGCATCTTTTCTAACTGCTTTTTAGTTATGTTTTATTCATAATTCAGTGATCGGTTTAAATTTGCATTTGAGCAGTCTTACATGCTTTCTAATGGTTTCACAATTGAAATGCCTTGCCTTTCTGTTACCTGCCGCTGATTGCTTCAAGGGGGTTTAATTTACTTAATGATTGAGAATACAGACCATAATATTAGATATGTTTTCATGTTCAGCCCAATGTAAATTTGTGCTAAAAATAAACATGAAAGGCTTTACATAATAAGCAAAGCGTCATAAAGGTACAGCATACGCTGCAGCAGCTATATTCAAATTATAACTGTATTGTGAGATCAATTGCAACACCTCTTCACTGAGCGTATCACATATACTTTCTTTTTTCCTTGTACATGAATCAAAAATAATTCACAGTCCTTACATCCTGACAGGTGGGGAAAACAGCACTTTGAAGTGAATTTCCAAATATCCCTTTGAGTTTCATTTCAGAAATATAGGCGGTAGATATTTCAGAAAAGTTCTGCTTAACTCACTCTGTAAAGATACTGGGAAAATACACTGCTATTACAAAGAAGCACAAGGCAAATTAATTCTGATGTCTCTAGAAAACCAAAACTTTCCTGTTCACATCAACTTTAAAAAGTCCAGCTCCAGCTTTCATTTTTGTGCATATGAGACACTGAAACTTCCCAAAACCTTTTCCCTGATGTTAAAGTTGTTCTGAATGTAACTCACTTCATGCTATAAATTACAGAATGCTGCTCATCACCTTTACCACTAAATGGCAGAGGATACAAATCTACTTCATTCCTACCTGTGGGACCTCATTTCAGGTCCCCCCAATGCCCAAAGCTCTGGAAGATCCTAATTTGATAATCTACTAGTAAACATGAGATAACCTTTGCATTTGCTCATTCAGCTTTTCAGAAAAGAAAATATTGCAGAAGACAAAATTAACTTGAAACTAGAAGCAAGTCTAAAATGAAAAAAAACCCAACCAGAATACAATAGAAGAAGCTTAATGAAATTTGAATCTGCATTTGAATATTTACTTATAATTTAAAAATTTTTGAAGACGATTTCATGGAGCAAGTTGGAACAGGTAGCCCAAAAACACGTTCTTTAATATTAAAACCTGCGTATCACCCTCTTAGCTTATCTCCAAGTAAGAATTTTACACGAAAAATATTGCTAGAAATCTCATGTAAAGTCTACAATCTTTCAATATCAAATCGAACAGCCTGCTGCAAAGCTCTGCATATCGCTTGTCTTCTCAATGACCAGCAATGGTTTCAGACTAAACATCCTTCAAAGATTATTAGGATCACACAGCTTTAAGGGAAAAGAATAACTATATATATCTGACCATCCACACATCAGGACATGTACTGAAGCATTTATCTGCACCGTGTTCACAATTTAAAAACCGTTTTCATAATTATAGTGGCTAGTGAGAGAGAGAATGGTAATGGAAATTTTGATTTCAGAACACAAGATGGCAGCCTCCAAAAGGGAATAGGAAGTTGTCCCAAATCACTTCCAACGGTTACAGACCTTTTCATAGTGACATTAAGTCTTGGACCGCAAGAGTCCAAAGTTTACCAACCTTTTTATATGGATTAACCACAGAAATCATGAATAAAAGCAAAAAAGTAAATATGAAGCTAAAATGTATTTCATTAAGAGAAAAGCATATTAAAAGGAGCTTGTGGGAAATATTTTGCATATTTCCATCTATGACTTCTCAAAAGGCTTTACTTCCAAAGGCAAAAATGCAGATTACCATTCCACAACCAAAATTTACAAGTAAAACTTACTAATACATATATGTAAGACCGTCCAAGAACCAGTCATATCTTTACCATGCAAAAATGAATTAAATAAATGCTTCTTCCCATAAACAGCCACATTTTATACATATATGGCTATATTGCAGTTTACAGGGGAGCAGCTAAAAGCCAGATTTCAGTTACAAATCTGGGTCATACTAAACCCCAGTAAAGTTTTCTGACACTGCTGATTACCTGAGACTATGCAAAGTAAAGGTCTAGCTACAGTTTACTTTCCTCCTTAAATAATATGCAAAATGTTTGCACACAAATAGAAACCTAACTCCATGAATGGGCTTCATGTTCTGCAACTTCTACCTACCAAAATCAGAAAAGCTCTTCCAGACTCTCATGTAGCAGAGAAAAAGATTAAACTAGAGATGTTATAAGGAAACCTGGAGGAAAGAGAACCTAAAAAGCTACTTTTTGACACTACTTTAACCTCCATCTGGCTTATTTACACATTAATGACTCAATTGCAGGTTGCGTACATGACCCCACAACAAAATACAAGTAACTACTCTATCCAATGCAGTCCCATTTGCATTCACATCACAGTAATAATAGTGATTTAATTATGTCTTAATAAGTCATAATATGTTTAAAACACATGTACGACTAAGTCAAAACAGAATAATATTATAAAAGCTCCTTAGTGGTTTTCTTCTTTTTAAACAAAACATATTCCAAAACTAACAAACCAATACACCACAAAATTTATCACCCTAATGACTAGTTAATAAAAAAAAATAAGACACTTTCCACATAAAAGAAAGTCATGCTTTCCCATTTTTTTAATAAAAGCTTTTACTCTCCTTTCTTTCCATACACAAAGTCCTTTCCTTCAACATTAACCACTAAATCCTTGTCCGAAGGCACCTATTGCCATTCACTGCCCAGAGAAGCCTAGAGTTGTTTAGGCTAAATACCTTAGCCTCTAAATGTCTGAAATTAGGCAAAATTAACCCTATATTTAACGCTGGAGCATCCAACTGAATAGGACCTGTGGTCACTAGTGAATAAGATTGTCAGTGCCTAGAAAATTAGATGTACAGTACTTACTTGAGACATCAGTTTAGAACGGACAAGGAAGACGCTGCAACAGCAACAGGCATCCTAACAAGCACCATTTTATCTGGAAGGCTTCTATACCATCCAAATACTTCCCCCACAAGCCATATGATACCTCAAATGATTTGCAATATAAAAGACCAAAGTGACAAAAAACTTTCATGTCTCAAAGTTTAAAGACAATTTAAAGCTTGAGGCTGGCATACAAGACGAGCGTGTAGGCAGGCAAAAACCTTTGCAAGAGTAAGGCCTGAAGGATGCTGCAATGGGAATCGTAACTAATATAACAGATGGTAGAGCGCAGCATACCCTTGTATTCTGGCACATTTCAGTTACTGCCTATCATTTGGTTGCACCTGTGTCTTTCTCTACTCAAAGATTAAAGTCCTGGGAAGCTGAACATATTTTGCTTCCATTTTTTGTCTCTTCCACACAGTTCCTCTGGCTCTTGATTCTCTGAGGTCTCCACCCATGCAAGCTGGCATCTCAGGAAAAATGGGATGTACATTCAGACCTTATGAGATCAGACAGCCCATCACCCACCTCCAGGCAGAAACAAAAATCTCTAAACCATTCCTATAGGCTAAATCTTGCTAAGAATCTATTTATGTATTCACTGTCTATAGGGTTTGGACATTTTTCCTCACACTTTGTCTTGATATCCCATGATGTAGCTTAAACTATAAGGTTTTGTTCTCAATATAGGGAAACCTTTTTTCTTCCCTCTCACGCTTTTCTTATTGAGAACACAGATTCTTTCATCAGTCTTTCTTCACATAATTCTTATATTGCTCCAAACAGATCCCTTCCAGCACCAAAACTAGGCAACTCACCATAATAAGCCTCACAGAAGTGCTAACTGGAGTAGAAGGTTTATCTCCCATACCTTCAGCATAACATTCCCCCTTAAACATACCAGTAGGATGCTTGGGGTTTTGCACAATATGGTGATGGGATTGACTTGAGCAGAGTTCGCAATGTGCTTTATATCTCAGAGCATTTTCTGCTTCTTAGCTAGCCTTGCCCCTTCCACACGTGGTGCACTGCAGGTAAGTGTGGTACTTTACACTTTACTGGATTACACTGCATTTATTTCAGGCCATTTCCCCATTATTTTTTTCCTGAGTCATTACTGATTTCAAGCTTGTACTTCAACAGGACAGGCCCTCCTGGGTTAAATATCACCAGCAGATTTCATAAGCATGCTCTCAGCTGTATCGTGTAAATCATTGGGAAAACATTGAAAAGCACCAATAAGCATCTCCAAACAAGCAGCTGTGGCTGGTCAGTAACTGTCCCCATGGAGGTGTTTACCAGAGTTACAGGGTGAAAGGACTCAGTGCAGGCAAAACCAGGCAAACCTGCTGCCCATGGGGTCCCCACCAGTATCAGGTCCCATCCTGGAGTGGATTCCACCAGTACCAGGTCCCATCCTGGACTGGGTTCTGCACCATTAGTGATGCATGCAGCAGGTTAGGGACTTTCGTACGGATAGTATCTATACAACTCGCATATGAGAATGCAAGTGCCAAAAGCCTCCTTACAGTCCTGATTTAATCATGTTTACTATGTATGCTTAGCCCTGTAGCTTGTTATCCCATCAAAGGATGAAATTATTTCATATGAAATCCTTTTGGGGTGATTTTTTTGAGAAATCCATGTTGCCTCTGTTTGTTACTTACCACTGTTCTTCTTTGGGGTTTTTTTGGTTGGTTGGGTTTTTTTGTTTTTATCAGGTACAGGCTTATAAACAGGCATGTGAAGCATTTTCCCAGAAATTTAAGTTAAGCTGAGAATATATCCTCTCCCTGTCTTCCATCCTCCTTTTTTGAGTTAGCTCTATATGTCACACTTCATTTTTCTGAGAACACTGGATTCTATCCATGACTTCTCTAAGGTTGCTGCTCTAAGACTGGACTGAATAAATTTCAATGCAAAGAAACTGGAAATAGAGTGACATGGTCTCAAACCATCTCACTTAAATGGTTTGTGAATTTTGCTTCTTTCCTGTTCCAGCAGTTGTAACTCCTCTGCTGCTTGTGTCAACTATGCAGCGCTAATCTTTCTTGCAGACATAGCATCAAAGGAGGGAGAATAAAACACAAAAGACTTTTGCCCTCGCAGTAACAGTCCATTGTTATCTCTCCATTGGGTAGTGAAACAACTTTGTCATTAGTCCATGCAGCAATAGATGGAGCATGAAGAGGAAGAAAATATTCTCATTTAATCTCATTTTTTTCAGATAATTCATAATTTTATTGCACTGAAGGTTTGTTTGTTTAGTTTTGTTTTTAATCCTAATGAGAAAGAGTGCCCTTAAGCAAGTTGGGCGGGGGGGGGAGAAAGCAGCTCTGGATGATCTGCCAGAATCTCAGGTCCCCGCTACCACGGTGCCTGCACAGGCTGTTCACAAAAGAACATAAAGGTTAAAGTGAAATCAGGCTGTTCATGTAGAAACCTGCAGGGAAAAAAAGCAGGCAGAATCAGAAGCTAAAGACGGCGCTGCGGAAAGCAGTGCTGTTCAGATTGCAGGAACCAATCAACAATCCTGAGAAGGAGGAATACCTTTGAAAAATACATCAGTCACAACAAAAAAACCCCAGGAACCGAGGAATGTAGCAGTGACCATCAATAATAACTTGGTTTTGAGAACACCTCTGCAGATGAATGGATAGATAGGACTGCCCTGTTTTTAGGGGAGATTGTCAGCATTGCGTTCTATGTATCATTAAAAAAAATAATACCCAAAGAAACAAACTAGACTTCATCTCTTCTGCCCTCATTTTCTACAAAATTGTCATATTCATTTATACATTTCAGAGTTCGGTAAGCTTTTCAGTAACAGAAGATGGTGTTAGTATAACGCTACCAGCTTCATTGCTTTTTTCTCTAGGAAAATCTTTCCGTTTCATACTAGGAAATATATTTCATACAAAACCCCCGTTTGGACAGGGTTTCTATATGAAATTTCACGTCAAACACCATCTTTGGCATGAAGACTTACAAAAATGGAAGGAGGAAGGTGTATTTACAGTAGTGTTTTATTTCAGGAGTCATATGTTTTTGCAGCAAATCCCTGCTTCACCCTCACTGAACACCCTTTGGTTCCCATAGTGGAGCACACACGTTCATCCTTTTGATGGAAATGAGCACTAGTGGCCTTCAAGTCCCAGGATGGGACTAGAGGTCTTCCAAGGGAAAGCACCTCCTGAAATCTGTGAAAGCCTGAATGTCAAGTTTTCAAATCAAATGTTTTGCTTAGTAGGTCTGCTCCAATTGCACCACATTATGTTAGAACATAAACACAGCCAGAATCTAGCTGAGAAACATTTTGCCTTCCTTTAAAATCTATAATCACATTTACACAGTCTCTTTCTCTCTCCTTTACAAGAAAACATTCTGTCATACCAAATGTTCCCAGACTATTGATATTTACTCATTCTGTGAGTTTCGTTCTCTCAGGAATGGTAAAGTTGCTTGCTAATTAGGGTCTCTTCACACCAGATGCTTTCCTCCTTTGATCTGATTGTATTTTATGTCTCCCTCTTGTGGGAGGACTGAGGTTATAAAAGAGAATGCAATATTTGAATCTAAAGCCCCTTTTTACAACATACGATTTGAGGCATATGCAACACATGACTGCAGAGAACAGTAAACTAGGCATTATGGTAATTTTTGTTTGTTCGCCTTTCATCAAAGGAACTAACTGGCAGTATGATCACCAAGATATAACATACCCAGCACTGTCTGACACCAGGACATCTGGCTTACAATCAAGGAACAGGTAGGATACATGGAAGAACAACCCAGCACAACAGCTATGAACACACTGTTCCCACAACAGTTGCTCCCGTCTGCACAGATGTATCCCTCAGGGGCAGTGGCATGGACCAGATAGCTGTCCATTCACATTTCCTACCATTCATACAAGGATTTCTTGTAGAGTAGAAAATGCACCTATTTTCCTGAATAAACTCCTAAAGAAACAAATTTTAACATTCCTGCTAAACACAGCCCTACATTAGAAATTTAAGACCTCACTCTTTGCAAAGAAACAGAGGAAGAGGTAAAAGTAAGAATAGCAAGGTATTAATTAGAGAGATACTAAGACATTTCCCTCCATCCGCGTGAACTGCGGGTGACCACAGGGATGTACCTACTCTTGACCAACTTTTGTTAGAAAATAACAATGAAATTCTGTCACATACTTCAGCGTACAGAGAAGAGGTGCTGGAAAAAACACGAAGGATGAGAAGCAAAAACCCATCAGCCTGGTCACATTATCAGAACCAGGATTCAAAAGACACCACCGCTTGAGGTCTCACAGCCAAGCATGACAGTCACTAGGGTGACAAAGATAGCAGGTGATATTTTGACTTCATTGAAATTAGTAGGATTTATGCATCAATTTGATTCAAGTTGCTGTGCTCCAGAACTTCCACAGAGTAATTTTCATGGATTAAAATGTATTGTTTTCTATTTTATGGCAGATCACCAATCCAGCTTAGTATGGGAGACTTATGTACCTTGTATTATAATACTTCTGTGCTAGTATTCGAAAAAATTATTTTGCAAATAAATTGAGGTCAAGCCCATAAGAACCATAAAGTGTTGTACACGTTAAAGCTTAAATATCATAGCATCTATTTTGTGATATATACGTCCTGTAAAGTGAATTACAAATATTTGCAGAAATTACACATCTGCTCTAAAAACATCAGATCTTGCTGACACTAGGAAAAACACTAGGAAGAGTTATGGGAGCAGTATGCTATAGATGAAAATTCTCCAATTAGTATATTTTGATTAATGTTGCTGCTGCATTCACTGACAAATAACAGGCAAGGTCACAAGTAATTTCAGTACTCCTGTATACTACAACGTCCATGGCTATATAAAGCAAGCCCCATATTTTACAGGCGCACTTCCCTGAGATGAACTAAAATACTTTGGAAATAGTAATAATATACATAAAGTTGTGACATTTACATCAGATATTAAAAAAATATACCTCATATTTTCTTATGAAAGATCAAGATATCTTAAAAATCTTAAGGTTATATACTCATTTTTCTCTATACATGACATTGTCTTACTTGCAAAAAAATTTAAGAGCTAAAAGGCAATGTACAGCTTTAACCCAACGAAGCAAAAGGGTCTGAGGATACGGACTATCTGGCAAAGCTGGACCATTATGCAACTTTGCCTACTGAGACAAGCTTCATCAAAGCGTGTCTGCAAAAATGCTCTACCACTATTTGAGAACTAAGTCATAGAACACCAGAAACCCATGTTACCTATACCTACCTGCCATTCAGACACATCCTATTTATACAAGACTTAACTCTGTAATTAGATAAGATGAGCTGTGAGGAGTTTGATTTTATCAGCATTGCACCAGGTCTTTAAATAAGCATAAAGGAATAACAGTTTCTTACTGTAGCCTTACCACATCAAGTCCACAACAGCCTGGTTAACTATTTGAACTCCCTGCATGTTCTTCACTGTCATGTTAAAAATCACCTCAGCTCATTAACAGTTGAAAATGACTTAATCACACAATCTATCACACTGATTTTGAACCACCCCAGCTTGTTTGTAACAGATGTTATTACCAACTAAAGAAGATCTCTTCCTCCAAACTCCCCTCTTCCTGCAGTCAGCATAAAACACAATGAACAAATAGTTTCTTCAGCCAACAATTTGATTTAACACTATTCTCAGCAACTTAAGAACGCTAACAGTTGCTTACTTTTCAGACATATTCAACGCCACCTGATTTTCTTGGGGTTTATATCAGCTGCAACTCCTGCTTTTAATCTCAACCACTCCTATTTGTGTAGCTAAACAGAAACAGACTGCTGCAGGGGAGGGAAGGAGGAAATAACGCACTTTATGCATTTAATACCTGGCCATCTGGTACCTCAGAAATGCGTTCAACTTCAAAACAGCAAGAAAATAAAATGAGGGAGCCAAAAGAGGCTCTGCTGTAGCAAAAATGCATTTATTCTATACAAACAGGACAACCGGCAGCCGATGCAGAGGATATACACATAAATAAATGTTAATACACAGGGATTACCTGAACAGAAATACCATAGTTAAGCAGTATGAATGGAAAGAAGAATAAAGCCTGGGTCCCTGACATCCTTATTTAAATAATTTTATCTAATTTTGTGTCCTGTATGTCACTAAAAGTCTGGAAAGAAAACTGAATACTTAAGGTGTTTCCCTTCACCTAGAGAAGAAAAAGCAAGAAATGCAGTAATGTTTAGCACCTTCAACATCCTCAGCAACGCTTGCTAGATGTCTTGGGAGAAACATATGGATAGTAGGTAGAATTTCTCATTAGCAACTAAACAACTGCAATACTAAAGAGAGAGGGAGTCATTCTGTTTTGAAGAAAAGCCTTAAGACAAGTACAGGCAAATGGGCTTATCTGTAAAGAAAGGTGGTGATCGCACTGCAGGAAGAAAGCAAACTGGAGAAGGCTTTTTACAGCTTCCAGGAAACTCCTACACTTCTCTTAATCCCTCTCTTTTTCCCACCTGAAGGATGCATAGAGAAACAAACTCTGAGCTGTGTTTGCTATGAAGCCGTAAGAGCTTCTGGCAGAAATCTGTCTAAAAGAGCAAATTACTTAAGGATGAGCTTTCCAGCATTTCTACACAGTAAATGTTAATTCCTCTAAATGTTAACAGACAGCCTGTGTGCACGTAACTGAATTGTCCACTGCTGATAGCCTTGATGGGGTATGCACTTTGGGGCACAAAACCCCCAAAATTAAAAAGTATACATGTGGAAGGTCATATGACTTCTGGAAAAAAATTATCTCTTTCCTAACAAATTATGTCTAAACTTAATGATCTGTATTTCAAATGCTGACCATACATCTGGAAGCCTAGATTTTGAAAAACAACAACAAGGAATCTTCTTCACAATAGTATCATTTTTGTTTGATATTCAATCCACCATTTCTTAGAGGTTTCATGATAGCTGCAAGAGAGCTATAACTATCCAATTTCCCTATATTAATGATTTTTTAAATACTAATGGCTTTAATTTATTTTTTTTTTTTTTTTTTTGCCGTTATCTGCACTAGTCAACAACGGAAATTCTGTTATTCTTGCCACAAAAGCCAATAACAGATGATGTCAAAATAGCAGCAAGAGAGTGTTGCTACTATATCTGGTTGGGGCAGAAACAAGGAAGCAGCACAGGGTGATTCCGGAGATAAAGGTAAAATTTGTCTGTGTAATGTAACCTGGAGGAGTTACTGTTTTTCATTATAAAATTACTGTTACTCTTACATGAGGCTGCCCAGATTAGAAAGTTGTTTGAAAACTGTGATTTTTACCAGAAATTCCCAAATAATTTTGGTGCTGTCGAAACCCGAAGTCTTGTTACATTTCAAGATGAGAATCTCAGTTTTTACTGTGAAATGATGAGTTTATACCTCACTCAGCTGTATAGAAATTGTATTGAAAAAGCAAACCAAAACATTTAGAGGAAGGCAAAGTGTCAGCAAACAACCTTTGGTACCACAAAAGATTTTTAAAATTACATTGGCTTAGTGTTTAACTCTATAAAACTTGGCTAGACGTTATGAAAATACACAGTCTTCAAGTAACACCATTAGTGTTGCCAAGCAGGTACCAACCTTTGTCAATTCTGAGTGCAAAACAAAAGTTAAATCAACATTCTCATTGCAGTTTGTCTGCACTTTGTATAGACATATACATTTCTGTAAGAATATACTTATACATTTATGCACGCTACTGAACAGCATTTTATAGATGTCTAATATGTTTGATCATCAACTACACACACATACACACACACCAAAAAACCCCCAAAAACAAAAACAAAAAAACCCCACAAGAACACTAAGTACAAAGTAGAACTACCAAATGCTCACTGGAAGCAGAATGCAGCAGAACCTCTCGAAGGACCCATGGGTGCAAAGGATGGTAAAATGGCAATGGTCATGAATTCTTCCTAAGAGAAAAAGGATGAAGTGAAGACTGAATTCCAGAAAGACCAGTTTCACTGTGCCTAGAGATCTGATAGGTAGATAAATCACAAGCTCTTCAAAATAAATCACTTTGGAAGTCAAGTTAGTAAGGAGGAATATAAAAATAGCAAGAGCACAGCAGGACAAAAGTCAGACAGAAAGATCAAAGTGTAGTATATAACATAAAGGAAAAGGTAAAAAGGACACACTGTAAAGACACAGAAATAGTATGAAAACAGTCAGAAAATAGATGGTAAAATCCTCCCCAGTTTCGCCATCTATGGTTGGTAGATCACCTGTGGTCCCTCAGAAGATAGTTCAAATATAACAGTAGAGAAAAGTGACAAGAGGCAATGGTTTAAACTAAAAGAGGGTAGATTTAGATTAGATGTAAGGAAGAAATTTTTTACAATGAGTGTGGTGAAACACCGGAACAGGGTGTCCAGAGAGGTGATAGATGCTCCATCTCTGGAAACACTCAAGGCCAAGCTGGACAGGCTCTGAGCAACCTGGTCTAGTTGAAGATGTCCCTGCTCATTGCAGGGGGGTTGGGCTAGGTGATCTTTAAAGGTCCCTTCCAACACAAACCATTCTATGATTCTATGACAGAAAAGACCCACACACACTTTGAAAACATTTGTACAGTTTTCTGCAGGACTCATTAGGAAAAAAGGGAGTAAAGGTGGTAAAATCCTCCAGCTGTTTCACAAGTAAAAGCCATCATAGTTACATTATGTGAAAAATACATGGATTGTTTTAAAATGGTTAGACAATGCATGGATTTCTCTGGGGTTTTTCCCTCCAAAAAATAAGTATATGCTGAAAATAAGAACTGCACGTTACTCAGGAGAATTATCAATAGATGACCATGAGAAAACATTCAAATTACTTTAGCTTCATTTTTCATTAGAAAGAGAACTGTGATCAGGCAATTAATCACAACACACTAGGAAAAAGAAGATAATGGAAGCTAAAATGTGATAACTGAACATTTAACCAAATTCTACATCTTTAAATCACAGGGCTGATGAAATTAATTCTTAGAAAGCACACCAGAGGAAATTTAGAGCACTTAGTACTTAAGAGGACTCACAGGAAAGAAGTGTGGCTCAAGAAGGTTAGAAAAAGTAAACCCAAATACCTATGTTCAGAATGACAGAAAATTGAAAGGTTTGGGAAACGTGGATTACTCTGTTTAAACTGAAGTTCCAGAAAAACACTGGAGCAAATAAAAAGCACCTAGAAGACAGGACAGATTACATAAGTATTGTCAACGTGGATTTTTAGAGAACAGACTGCTGAATCAAGTTGATTTTCTCCATGACAGGATGAAAATCCTTGTGTGAAGGCAGAAGTCAGTAGGTATCTTAACTTTCTCCTTAGCAGGGTTTTTGGTACTGTCTCACATATTTTCATTAGCAAGTCTAGATGAACCCTCTTTAAAGTGGGTAAAACTCTTTTGAAAACCATTATTTAGACCTGCCAATGGATAACTGTCAGAAAAGGATGTATCAAGTAGGATTTTGCAGAGGGTCTGTCCTGGGTCTAGTAGTATTTATTCAATAATTTCATTAATCATTTAGACAATGGAACCAGTGAATGCTTATTAAATGCAACATTTGCATTTAGGCCTTCTTAGGCTTTAGAATAGATTTACAGATAACTGTCTATAAACTTGGGTGACTAAGTTTTGCATCTAAAACCAGACCTTTTTCTTTTACTGGGAAGATAACATGCATCACAGTACTAAAGTCATGCAAACAGCTGGGAGTTCTCTTACCTCAAAAATGACCACTTACAAAATAAAAATATGAGTCTATATTTCGTGAATCAAAGTAGTTGCATAAAGGGATGCTGGTGCACTATATTGTTAACTAAGATTGTTAGAAGTCTCCTACAAGCCTCATGTCATCACATTCATGCAGGCAACGAAATAAACAAAAGAGACAAACATGAAAGTCAAAGTTGGTAGGAATAAAAGTTTTATTCCAATTGCAAGACAGGATTGAACACTTCAAGTGAAGCCTAAAACTGCAGGAGACTACTGACCTTCCACAACAGGGATGTGAATTGTACAATACGTAGTACAAGTTCTGTTCATTTCAATTCAATCCAATTGAGGATTTCACTCCAGATTTACTTCTGTGCTAAGATTTGGTAGGTACTGCTAAAACACTGGGTTTGTGTAATACACGTTCTTAAGAGGCAGCTTTACCATGGTGTGTCTTTTGTGGAGGGTGGGGTGGAACAGTAAATATTGCAGTTACTTGGACTGTGTTTGCACTATGACAACTCTCTCAGAATAACTGAGAACTTGGTATCTTGCAATGAAAATAACTATATGCACAGCGTATATTATTTCCAGCAAAGTGTCGTGTGCTTTTAGGCCTGACATGCTAGTTGAATCTAGTAATTTGAACTCTGATAGGTCCACTCGCTATTGTAAGTCTATATTGGTGTGAGAGGGAATCTATGTCTCCCTAATGCCAGGCAAACTATTTTTAACCCTCTTTTTTTTATATACATGAAACTGATCACTAGAAGTGAAAGTTCTATAAATTCACTTCTTAGCAAGTTTATTTTGCCCATTATTTTTCTGGGGGTTTTTGTTTGTGTTTTTTTTAATGATACATTTTCTGTGAATTGATGTACAATTATTATCAGGAATCAACAAGTTTTCAAAATTCAGTCTGTATGGTTGATTTAGACTCTTACCAGCCTTAAGATGTCCTATCTAAGGTCTATTTTTTTTTTTCCTTAAAAGAGATATTGTTATGAGTCCTAATGTATTTAAGTTTGCAAAATGTTTGGAAATCCTTGGGTGGAAATGAAATTGCAATTTTATAATAACTATATTTTTTTCACAAAAGATATGTTTATTCCACAACAGAAAAATACCAGGTTCGTTTTAGGCAGAGAATCATATAATTATGTAAAACTATCAGTCAGGGATGAATCATCACCAAAATAAGGTCTGATAATCTCTTTTCACAAGTAGATGGAGAAGGAGCTACTAGCCATCTGGACGCAGCAATTTCAGATACTCAGTTGATAACTCAAACCAAACACAAAACTTAGTTTCCCACCTTCATAGCAGCAATGCCATCTTCGGATCCGTAATACAAACACAACGTGAGCATACTTCTTGCAGGAAGGTTTTTAAATGAGAAGAAATGCTTCCAGTCTGTTAGCTATTATTTTAAAATTTTTAACAACCCAAGAGATCAAAGATTTAAATAATCTTCCTTATGACAAGCAAGTCGAATTGGATCCTTCTTGTTACAATTACCATGCTTAGAAATACATTTCTATGATTTCCATGAACCTTCCCTTAACCTGAATTATTTTCTCTACAGTAAATGTTTATTGTTTCTGTAAAGCAGCTAATTATTACAATTTTACATATGTATCTGTGAAGTACCAGTTTGATCTTGACTTATGATAGACCAAGGAGAGTAGCAAAAGTGATAAAATTAGTCGTCCTCATATCAGTAGTTTCCACAACCAATATTCCTTCTAGCTGCCTACCTATAAAATTAAAACACACAGGATTCTTTAGGATAGGAAGGATTTTGCATGGAATATTTTAATCTGTTATTAAACCTGGGTATATAAGATGACAAAAGCTTTACAAGTGTGCTAAATTTCCTATTACAGCAGAATATCAAACGCAAGCATATATCTAGACTTTTAAAAGTACCTTTTGATTATTTAGTGAACATACATATACAGGAAATCTCTATACCTTTTATAACTTCTGGCCTTTGGTGACTTTTAATCATACACACATATATATATTAGCCACGCGCACACACACAGAGCAATCTGAAGCAAAGGCAAATGATAGATGAACCATGAGGCCATATTGATTCCCTCTGCTATAACGCAAGTCAGGAGTGAAGTACGGCATCAGTATTAGAGATGCTGTCCATTAATCTTTCCTTGCTCTACAACTCCTTAATTATAACATATTAGCAGCGCATACCTGAGCGAGCACTGCTCTAATTTGAAACTGAAACAATGCTTGCATCCCACCGTGAGCATTAATTAAAAATCTCTCTTCTGTTTTCCCTGAGCTCTTCTTACATTTCCAGGTAAAGTTAAATAAAAATGTATGTCAATATGTAAAAGCTAGCTATCAGCAAATACATCATGTTACTGAAGTACTGGATGTTGAATGTCAACTTAAGTGGTTTCCTTTTGGAAACTGTGTGTTTGTCCATGCAGTTTCACATTATGGTCTTTACTAATAACAGTAATCATATCAGGCAGTCTTTGCACATTTGACAAGTTGATAATATCACAAAAGATATATACAAGCTTTCTGGGTTATTAAGTATAATACCAAGTAATAGCTCATTTGTGCATTTCTTGATATTCCAGCTAAGGAAAATAAATTAGAAGTGAAAAAAAATATAAGTCCAAGTTTTAAGAAGAAAACATATAAAATGAAAGCTTGATATATAAGATAAAATACAACATACAGCAGAACAGGAGTAATAAAATCTTTGTGCAAAAATTCAGTATCTGAAAAAAGTTTAATATTTCTGGTTTAGGACTTTCAAACCAAGTAAGTTGCTGGTTGATATCAGGTTGTTTAGCTAATTACAAATAAGTATGTAGAGTTTACAAAGGCTCTTTGGGTAAGGTATACTTCACACGCTCTGCTGTGCAACCAGACCTTTTCTCAGGGAAGTAACCTGGTCAGCAACGCTTGAATGACTACATTTAACACCATTCATTCTCAAGATGAAATATGTAAAAGAAAATATACATAATATTCATTAGTATACAAGTACTTATCGCCAACAGAATCTTAAAGATATCTGACATACCCACAAACTTATGTTCAAATTACTGCTTTTTGGTACCTGAATAGTAGTGCCCACGATGTCTGTTCCTGGTGAGAAAGACTGCCTCATGTGAAACACTGGCTGTGCTGAGCATGAGAAGTGTTATCCCAACAGAAAAGCCCAGCTTGCCAACAAGAATGATAGCAAAAAAAGCTCTTAACAGAGCTCCTACTGTTGCAGCCAAAAAGCATCCAAATTGCAGTGGTCCATTACTCTACTGATGACAACCAGATTAAGCAAAGCCTGACTGCGGGATGCTAAATTCAAGTGATGCTAAATTAAACGTTTTCTAGAAATGTCCCACATCTGAGAAGTTACATCAGTGGGCCTAGAATTTTTTTTTGTTCTTTCCCATGGATCTTCTTTTTTTTTCAGCTAGCTGGATAAAATTTCTCATAAATGTCAGCACGCCATACTGAACCACCTTCTAACTACATTTTTTTCCATCAGAAGTATTATATTCCTATGTATCATTTTAATACAAGCATATCAATCAATCAGCAGCAGCCACCTCTGGGTGGGTTGGGTTTTTTCCTTTCTTTTTCTTTTATTTTAACTGAAACCTATTCTGTTTTCTGACAACGTAGCCAGTTGTTTTTTTAATGGAGCACCCTTCTGTAGAAAACAGGTTCTTTGTAATATAACTAATCTAGTTGAAAATACAGGGAGCAGGGGGTGTCAGAAAAGATGTTCTGATCAACTTTAACAAGAGGAACTCAACTTGTAATTTGACTGCCCCCAGTGTAACTTAATATAGCTTGGCAATACATTTTCAATTAACTCGTAGAGTACATTAAGCTCATGTAAAATTTAAAGAGCAAGAAATTGAATTAATATAGCTCAAGATCTGAGACATTCCCACAGTACATAGAAACAGAGCCTTGTGTGTTACCTGTTATTGAGCACACACTTCAATTCATTACTATAATTCAGTAAACTAAGAGAAGATTCCCATCATTTCTTGTGTAAAATATCTGCAAAAGGATGTAAATTTATTACAGCCGGACACCTACACTGGCTCAGCAACCCCAGCTGCATGGTGTCACACAACCGGCTCGCAGTTCTAGTGTTGGCTAAGATGAAAACTGTCACCAAACTGCAGGTGCTTTAATTTCTATTTATCTTCAATTACATGATGAAAATAACCCTTGACTACTTACGCTCACCTTCCTAAGGGGCATAGGGATATTTCCACCTGCAATCCCTGAGATACAAAAGCTGGCCCTATCTTACCCTGGTACAGTTCTAGCTTTTGTGGCCTCACTTGTCCTCGTACTCAATTCCCAAGCGCAAGACTGATCTTGTGTTCAGTGGCTTCAAAGCAGCCACCTCCCTCAGGTGGTTTACAAGCCAAAGCATTGTCAACTACAGCAGACAAAGAAGGAAATGCAATGCCTAAAAATTCATTGGAAGTGATTTTTTTAAAAAAAAACGTGATATGGCAGAGGTTTCTGAACAGAACCCAGCACAGCGCCAACCAAGTTTTAATGGAACTGTTCCAGTAACAGAGTTTAGGTTTTTCTCGTTGTGAAGGCTATTTTTGCTTTACTTCTCTATTTCATAGGCAAGATAATTCTTGTGTTTATGTGGCAGAGAAGCAGATTCTTGGTAGAAGACAGAACTCAGTTTTCTCCTGCTTGGACTTACCCCCGAAAGCTTGCTGAACTTCTAGGGGAGTGGCTGACAATGATTCAGACCTTGATGTAATACAGTTTCTTAGGTTTTTTCAGACCACTAATAATGTACAAAGTATTGTGAAAAAGTCAAACTGAAATGGAAGTCACACCTTAAAATAGAAAGTAGACCTCATTCATTTAAATCAATAAGCACAGAACTTAATGGAGTCAGACGTTCTATTAATTACTGCTGGTAAGGCAAAAGGGAACATTTTATAAAGTAGCATTTCGTGAACCACGGTGACAGTATCAGACATAGTACTTCATAGCCTTTGAAAAATGATGGAAGATTGCAGTTGAGGGAAGGGAAATATAAAAAATAAACAGAAGCTTTGGTTAATATTGTGTTATAAAATCTTATGGAGAGTAATGACAAGTTTTACAGATAATTGTTGCAGTACTTAAGGTTAAATCCAGCCACTTTCAAAATACAAAATAATTTAGGCTAGCCAGAAATATCAAACAGCTTTCCATAAAATACTTCAGTATTTGCACAACAAATTTTCAACAAACCCGCTTACAATTAGCTACAATTCCCACAATAGCAACGCCAGTGTATTTAGTGATGATAAAGTCCAATAATTCATAAACAAGTGTGCTACTAGGTGTCGTAACTGCTGCTCTTTAAAACTAAGAGAAGGCTTTTGCATTAGCTATATACATGCACCAATATCCAAATCAGTCTGCTGAGCAATCCCAAAATAAGGCACCGCTCTGCCAAGGCATAAATTTTAGCGTGGTATGCAGAACACAGTTCCTTGCTCCATCATCAAATGTCCTCAGACTTATTCACTTTAGATCAGTGACAGTCACCTGGGAACAAATGAAAACTTCATCACAGAACCATTGTGTGTTGTCACTAAAAGGTAAATGTATTTCCTTTTCTAGCTTTACATAGTTCATTTAAAGAGTATTGTGCATTGTGTACTTGTGTGTGAGGCAGGGCAGAGAAGCAGAAAAAAAATCTAGCTGTATTTATCTTAAAACATAAACGCATTGCAAGAAGATATTGATAACCTCAGAATAAATAAAGCCTACTGCCACACAGTCTAAGCCATTCCTTCTTAGAGGAATTTTAATTTATTAGATTTTAATTTAAACATTTTAATTAAATTGTTCTTAACCTGCATTCAGTACGAAAATCAGTATTACAGATCAGACTACCAGTCTGTTCACAATATTCTCACTACAGATCTGAAATCATGCATTCCCGTCCAAATGTGTGATACAAAACCAAGCCTTGCAAAAGGCTGCAGAATGCTTAAAATTCCAAAATACAATGGTAACTTGCAGTGTACAAGCAATGCTCAAACCAAAGAGTCATGTCCCATGGGCACACTCAGAAAAAGGCGTAACATTTCTTTTCTATATCTTGGCAGGGAGGGAATCACAGGAATAACCAGATAATCAAAACCACAACACACATCCTTATGCAGCTGCAGCACAAGCATCGCCCTGATTGACCTGAGGACTCTATGAGTGCTTGCAGTTCTGCTTCTGTGTGCTAGCATAATTCCTCAATACTAAGTCACCAGGAGCCAGACTGCAAGTGAAAGTCCAGTCAATGCCCAGAAGATACCAGTAAAGCCCTGTATTTTTCTGCTTTAAAAAATATGACGCCCAGTCCCACCATTGGTAACAAACTGGAACTGCCTCTGAACAAGCCAGAAGTCCAGTGTACTCAGTGTGTTGAGAGCACCAGCTGGATCCAAGTACTCAAAGTAAGATATACTCAGTATCTTTCTAAAAAGCAGCTCTTGGCTAGTAGGAACTATGAGGGAGTTACATTTATGCATATATATAAAAATATACACACATATATAATCTACTGACTAGCACTTCTGCTCAGGAAATGAGAAATCTCAGTTCTTCAGTCTGAAGATTGTTCGCTCCCTTATCTGCCATATCACAGGATAGTCCCTAGCTATTAGTCTTTAAGTGGGGCTGGGACAAACTCTTCTTTTTGCTGAAGCCATGCCGATGAATAGAAAAGCTGCATGAAGCCAGAAAAAGAGCAAAAGGAAAAGCATGACTCTGCACCCTAATAGGATATTTGACTGGAGAGAGTGCAATTATCGTTTCCAGCTTCGGCTCCCAAGATTGTTAATGCATTGTGCGTTAAGTAGCTATTCTGTGAAAATTTTGACATAGTCTTGGGAACAGGACTCAATTCACAGCATAACCACAAAGATACAATCCTGCTCCCTTGTCCTCTTTTCCAGCTCTACAAATCTTGTCGTCTTTTCTATACAATGGCTTTAGCAAAAAGGAAAGTCTTGTCTTTGCTCCACGCAGTCTGTAGCTTAGCAATTATTGTGCTGCCCCTAGGAGTTAGTAAGATCTTAGACTGTACTTGTGGATGTTCCTGCTGACACTTCTTAAACTGCTGGCATGTCTAATCAACCATGGTTTGAGAAGGGAAGGGTGCAAGGCAACAGCTACTAGTGCCAGCAAAGTTCTATCCTCTCCGGCTTCTTGTGGCATCGCATTCCTGGGCCGAGGCTACATCGTGTTTTGCTGTTCACCTGCCCAACATGACTGGTACTTGCTTTACTTAATTAGAGCAAGTTTCCTTCACAGGGGATAGGTTTTCAATTTCCCTTTCAGACAATCAAAGGAAGGGGACAGCGGTTATCCTGGGGAGCACTGACTGCATTAGGTACCTTGTACCTGCCAGTTCTTTTGTTTTTTCTGCCAGTACCAGAAACTGGTCATTATCCAAGTCAGTGTGGATGGGATTCATGTGGTTAAGTCGGTCTCATGTATAGAGCAGATGTAGTCATCCTATCCACTTCTTTTGCAGAGCTGTAATCAAGGGAACAATTTATCTCCTCTTACAGAAAAGATCTAAAGTATGTAAGATCAGTCATCACCTAAAAATGTCTGTTTTAGTCTCACCTATAGTGGAACGAACTTTGGGCAACCAGCTCAGACTGACATCCAAACTGCAAATACCTAAGGTTAAGCCTGATGAATCCCCCTCCACATGTCTCTGAAACAGAGCTTCCTCTGACTTCAGCCTTTGGCCTCCCATATGCTGACATGAACATACTGATAGCGATCCTGCTTTGGGCCAAAGGAGCAGACAAGCCAATCCCCAGAATGCACTCTGTTATTTCATAGTGCTTTGGGTAGATTTCAACTTTAGTAAGCATTAGATCAAACCTTATGAACTTAGAGGTTCTCTTTCCCTACCTCAGTCCCTACTAAACTCTCGCTTATTTAAACAGTAAAGTAACTCATCATCAGAATAGTCCAAGTACTTATCACAAGTTTTCAGTACAACCATAAACTTAAATTCACAACTACTACCCAAAGAGGATGGGGTGGGGTGGGAAGAGAGCACAGCTCACCCATTGGATGTAGCAAAAACTCTCAAAAGCCAGTCATTAGGTTTGCAAAGAAAATTAAACATACAGACAACTACTTTGAGAAGATGTTTTTCAAATTTAAATGTCAGATTGTACCTTGCTGATATCATCAACATTCTGGAAGAACATTCTCTTCAGGGCCGATTTCTTTTCAAAAAGAAGTGTAATTGGATGAACTAGGCTAGGAATGGCTGTCATAGATAACATACATGGTAAGAGGCTTAAGAAAGCTGAAATAAACCCATAAATTATTCTGAGACAAAATTAAAGCAGAAAAGATTAATTAAGAAACCCAACTAGAATGCCTCCAAAAGTGAAGCACTAGACTGTGGGCCATGAAAGAAGCGTTCCCTACAAAGCAAGCAGTGAACTAAGAATTAATTTAGAAAGTGACCCATGACTGAATTCTCTCAGTCTTTCTCAAACCTTCCCTGCTCAGAGCATTTTAATGAAAATCCTCCTCCACTGCCATTATTATAAAGTGCAGCTCTGCAAGTAATGGCAAGGCTATGATTAATGCAACAGTTCCTGCCCTAGGAATTGGGTTATTTAGATCTGAGATGGTCAGATCTGATTAAGGCCATGTTAAAAATTTAGCGATGGTTCAAACTCCATCATGACAAGCTGTGTTCCCACAGTCGCATGCATTTCAGAAACAAGCCAGAAACAGTGCAAAGCATGATTTGTCTGGTTCCCAAATTATAAACCAAACATCCTTTAGTGCATTTACAGAAACCTTATTCCTGAATTGCAGTCTGTGAGCTCCTATGCACTGATATAGGAAGTGACCCGAACTGATCCATAGCTTTACAAATGTTAAACAAGCAAAGTACAGGCCAGAAAAGATCATTTGGCCATTTAACCAAACTGTTCATGCCCCTCAGCCTTCAGCTTTATTTCTCTGTTCATACCAACTACCCAATACTGCAGAAAAACATATTCAACTAAAAATATATTTTAAAAAATATCGGGCTTATTTGAAGACAAGTAACAAATAAATCTATTTAACTACTTTCAGTTTTTGCCCACCAGTTCATATTAAGACTGCCTCCTTGCTTTGAAGGGGTCCTAGTGCATGGTATTTGCTGAGCATTAAAATACTAACACACTGCAGTCATGCAATCTCACAATATTCTTTGAGAAAATGAACAAATTGAGTCTCATGTGCCTTAATATTTTCTCAAACCTAAAATCATTTCAGCTATTCTCTTCTGTCTCCATTCCAATTTTTGACAATAATTTTAAACACTGGCATGACAGTTTTATGCAACATTCTCGTAGTGGCCTTACCATTAGACTTGATGAAAGTTAAATTAAAGCCAAATCCCCCACATACCCAAGTTACTTTTTGTTCTCACATCATGAATTATATTAACTTTTTTTGCCATGATACCAGAGGAAAAACCTATATCAAGTTGTTTTCCACCTATATTCATTACTGAGGAACTGTCTGGGAGGTTGTCCTCCCCTGTTTTGCACAGCATGCATTCACCCCTTCTAGAAGTACATCTTTACATTTGGGTGTACCAAAACCATTTGTGCTTGAAAGCACAAAAGCAGCCATGCGCTCATCAAAAAACATTCTGCCCACGCTTTGTGTCTTTTGCAATTATTTATCTTAGGAAAGAAATTACATATTTTTCCCTAATAATTTGTAAAACTGAGGAAAACTGAACCCTACTTTAAAATCCAGTTCATGACGCGTTTGACATTGGTTTGACTCTGGCTGAGAACAAGGCCAAATCAACCAAGCCATATTCCTGCTTTCTTTGCTAGCTCTACTTTAACATCTTTTGGCTTTCTGACAAAAAAACAGATGTACGTATCTGCCTGTTAAATGAACTAATACCATGGCTAGATTTTTTCCCCTGATAGTTATACCAGATTCAAGCCCTTAAATCTCTTAAGGAATTATTATTCCCTTAATAACAACAGTGACATTATAGATGGGGGTTTTCTCCCTTCAGAAGAGATCTTGGAAGGCAAGAGAGAACACAGAGCACAACAGGATAATTACATTCTGCATAACTGGAAAAATATATTTAACTTCATTAATATATTTAAATAATGTAATTAGTATTTTAATTTAAGCTAATTTAATTAACATATTTTAATATATTAAAGATATATTAATATATTAAAGAAGCAGAACTTCAGGAGAGAAAAATTTCAACAAAATCTGTATAGATCTGCATTCTGGTTTTAACAATTGTACACTTAGATTAATGTATTCAGTATTCTGGATATTAGATTATCATTGTTTGGTTTTGTTTATACTTTCCACATCCTCACAGTCCCCATCTGTCTTTTTTTGTTTTCTATGTTTCTATGTCCATTGGAAGGGGGCAAGGAAGTTCATTTCTCTTCTGCTTGTATTGCATCTACTACGTGACTGGAGCTCCTTGCTACTGTAGCTATATAAACAGTGAAAACATGCAAGTGTGCAAGATGTACAAAATATGTTGATTATTCATTTACATAAACACATACCATACCTGCAAATTAACATGTTTACAATTGCTTACTGTTGAATTAAATAAACAAATGAATCCCCAAGTCCAGCTTTGTGTTCATTACAATCTCTGTTGCAATTACAGATCTAGTTAGCTTCCTAATTTGCTTTCTGAGAAATTAAACTAATGCTTAACTTTAATTTAGGTGCTAATTCCATTGCAGATGTTCGGCATGCTGCTTGGTTAAAGGATTTGCAATTACATTCTGTAGATTTGTTCTTAACTGCCAGCTCTATTATCAATAAAGCAGAACTAAGCTCTGGCTCAGTGTCATCCCTGCCCTCTTGAGTTATGCATGAACCTGAGCTTTTTGCTGTATGTTTGAGAAGAAAAAAAAAAAAGCTACAATATGGAAGCTTAATCCATTGAAAATGGAAGAACAAATTAAGAAGTTAAGGAGAATTTTTTTTAATTTGGGCTTCCATACCTTAATGAAAATTTCTTCTTTTTTATATACACATATGTATGTGTTTATACACGTATTTGTTGGGGTTTTGTGTTGAGTTTGGTTTGTTTGTTTGTTTCCCACACCTGGTCATTCAATATGCAAAGCTTGCTAAATGTAATTATGATATTGTACACCTGCACTTCCTTCTGTTGCCAGAAATCATCTCCACCTTCCAAAAAAAAGAAAAAAAAAAAAAAGAAATCAAGGAGAGAAAAAGCTGACCCTTTACTCCAGAAGGGTTGTGCCTTGGCATTGCTGCCCCCTGCATTACTGAACAAGATTTTTATTTATTTACTAAATTATTACAGCTTAATTTCAGAAAAGCACAAGTAATTTCAAAGAATCCTAATGACTACCAGCCTGCAAATACTTGACAAGGTTTAATGTTTATTTTTGGCAGTGGTGTCTTATACTATTGTGAAGTGATTTAGTCTACCAAAGGCATCAAGAGTTTAAGAAATTGCACAGCTGGGCACTCCCAACACTGAGACACCTGGATTTTGAAGTTTTGATCATATCATTGTATTGGAGCTTAAAGAGCTTTAACATTAAGAGTTCTCCTTTATGGCAAAGTGATCTGATGAGCCCTGTCCAACCTTTAAGGGACAGAAACAATCAGTCCCACATATGGCATGTAAAAATCCCAACTAGAATAGAGTTGTGGGTAGCAGTGAGATCAGCAAAAGCCTGGGAATGAAAAGATAAACGAGTCTCCACCCAATGTGAGACACTCAGCTGAATCCATCTCAACAAAGTAGCCTGAACCCTTTTTCAGCTGTCCTGGAAAATTCCCTATGAATTCAAATGAAGCCATAAAATCCAGTGTAAAACTATATACATATTTACCTATTCCAACACTACTGAAGTTTTACTTGAAATTTCGTCAAAGTTTCAGGGCCATTTTGTTGCCCAAACTCTGGACAAGCTGCAGCTTACATGAGTTCCAATTCTGAACTAGAACTTGTAACTTTACAAGCCTATTTATTACAAGAAAAAAGTGTTCAGCTAAGTAGCTGCATATCTTCTACACAGCACACCTTACAGCAAGTCAACCACATCAAAATGCTTATTAATTTAATTACACCTTTGGATAATCTCTTTAAGATCAGGATGGGCTTTTAGAGATTGGAAGCCTCATAATGCCTTCAGAGCAATGCCACAATTCCAACACTTGTTACGTAGATAACACACATTGTTTTGTCTTCTAGGACTAAGAAGATTTATGAGGTGAAGAATTTCAAAAGAACTTCAAGTATCTTCCATTTCGCATACCTAACTCCAAATCTTAAAAAAACAAACCAAACAAAAAAATACCCAACAACAACAACAACAACAAAAAAAAACCAAAAAACACCAAGAATCTATTTTTAGTGAATATTAAATAACCACATCTTCTCAAAATAGAGAAAATTTAACCCCATACCTTGTTTCTAAACAAAAAAGTTCAACTTTTGGTTATTGTTATGCATGATTTCTGTTTCAATTTATAAAATCAGTTTTAGAAAATGTCACTTTGTATTGGAAACGTCTAGATATTTTTTAAAAGTACAACCACTTATTTGCTAGTGCTATCATTAAAAGGACAAGCTTACTCCGTGAAGAATGCAATGCAGTTAAAATACATCATTATTACAGATAAGGGTGAGCTCTTCCACGTGTTCCCAACTAAAACTGTGTTTCAGGTGACTGGCTCAAACCCATTTAATAAAAGATTCTAAAGACTTGATTTGTTGCCTAAGTCTCTCTTAATCACACGTCTGAAAAAAACAGAACTTGATTTTGACGCTTTATTCATTTATACTATTTAGTTTCTAAAGCAAAAAATTAGACCATTTCAAAAACCACGCTTCCCCTAGCAACAGGTGAACCACAATGCAGATGATAAGTTCATTAAACTCCATTATTTCAGATTAGGTTGCAGAATCACAGGAGTAGAGGCTGTGGCACAGAGACCCCTGCAGTGAGGTCCAGACAAACTGAAGTGCCCATAAAACATGGAAAAATAATTCTAGTTCTGGAACTGAGCTAATAAAGGCAGCTGCTTTGCATCATAGGTAAGGCAAAATTGCCAACAGCAAACACAGTAGTCCCCTCTCCCTTTCTCCTTCCCTCACATAATTATGCAGGCATGTTACTTATTCTCCACATTTACTGAAACCCCAGTAGATCTGACACAAGGGCTCTGAAACCAGAGAAACCCCCAGATCTGGCACAAGGAAAGCAGAAGGTGCTTCTGGCTAGGGAGGGAGAAGAGACAGGAATCACCCCAGTGGCAATCTGGTTGGCTTAACCATAGCAAACTGCACCCCAAAATTCACCTCTGAGAATACCAAGTACAACACTATGCAGCTGCACAGGTTCCAGTTTCAAAACCTGTATGGTGAGCTTCATTCTGTTATAAAACAAAAAGTTTTGTGTGTTGCAGACTTAAATTAGTGTGTTTACTTTGCAAAGATAAACAGTAAATATAAAGGACAGTCTGAAATTAGTGGATGTAGCACAGTATTCCCAGAATTCTGGCAAAGTGCTTAATATGATTCTTTGCTGAAATTTCTTTCACAAAAGAATTTCGTTCTCAAGTGTATACTGTGTATTTCCTCAGCTCAATTTTTATGCAACTTATAAAATAAAATGGACAGGGAATTAATCACTTACATGCTTCTATGGAAATCATTACTCTCACTTTCCTGTTAAAAAAAAATAATCAGTGAACATCTAAATTTGTCTGCTGTATCCTTAGCACAATTCATTTCTCCATTTCAAATTAAGAAGAATGGATTCTGATGGATTGATCCAAGATATTTATTTCAGTTAAGGTATTTACCAGACTTTATAAATGTATGTTATTCATGCTAAAAGTGCAAGCCACATCCTCACTTTGGCTCTAAAGTTTTCTTATTCATATGCAATACAATAATCCCATGCCACATCAACTTCCAACATTGTACACTATTTTTCATCAAAAATTTACAACAGGACATGCTTTTGAAGTTGGTTTTGCTTCACATTATGAACCTCTCTGGACATTCAGAGATGCATTCAGCAATCATGAGTATCATACTTCTCATTAAGGTCTAAATGGCAGGAGAACAATGAGAAGAAAGACATTGTCAAATCACTGCAAAAGAGGACTAATTTTTACAATTACTAATGCAGATTTGTTTCAAACCAGAACAGACACCATACTGCCAAGGAGATTCAAGTTTCAGAAAGAAAACTGTATCACTAGCTGAATACGAGGAAGCCCAAATAAAAGTAAAACATTTAATGTATATAGATCCATGTTCATCTGTTTGAGACTGTGCCACATCCAACAGCTCATGTTGCATTTTTGTGCACATGGATCCACTTTATTTCATTATGAGAGATCACCTGAAAGATACTTGCATGGAAATCTTCCAAACTACACCATCAGTGGCATTGGATAGTACAAATCTACAACATCATACACATGAAAGGCATATTTCCACAGCTACTGTATCACTTTTTTATTGTGAACCATAACAGCTACAAATCAAACTAATGTTTAAAACATCTCCAGTTTTAGACACACCATGCAGCTGTGACAATTGCCTTTCCAACAGGTGCTTTCAACAGCAATCTAAGGAATTTTGAGGTCTGCACAGCTGTTTTCATTTATTAATACGGCTTTTCCCATCCTCTCCAGTAAACAGAAATCACGTATGTGGGTGATTAACTGATTTATAATCCTCAGAGGTATGGACATTTATGAAGCAAGTCAGGAACTGGGAAGATCAAACACCTGTGAGGCATTTACATTCAGTTCAAAAGTGTTATTCTGCTAAAAGAACAGGCATTGCAGATTAAAGCATTTACTGTATAGATGGTAATACGACTGCTGTTGCTTTTCAAAGCATCTCTCAGACACACAACATTGTGCCTAAAAATTCTATGTGCAAAAAATAAAAAAGAAATAAAACTTATATAGGTTACACTCCTTAAACCAGTCCTTTGTACCTATATGTTATGACACAGAGTATTTTACCCCTATAGAACTCCTTCCCCATTCATAGTATGGTTGAAGGCTCATCGCTACACATCTTGATCTGTGGCTGTAGAAGGCATGAAAAGATTTCTTGCTCAATAAAAACTGTTGTGAATTCAAAAGTATTGTCTCCTTGTGGATTTCTACTGCAGCATCTAAGATAAAGTGTGAGATACAGCCATAAATGAGTATGTATAACCAGGGGTTACAATTCCCACAGCCTTAGCAGTAAATATTCACCTGCAGTTCTAGATGTGATTTGAGTTGGGTCTCTAATGATTATGACACTGTACATTTGTGCTGATTTATATGACATATACTTGGTATAACTTTGTGCTGACATACACCTGAACAATTTTTTTATAAAAATATACAGGCACTCCAGAAACCTGTCCCATTACACACTTGCGCTAGTATGAATTGAATTACTCATTTCTGTATTACATTTGTGCTCTCCTAGCAACTGACTGCTAGTCAGGGAACTGCATTTTGATCTCTAGCACTGCACACTGCTAACAAAAAGCACCAGCTTGAATCTTCACCTCAAAACCTGAAAACCCAATTACTGCATCAGGGCATCAAGATGAATAAACCATCCTCACTCAGCAGCACATCCCCTGGCTTTCCCAAATCCAACGGTATGCAGACAAAAGAAAAATAGTGGCAAAAAAGGGCAAGCCCAAAACAACCTGTAACCCTCTTGAATCCACTCCTCCTTTTGCACTTGTGTCTAACTGATGGGGAGGTGATTAACAGCCTCCTCACACTATTACATACCAGCCACAGCTCACCAATGGTTTTTCCAACTCTTTTGGCAAGGCAGTTCCTTGCCCATAAACCGGTGCCTTCTTCAGGATTTGCTGCTCCTGAGGATAGGTGCTGCACAGTCACGATGCCCGGACTGTTCTCCAGACAGCTCATCCAGAGACATTAACAGTGAGCTCATCATGCCCAAGACTTTCAGCCTAAGGTTTACTTTTCAGTCTCATAGCCTTTCTCTGGCATAAGTACAAAATGTTTTCTGCACCATCTGCTCATCTGTGATATAAACAGGGTCAGCACAATGTTACATCAAAGTAATTTACACCTATTCATTCTGACTTACCAATAAATAACACATCAGTACTAAGATGAAACTATCTACAGACTTCCTAAAGTGTGGAAGTATTACTGAGAGGCTTCCCTAGCTATACTGCATGTGTAAATGCCAACCACATCATATAATAAGAGGATTTACCAGCTACCATTCGCTCCAGCTACCACTGAAGCATAACATTTAGGCTAGTTACAGTTATTATGCTGCAGCAATCCTAGTTTTAAGAACTCAGCTCCACAGTCTTCTAACAGGTCGCTTTTCTATTAAAAAAAAAGTTGTCATCAGTCTTCTCTTGAATAACTGAACCAAGATGTTGTATTAGTTGTGGGGAAAAGGGGCTGATTTATTATGTTTTTAAAATTTGAGTTTCAAAATTCGCTTTTCTTGTGAAATTTCAGGATTTACCACAATGACCCAGTATATGAATTCTGCTTTCTGATCAGCCCTACCTGTCAGCACCCTTCAACGACATTCACAGGGCGTATTTGGATCCTTAGCTGTGGCTCCTGTACATATGATCCACTCTTGCACTTGCTTCTGAGGGATGCCTGCCTCAGCAGGGTATGAGAGGGAGAGGTTGACAAGGAGTCAAGAGAGAGAACTGCATTAATGCAGGAAAATAAAAGGTCAGAACTCGAGGAGGGACTAATGAAAGGGAACAGGAGGAGAGAGCAATTCATTCTGGGGGAGAACAGACTGTTTGCTATTTTAAATTTCATGGGAATTTGAGAATTTTCTCTCAAATGGTGTTTTTTCCCCCCAATACAACAGTACTGCTACACCTATTCCCTTCAAACAAAAGTAGCCCTCTTATAATAAAAAATATGAAATAAAACCCCACTAATTATGTCATAATGCAAAACATTTCATTTTAACAAAACATTTTATTTCCCCTCTACTACTACCCAGAAAAATATTACAAACTGCAAAACAATGCGTAATTGAAATGTACAATCTTTTAATTATGGATAAAATTGATGTATTTCAGGACTTTTAAGTTTTTTTCCTAATTTTATTTGGAACTATTTCTCATATAAAATTGCAAATAAAACATAACATTTTGATCGTATAAGGCTGTATTCTGCCTATTACCAACCAAAAATGAGCAGCTGTTTAAAATTTGTTATATTCATAAAACGTTTAAAACAAAAGTGCTGAGTGACCCATAACAACAACAGTCCCCCTAAACACCTTTCTTATAAATTAATGTTTAATAAGAATGAAATCTAATAAGCAGGTCAGAAAACTGCAAAGCAAACGGTAGCTCTGCTGCTGCAACTATTCCCCAGACAATATTCTCATCACATACAAGATATCCATTATGATATATATATATGTTTATTATAAAATAAGTCTTTTCAGCTGTACACTTTCCAGATAGTGAGTACTGCTATTATTTCTCCTTTAAAAATAAATTAGTTTATTACAGCCATACTCTTGAATGTGAACACTGCATACCCCTGGACAGTCTGAAAATGGAACCTTCCTTATTTCTGCATCTGTGATTATTACAGAAAAATAAACCCGTGTACATATGGGAGAAGGGAAGAAGGATCAGAACTGTTCCCCAGAAGGGACACAATGATTGACTGACTATCACTAGGTAGAGTCATGGTCCAGATTATGCTCCCAAAGCACTTTCAACAAAAGTCTTTTTGGGAGGTTTTCAGTTTCAGGCTTAAAAAAAAAAAAAATAAAAAAAATTAAAAATACCACTTGTACTCTGTTCTTAACTGAAAGGGCCTGGAGAAATATCCATGCAGCTACCATGGCCTAATGCTGTGAGCACATCTCCAGACACAGAAGGATCTCACAAAGCCACATCACCAGCCTGTCAGAGATCACTCCGGGCCATGAGACACCTCCCACCAGCAGCACAGCCTCAGGCACAACCCAGAGGAACTTCACCAGTCAAATTCATACCTCCAGCCACAAAACCCTCAGCACAAATTCTAGCCCATGCAGCAGTCAGACTGCCGTACCCAGTGATGGGCTGTAAGTCTGGGTCCCTGCTGGGTCAGAAGAACCTTTCCCAGAGCAAAAATAGGGATTGTGTTTCTGCTCATGGATTTTCTGATTATCCAGGAAGAGATCCTTAGTGGGGTACGGAGCCGTGTGAAGGACAGGACACACTCCTTAAGCTGAGTTTAAATCCCAGTACCACCTTAGCTCTGTGTTTATGGATTTTTGAGGTTAGCATGCCAGGCATTACACCACAGCCTCCAGCAGACCACTTTCCATTTGCACAAAGGTCACATGCAAACTACATCTGGCCAACATTAACATGCCCCTGGCCAAGCAGAAGACACAACCCAGCTTAATAATCAATCTTACTTCACCTTCTCTCCATGCAAATCAAAGGCTGAAAGCCTTGGGGAACATTTTTCTCCCTCCTGCCACCTGACCTGCTTAGAGTGGCAGAGAGGACACTGTTTCTGGCATATATCCATGTCTTCCCAAATGCACCTAAAACATTTCAGCTGGACCCAGGGTATTCCTGAGATAAAAGGAAGATGCACATGCCAAGGGCCAGACAGGTTTTCATAAGATCTGGGCTCCCAGTTCAAGAGAGACAGGGAGCTGATGGAGAGGGTCCAGCGGAGTGCTATGAAGATAATAAGGGGACTGGAGCATGTCCCTGATGAAGAAAGGCTGTGAGAGCTGGGCCTGATTAGCTTGGAGCAGAGAAGACTGAGAAGGGATCTTAGCAATGTCTGCAACTGTCTTCAGGGTGAGTGTCAAGAGGCTGGGGCCAGGCTCCTTTCAGTGGTGCCCAGCGACA
>JAVJGI010000050.1:60789242-60870890 GCA_035590275.1 Ibycter americanus
CAGGAGCCCTCCACCACCAACCTTCCCCCTAGGTTATATACTGAGCATGACATTCTATGGTATGGAATAGCCCTTTGATCAGCTGGGGTCAGCTGTCCTGGCTGTGCCACCTCCCAGCTCCTTGTGTCCCTCCCCAGCCTCCTCAGTGGTGGGGGGGTGTGAGGAGCAGAGGGGGCTGTGACGCTGTGTAAGCACTGCTCAGCGATAGCTAAAGCATCCCCAAATTACCTCAAGTTTCCAGCACAAATCCAAAACAGCCCCATGCTAGCTACCATGGAGAATATTAATTCTATCCCAGCCAAAACCAGCACAGTATGGCATCTCCAGAACTTAAGAGTTTTAGTTAATGTGTTTGCCAAGAGATGCCTGGGGTTTAAATAAAATAGAAAGAGGAAAAAAAAAAAAGATGCTTTGTGGTAGACTGACTGTTTCTACCGATTTTTGAAGTGGAATAATCTTTTTTGAAGCTGCAGCTGTCTTCCATTCTAAAATATGCTATTAACCTCTATTCCAGTCATAACTGTTTTTCAAAACATGCCAACAAAATACATTGAAACCTGTAAACATTTTTTTGGCATAATTATGGAAGGTACTACTTCATGAAATAACAAAATAATTTTACTCAGTGACCTAATTCCTTAAGGGGAAGAAAAAAAAAAAGAAAAAAAAAACTTTTTAGGGCTAGTATAAATCTCTTTTCAGATAATTTGAAATAAAGCCCAACAAGAAGGCATGGCTTCTAATTGGCAATGCATAGATCTAGAGACATGAAATGGGCACTAACTGGCTGATTACCTTTGTAGTGAACATGGATTTGTAATTTGTAACGCAATGTTAAACATGTCCATCAACCCTTTGCCACTGAGCACTCCACCCTCCACTGATACAGAGCTGAAACAGGAATTCTTTTCTGCCCAAACTTCTTTCAGAGGTTTCCATTTCTTCAGTTATAATAGTTTCTGTATCAAGTGTTCGTATGGGTGAGCTCTAACTACCGGAGGAGCAGAAAGACTACCTCTTTGGCTTTCAAGGCAAAAGCAGGGACCCAATTTAAAACAGTGACTGACCTACTAAGAGAAAAAGTAATCTTAGTATTAGACTCAATTTCAAACATTTTTAGCAGAAACTTTGAGTGGAACTTTGGCATCTAAAGTTAAATTTACCATAACAAAATTGAAGTGAATAAAAGAAGTGAAGACATGGAATAGGACTGACATTTCTTAACTGTGTACTAGCATTACCTTATCTTATGTTTTGTTGAACATCCTGGTTCATTTGTATGCAACCATTATTCACAGGAATTTTTGAACTAAGTAAAAAAGTGGAAATGTTTAAGAAAAGAGAGATTACTTCATTGAAGAATCAAATATTTAGAACACAATCATTCACCAAACACTTGTAAGCAATCAAAATTATAGGTAAAATTTCAGGAATAAACTTTTTAATAGTTACTGTCAGTGAAAAAACAGTTTGTTCTATTAAGTTGCCTGGCATAAGCCATCAGCAAAATTCCATTAAAATGAAGGCAGGCTGTCAGTAAAGTAGGAACACTTAATTATTGTAGAAGTCTAGTAAGTCTTTACAACTTGAACTCAGAAGTGAAACATTTAAGGGAAATGAAATAACATCTTAGAAAAAGAAATGAAATCGGAAGACTTCCAGGAGACTTATAATTTGGAAAGGTTGAGGGGGGGCCATTTAAGTGACAATAAACACAAGAAGCAGTCAAACTTATTACTTAAAGTTAGAAAATGAATTAAAATTTAAAACCAAAAACAAACACCAGCACCCCACCATCACCTCAAAAACCACTCCACCTCCAAAGGAAACAAATCAATTTAATTTTGGAAATCCACAATTCATTTAAACTGCTTCCACTGTGATTGGATAGTGCAGGTTGTCTTCTATAAGTGTCCAATAGACTATGAAACTATTGGCAATTATACTGTACAAATTTCCATCCATCTAATTGTCAATCTACCCCCTAATACCCTTTTTATCTGAATTTCACAGGAATAGAGATAGAGCAGCATGATGTATTGTCAAGAGAGACGACTACAGGACAGAGGGAAAAAAAACATCTGAAGGTCTCATTAGTTTTCAACTCTACCCTCAATTTTTTTTTCCCCCCACCAGCGCATTATATAGTTTCTGGCTGGATAATACACCTCTTTCTTATCTATTATAGATGTTCACCATAAAGAAAGAATCAATTACAGCTCAATAACAGATAGAGAAACCTAACAAAAGACAATCTTGTCATTGAAAAATTGCATAGCGTGCAACTGCTCAATTATACCTGTCCTGTTACTTCCAGTAAAAAAACTATGGTGGTATAGTCTAATATCTGAAAGAAACAGTGAGATAACTCAGTTGGAAGACTAAATACAATCTTAAAAGAGCTAAGACTAAATAGAATAAGTTAGGTACACTTCTTCAACCTTATCATAATACTGTAAAGTCAACATTAACACAAATGTTTGCTGCATTATATTAAAAAAACAAAGCCTTTTCCTTTTAAAAGACATCTTTCCTTGAAGAGTTTAGAGTCCAAACATTAAATGTTGTATTCCCTTACTCTCCCTTAATATCCACTGCTCTTACCAACCTTCTTAAATCATGCTGATCCTACCTTAGGGCCAATAGAGGAACATGCTGACACAGCAGCAAAAGCAACCCAACGTTTCTCAACCTATGCATAGCAGCAGCCAAAGATATTTAAGTAAAAGACTAAATTACAATAAATAGTTTGGGACCATAAAATATATTTGTTGTTCTGTCTAACTCTACAGCAACTGTTGTTGTGGTTGCCATGGAGGTTGTAGGGCATGAAAGAACACTCTGTTTCAATTAAAGGATTCAAATTGCTTATAATGGGGAATAACTGTTCATTAACAGGTCTACCTGTTAATCAGCAGTACTATGATTACTTCAGTTTCAGATTGTTCTCATTTATTAAATGAGGACATAGAACAAAACAAGCCTGTCATTTCTCTTTATTACAGAGCATTTATTCTAAGCATTAGAATAAAAAGAAAGTATATCTTTTCTTTGGCTTCTTTCATTCAGCTTACTTTGGCTGAATGTTCTACTTTGGATCCCAACCAGACAAAATTAAGGACTTCTAGTAATAGGTACGCAACTTGGGATAAAGTTTCTACATTCTTTATTTAAAAGAGGAAAAAAAAAAAAGAAAAGAAAGGAAACAAAGCAAAATTTGTCTCAGTTTAGTTCATTTGCTCAGAACAACCACAGTCATTGAATGTTATTTTCATATGTGGAAAACAAATATTTAATATATGCATGTGAAATTGCATCTCATATTTAGAATATTCTAAAGTGATTGCCTCCTACTTAGCTTCTTACATAGCATCATGGAGGTTATTTATTATCGAATATATTTTCACATACAAGCCACTTCCAGACAAGAAAGTCACTATGTCTTGCAGAAATAGTAGTCAGAGTTTTGCTCTGCTGAGGCAGATACGCTTTGGGGTGATCCAAGTCATAAGGTTTTGCTCCTCAGTTCTCTGATATTCTTTGAGAAGTTACTTACCCAGGATAACAACATTCCCCACTGCAAACCATAAATTATTTTTTTCCTATCATGTTTACTGTCTAAAGGCAGATTGAGAGTCAAAAAACTTTTAGTGCTTGTCAAATGCTATGAAGTCAAGAACAAAAAGGTGTTCATTGAATGATCATTGCAATACAACAACAGTGAACTGATGCACAGTCTGGCCAGCAAACTTGGAAAAGGATTTTTGACAAAACTTTTGAAGGAAAACAAATAAAAAAGAATGTATGGCATCTTAAGCACAGAGAAACCTGTAACTATAAAGAAATATCCAAAAGGATGTTTTTCAGGAGAAATTCATTAAGTCTACAGCTTTGCCTCCCACACATCCAAGAAAATACAGAGTAAATAGTGGCCTTGGAAAACTGGTACATTTGGAAAATATATAGTCTGATTCATGATCCCTTATTTTAAGCATATGTATTATCAGATGGGATTACTGAATTTTTCAAAAAGAATTATATAAGCAGCATGATTATTAAAAAGTATACAATTTTCTTGGGCAAAGTTTTCTAGCCTATCCTCTTTTAGACACTCCTGTCAATGCCTCTGTTAATTATCAAAGTAACTTGATAATTGATGGTAATTAATCTGATTGTTTCAGTGCAGCAGTGGTTAACTGGGTCAATACTCATTTATTGATATTCAGGGGGACAAAGGCAAATATCACAGTTATACATCTAACAGATTAGGTGAAGCCCAAAATAAGCAAGTAGATCCGACGTTATGCACCTCATTTTAGCAGTTACACATTTGTAAGTAATCAACATGCTAAGTACCCTTTTAACACCAGAAAAAAAAAATATTTCTCTCTCATTCAAATCTGGAGTTGCCATATAATCGCAATATGGCTGTGTAGCTGTCACTGCTCTGAAAACTCACCAATTTCACCTCTCCTTAGTTTTGGCAATTTTTATTACTACTCTGTTCATAAATGTGTTTATGCAGAGTTGGAGGGGCGGGGGGCATTTGTTTGGTTTGGGATTGTATTTTTTGGTTGGTTGGTTGGGGTTTTTTTTTAGTAAAGGTGAACAATTTAAAGAAAAAAACCTGCCTATTATTTTACTTTTTCAAAAGCCACAACCAAAACATCTTAATCGTGAAGTAAACCATAACATTTCCGAATGCCACTTGACACAAGAAGGGGACAAAGTATGATGAATTTTCAGCTGAGACACACTGTTGCAGTGTCACTCCAAACCAGGATTCATTTGCTTTCCACCTCATTGCCAGAACATTATCCCTTGGTGTTCTTTTCTTTACAGACCATGCTGTCCTTTTCAGGCTCCTGTGTTTCATGATTCATCAGGCACAAGTTTTAGTAAAACTCCCTAATGCCTTTTTTCAAACAGACTGTACTTTTCCATGGTCTCCCAACTGTTAGAATTACTCTTTTTTTTTTTTTTTTTTTTTTTTTGGAGTGTAATAAAATAATGAAATAGGGAACATCTCTGAACATGTCCAACACCTATGCCAGAAGCTGCTACATAGTTTACCCAAAAAGAGTTAATGAAGAGGCTCACAACACACTAATAAGATACATGGTAAAGACAATCTCTCCAATACCCAAGCATATTTTCATGAAACATTTAATATGCTAGTGTAACATACATTACCAAAGTTACTCTGCATTGTATGTAATCTGCCTAGTACCAGTTCCAAAAAGCAGCAGACAAATAGGATTTGGTTGTTTCTTCTAATAAACGCACACACACATCTTGTAAGTGTGAGGACTTCGTATCAACTCGAATATTCAATGGAGAAATACTCAATATTTAAAGGGCCGGGGGGGGGGAGCTAATCCAAAAATTCCAGAACTTCAATTCTACTTAATATCAGATTGTTACATTAAATTTTTGTAGACTCATCCACCTTATCACCACAAGTATACAATTTGGGTGAAAGAGAGATAGATACTAGATGATTAAGTTTACGTGCCAACAATTTAGGCTCTACAGCAGCCCCCACCTACCCTATGGTGGTGAGTGGAATCTTTTAACCAAACACCAAAATCACCCCAAAATCACTCAAACATTCGCTGGTCAAGCAATTCTACTTGCAGTGCTTGCCTGGTTCTGTGAAACTCAATGCTGGTGTTTGGAGCAAGAAAATACACTACCACAAGTCACAACACTAAGACAGAAATGAAAGTTTCCATATGACAACACAGCAGCGTTCTTGCCTGAGCTGTAAGAAAAAGGTCTGTCACATGAATTAACACTGTGCAACACTCAGCAGCTCCAAGACTTATTTACTAGCACAGGACACAGGAATATAAAGGATTACCTATGGCTGATGGTAGATTTACAGTTGTACATACGTGCTTCTCACTTGGTCCTGAACAGCAGGCTGTCAGTGAAGGCTGAGTGATGGTTTCGTGCCCTGCAGGTGCTACAACTTAAGATTCTCTACAAAAAAAGCCCCACAATAAAGCTTTTAATGACAGCTGGGATAGTAGTTAAACCATAATTGCATTACCATGCTAAGCATCTTTTCCTAATGAGAAGATCATAACTTCATCTCTGATCACTATTTCAGTTTTAATGCCAGTTGTGCTGGACACTTCTACCCCACTATCACACAGGTAGCTATTTAAACACCACATTGAGACAAACAGAAGACACAAACAGATAGTTTGAAAGATAGATGAGCCTTTTCTTCAGAGGAAAAAAGGCACCACACTATTGCAAGTTAAAGCAGACAAAGACATCATTGCACTAGCATTTTTAAATTCATGGTAAAACTAAAGTGTTATTTTTTCACAGTGCTTTTACCTCAAATAGCTTATACACATTCAGCATCAATGTTGAAAGTGTTCCTGTTAGTCAACACTGTGTATACTCAGCAGCAAATGAGACCCTCCCTGGTTTAGAAACTGAGCTGGTACAATTTCTTTGCAAAGCAGTAGCATAGCAGGGTGGAGCAGAGCTGAGAAACCTTCAAATTCCTCCAGTCACCACCTCCTGCTCTCTTTTGTTGTGTTATCACTAATCATAGCAGAAGTTGTGTTGCAACATTTCTTCTGCTCATTAATCCTGAGGAGCTCTGACACTGTCATTAATACAGGTGTCCAGAGATTCATATGACAAGGGGAAGCAGGAGCTAACATGAAGGACTACACAGACTAATGGGAAACCAGAGTCTTCCTCCCAAACTCTGTATCATTTATTTTCTCCTATTACATGACTGTCACATAACCTAACAGAGAACAAGTGTGAGAAAAGAGAGCAAATTTTAATCTTTATTTCCACATAATTCTTTCAAAAGGTATGTATGAGCTCTGTAAGAAATGTAAAATATTCCTAATAACTAAGGCACTACCCTTATAACCACAGATCTTCAGGAATATTTAGGTGTTAACTTACCCTTGATTTCAGCTGAATGAAGTGTGTAAATACTTCTGAAGATGTCCGGTTTCAGAATACCATTATACAATAGTAGATTTTAAAGTTTACTCCTTCTTGAATATTACACCAGATTTGTACGTTTTTCTGACACATCTATTCAAAGCATGTTTTAAAAAACTAAGCCTCTGATCTCCTTGAACTGGTATGGAAGAACCACTGAAAGTTAATCCTTGTATTTAAATAATTGGTTGGGTTTCTACTCCAAACATACACATATTCCCATTTACCTCAGAATTAATATTAAAAATGACAACACCAGGTTTACCTCATAGGGTTGTATTAGGACTACAGTTATTTGTGAAGAATTCCCACATCCTTGGAAAGCACATAATTTCTCTCTTCACCCAATAAAGCAACAGTATGTAGAGGTACCACTTAGTGTTACTCCTTGGAAGGCTGAATTTAGTTATAACAAGCACAGATGCTTACTGAAAAGCTTCAGAAAGCTTAGGCACAGATTTATAGCACCATTTGACAAAAATTCGATAGCTTCTGTAAGAGCAGTGCCTTGCAAAAGCACATGTAGCTGCAGACATCTGTTAGCTAAACAATGCTGAGGTGCATCCCCCTCTAATTCCATCCTACTAGGCAATGATCTGGAAAACCTCAAAGCGTAACACATTAAGTTCAAGAAACCATTTCAGGGATCCTAACTCCTCTCCCTTATCATCTGTGGCACATGTTTACCATTTATGGTTCATCACCAGCACATGCAATCACTTATACTCCAAATGTTTGAGGAGCTCTGTAGCTGAGGAAGAAAGCACGTTAATATTCTGAACTATCTGGAGACATCCAAACTTGGAAAGGCTCATGACTTTGTACTGCAATGCTTGGACGCCTTTGACACACCATGCTAACCTAAGTCTCTCCTAACAAGTGCAGCTTGCATACATAAAGCAGTATTGATTCAGCTGTGCATAGCTGTTTATACAGCCTTTCAGAAGCACGGCATCTTCAAACACTACTGCAGATATTAGACCATGCCTTCCTAGGAGAAGTTTAGTGGTTGTCAGCGAGGCTTGACTTAATGATGCACACTGCGCCAACAACTGTATTTAATTAACTCTTTTGGTTGGCCTCACAGAGCTGTTTTCTACAATCTGATCTTTTCTGCATGAACCCTGTTACGATTTCATGCGGGAAGTAGGCTTGCAGCAACATCTTTCAGAAATAGAACTGCTCTGATTTATAAAGATTCTGTTGATAAGGAGTAAAGATATCATAGTATCCACGCATGGATAAAACACAGCACAAAGCTTCTTTCTGAAGGAAAATATCTGGAGATTAAACCTAAAGGAAAGAATGCCATCCTTCTAAATGAGCAGTTCAAACAGTTTAATAAAGGGAGGAATGAGGACAATAAAGGATGGTTATTTTGAAATGAATGCTTTTATCTATACCACATGGTGTCTTTCCCAGTGGCACTACCAGAATTCAATAGCATGATTTCATGAGAAAGGATAAGAACCAGTCTTTGCTCTGCTGCTTTCAGGAGCTACTTTGTTTAAACCTTCCAAAGAGGAAGGTATGTGAGCTGATGTTGAACTGCTTTACTTATCACTTAAAATGCAAAGCAGAACTCAACATATTCCCGCTTATCCAGCTGTACTGGGTTTAATATGTAATTACAAGGAGCATTCAAGGGTAAGTGAAGGATCTCTGCCTCAGAGGTCATCTAAAAAATCCTTCTTGATGCTTCTTTCCCTTTCCATTTCATACAAACACATTCTAGGCATAACAGTTAAGAAAAAAAAAATACACATACAGGCAAACTCATTTGCTTAAACTTCTAACCCAGGCAGCAAAACATATGTGAATGCCAAACCCCTCTTTACCCACAGCTATGTCACTACACATACCCTCATTTCAAATCCTATTCCTTAATTGTTCTTTTCCCTTCTGTATATCTTGTTTAATTAAGATATTGTTATTTGCTTCCTTTGGCATCTATAGCAGCTTATCAGCACTTATTGGGGAGCAAGCATTGCCAAGCTTATAGCATGCCAGATTATTTTCTGTTAAGGTCTGCAGCTCGTAAACATATCCACCTTTCATATCAAGTTTTTTAGCTGCAGGCTTTCAGGCTTCAAGCATTTTAGATGGGTAAAAATATCAGTTCTTCCAACTGTATAATAGAGGTAATGATGTACCAGAAGTTAAATAAATGACACCTAAGCCACTTTACACCGCAACGTTCTACTTTTGCAAAGGAAGAGTCCAGGAAAACTAACTCAGTGTTTTTGCCTGGCTTATCCTTATGCCATTAAAATAAACATGAAACAATATGTTCCTTTTTAACCACTTGATGAGTCAGTGCAGCGCAGGAAACTGATAAAAGGTTTATGGAAATAAATTAATATTGCATGAATGCTGCTGGAGCTATTAAACAAACATAAATGAGAACCTGTCACTGAAGCCAAAAGAGACCTTTATATCATGAGAGAAAGCAGCAGAAAAGTCAATCATTATTACAGCAGGTTCTTTGCCCTGCAAAAATGGCAGACCTAAACACATATAAGCAATGCAACAGATACAGTTACGCTGCTTATATCAGATCTTACAACTGGATTACACTGCTTTTCACAATAAAAGAAATTGCTTTTAACACACCTTTTTTATTTGTACAAATGAACATTTATCAAAATCTTTCAGTCAATCTCTTCTTCCAAATAAGTGAGAAGGAATAGTATTTTTTTTAAGTTATGGAACAGCTCAGTTATTGGTGGTTTTGGTTATCCTTTTATAAGTCTGATGCATGACAAGTACTTGAAGTTTCCAGTTGATGACATGAGATAGCAAATACTGTGACTTACGACTTCAATAGGCAAACCCAGTTTCATTTTTAAAAATGCGGTCAGTTCAGTTACTTTGCTAGAGGCTGAAAGATCAAAATTATCAGCCATCCTGTAGGAGTCAGGCTTAGATCTGCAGATCACAGATGCTTCAAAGAAGCTACCCAAAAGCAGCTGCTGTTTCTTACCCACTTTCACACTGTACTTCAGAAATATGCACTTGTGTGACAACAAAGGAAGCAAACGTTTCCATGACCTTGCAGTACACAAAGCTCTGCTCCTGAGCATAGTGACCTCCACAGACTTAAGTTCCTGAGCTATCAATCCACCAAAGCCTTTACATTTTAATATATCAGGATTTCTGAAGAACTTCAGAGATATAGTTGAACCAGAAGCAGTTTGGACAGGAAAAATGGAAACGACTACTCAAGCAAGTGGCCTTATTCTTTTCTGCTACATATAAAAAGTAATTTCTGATAGTATTTTAGTACTTCAAAGTATGACCTTCCAAAGGTTTTGTTAATTTCAAGAATGGTGTATTTTTACTTGCATCGAGGACAGCATTTAAAATCTACTCTAGATAATATTTGCCCGGTTAGGGCAAAAAAATTAAATACTTTGCAGTGACCTTAAACACACTGACAGAATCCCTGCATGAATTTTTTTAATTAAGATCAGCCATTAGGCAATATCATTGATCAACTGGCTTAATCATTAGTGACCTTTCTTTAACTTCGTTATGCCAAAATAAGAGTAGATCTACGGAACAGGTCCATTCTGAATTCAAAGATACCATTTCCATAGTTTAATTCTGCATGCTAATGAAAGTCACGTTGAGTTTTTAGAAACCACATCTTCAATTAAGAAAACAGCTACAGCAAGAAGGTATGAAGTAACCTTTACAGGAACATCTCTATTGAAGACTTTTTTCTATCAGTTAAAGTACATACATTTCTTTACTATCATCTGTTGCATAAATTCCTCATTATACACTGTCTGCCAGATATAACAGTGGCCTATCATAAAATCTGGTTAAAAATACTTGTGATGGGGAAGACTACAGCTAGGCACTGAATATCATGGGTAGTCAGCAAAATGCACCACTGTAGAAAACTGCTGCTACCCTTCCTGGTGTCAATCATGGAAATTTTCAATGCAGAATTTTTGCACATTATTGGAACAACTTCAAGCAACACTTTTACACAAGAAATATCTTTGGAGATGTTAATAAATGCACTGTTTCTAACCTTCTACCTGTTTTAATTCCTCCCAGCTCCTCAACTATATTTCTGTCTTTTATTCTCTCCCCTGCATGCATTTGTCCGACATTCAACAATACCGGACATTTAATCTCATATCATCCTAAGTGTTTGTCAAATTAGGATATTAATAAACTTTATCTATTAGCAGACCCATATTATTGACTCCTCTGATAGAAAACAAATCTACTTCCTTATGCCACACATTCACAAAGAGACATTTCATATATAATAATTGAAAAAAAAAAAACCCAACTAATTACAGATCCACATTTGTTAAGAACAGTAATTTTTCTAAAAGATCTCTTTAAACATGGTCTGCCCTTCATCAGGACATAAATGATTTCATATAGCACATTACTAATCTTCAACTCTTGTCAGAAAAAGTCTTTCCTGGTATTCCATGAGACTCATCCATACATTTGTGTTGGCTTTTCTGACTTACTGAAAAGAAATTGTAAAGGAGAGCAGAAGCAAGCTGTTTCTCCATAGTTCAAGTAAAATAACAGAAAAAGGAAGTGGTATAATCAAGAACAATATAAGTCTTGCTTTGAGACCTTCTTAGTTACTCAAATAAATATCAACCTTTTGAAGAAAAGGAGACTGATAATTACTCAATATCACCCACTAAAATGATGAACAACCTGAAAATAACAAACCCATTATTTTCACCCTGTATTAAGACAAATTAAATGTCAGCATATTTCACTGTGTTTAATTTAATTGCAATCTATTTCTCATAAAAGGAGATGATGTTGTTCAAGGTTGAGAGAATATCTTTTTTTTTTTTTAATCTATTGCATTTCCCCTAACTGCTCACTACAATAGTCATACCTGGTACTTCCCCCCACCGCCCTTTCTTTCCTCTCCTTCTCATTCATATATAGATTTGGCTTATTGAATCGACCACATAGCAATTACACAGCAGAGGACAAAGTAGTCAGCAAACAAAATATTGAAGACTTACCATTTACACAGATTTCAAAAGATTTGCAAAGGTCATCTTCAAACAGGCAGCCTAAAAACACAATAAAACAGTAAAAATTAATACAGGTTTCAAACTGTGGATAATTAGTGCAGGCTGAAGACCTCTCAGGCTATTAAACGCTCAGCAAGAGTCAGGCATTTGGTTGGCCTTACGAGTCTAAACTGGGCAGTACAGAAAATAAAGAATGTGGAAACTGGTCTGGTTAGACAGCACATCTTGCTAACTGGTTATGTCCAGAATAACCTTTGACATTTCTCTTTCCCATCTTTTCTCTACTGAGGGTTCAATTTTTGCTATGCATGCCTCTTATTCAGTAATTTGAGGACCTTTATGTTCTCCCAGTTTTGAATATGTTATTACACCACAGCACATTAATGTTGCAATGCACTACAAAAACATACATCAAGAAATCAAGAGTTTCCTAAAGACATTTCTACTGCAATGAGACAAGCCTAGAAATCAGGTATAAATTGCTCAAATTAGGCTTGGATTTAGTAACTGCAGCCATAGATCCTCAGGAGCACCAACTCTTTGGAGAAAGTCTTAATTTTTAAGCCATCCATACCAACACTGTGACACCTCCACAAACAGCTGGCAAATCAGTACAGGTCTATGAAAAATATCCTAGCATTTTATTACATTTAATGCAGGAAGTTTGTCCCAAAATATGCTGCCTTATGGGCCCCTATTATGCCAGCCCCATACCTTACCCTAGAAATTGCATCCAGGCTGGCAATCCCAGCTCATCCACTTATACACATCTTCATGGATGAAGTAAAGTATTCTGTTCCCCTGTTGCTAGTATCACCTACACCAGGTAATGAGACACTAGTCATTATTCCCTTTATCTTCAAATAAAATTAACCTCTGCTGATATTTGTAAGGACAGCAAAGAAGCAGGCAAGATGTGCCTCTGCTCTGGTCACTCCACACTGGGGGACTGGAAGAAGGAACAAGTAGAGAAGCAGCATGAAATATCGTGGTACTATTAAGGGCATGCACTCTGTTAACCCAACCAGTAGTTTCTTTGTTTTATGAAAAAGATAAAGAGCTAGGACTGGATAAAATCCAAGGAATGAGGCTGTATTTTGAACACAGCAACTGCCCTAGAGAACACATTTTTACAATTAAGCCTTTCAACTTCTCTAGGAAGTACCTTAAGTTTAAAAATGGACACAGGGAGTTATAGACATTAAGCGTTCTTGAGCAGTTTCACACTATGCATCAAAAAAATGCCAGGAACCCCACCATGCCTAAATACAGCCGCAAATCCTCTCCCCCCAGCCGTGCCTATCTCCACAGAAGCACAGAGTACAAGCATCTCTATTCGTCAGAATCAAATGGATTAAGTAGGCTGCTCTCATAAAAGAGACTGAAAGGCTCAAGACTCTCTGCCTATGAATTACCTGAACCCTAACCCTGCTAAAAGAAAACTTCAGGGGGATAGAGTGACTTATGCAAGCCTGCATAGCCTTTCAGCAGGTAACTGTATTAGCACATCATTAAACCTGAACTAATACACTGTGTCTCTCAGCAGGATTTATTAGCACAGTGCTAGGTCTGAGCTAGGCAAGCACATCTACGTGAATTTGAGCCATACTGAAGCACAAGCACCATCACTTACATCTAGCCCACATCTGCCTGCAAAGACCACATATACATAACCTTAAGGAGATAACGAAAGCCTACAGTATGCACACTGATAAAAGAGTTCCCTCATCCTTTCACCTATGCACCAACAAACTGTAGGTATACATTTGGAAGGTTGAAGAAGTTTCAGACCAGGAAAGCTTCCACACGCAGAGCACAGTAGAACAAAATGTGTCTACGCAATCCACAAACTGTGATTCGTGGCATATTTTTGAAATGCATATAATTTTGCTCCAGACAAGTCTATTCTAGCAGCCATTTGACCTGAAACAGTGTCTAAAAACTCACTGAGGATATCTGATTGAGGCCTTGGTACTGACCCAGCAAAGCAGAAGGATGCTTTAACTATAAATTGACTTGTAAAGAACATAAGACAAGAACGATGACAGGCAGCGACCAAAACACACCAGCACAGAACTTACAGCGCAAGAAAAGCCATAATTAAAAGCACAGCAATGATCACTTAAAAAAAAAAAAAAAAAGAATGTTTGCAGAGAAAAAAATAGAAAAGTGAAAGACTTCAAGCACTAATATAAACTAGACAAATTAGAAGTATAGTTCAGTATTCCTGTTTTCAAAATCTGAAGTCATCTCTTCTAAAAGAAAATGTTCCGTTGTTATGAAAAATCCCTGATTAAATCTCTTTGCCTTGTTTTCATGACAGATCACAAAAGAGTTAAAACCAGAAGCCTGAAATGTCTGCCTGCATCCAGCGAAGGGCTGCAGGCGTCCTGTGATGGAGGGAAGGCCAGCAGTTTTGTAGCTGATTTCGCATTGTGCAGTGGCTGTGTTGTAGATCCAAAAGGTGTCAGGCGAGATGTTTCAAGCAGCAATGTTTTAGTGGAGTGGCACAACAAAACAGTGACTGGTTCAACCAGACCCTGCTAATTTCAAAGCACCTGGGAGCTGGGATCACAGCCACCTGCTAGAGGTAGACCATTTTATTATATACAGATATTCTCAGAAGGGGAAAAATCCAGATATAAAATGAACAAAATGAATATGTTCAGGTACAAACAGCCAGGCCACCTCTCTACAGAACTGACTGAGACGCACTCTGATTTTGCTTGATACATTTTGCTTTATCACTTAATATATTTTCCATGAAAAACAAAATAAAACTGATTTTATCATGTTTTAGTTTCTCTTTTAATAATAGTTGGTTATTTGATGCTCACTGCAGCAAGGCATCTGATGCAATTAGCCTTGGAAGATTATGTCTTGGAGAGCAAATTACTAAGTCAACACATGGCAAACTATATGCATCTATGATTAAAATAGACAAGGACCTCCAGAACTCCTTGAAGAATATTTTGTTTCAAGTTATTTATTGCTAGAGTTGACTGTTACACGTATTTCACCTAACCAGTCAATATGCTAATTTAACTACTAATTTATCTTTTGTTGTTATTTGCTGTGACATTAAGAAGCATCATATTTCATTTTAAATACCGTCTACCTACTAATAGTAATGGTGGTAATAAGTCACCACTGAAGAGTGAAGTGGTATTGTCTCCAAAAAGCACTTAATTCATTTCAGCCCTTATGGGATCAAAATTGCATTTCATTTTCTATGAAACTATCTCTGTACCAGAGATCATTTCCTAAAACACGTGAACTGTTGCTGCAATACCTTCAAATCCCACAAAAAGAGACCCCCAAAACCCCAAACCCCAATCTTACTTCATACAGCAGCCCTGAAATAACAAATCCTCCATTTAGTATTCAACCAGCTGACACTAAAACTGCGCAGGTATACATGTATTACTTTGCTGAATCTAGAATCTAAACACAGCTTTCTTAACTTGCACGAAAGGTTCACTTCTTCGCTAACACTTGTATAGTCCCCACATCTTGGTGACAAAGAAGATTGCAGCAATGACTTGTGCACAGGTGCACCAGCAGCCACAAGCAGTTCCACTGATCACCCTCTGCTCGTGTAACCAAAGCACACAGGTCTGTGCTGTGCAGCTCCTAACACAGCGAGAGTAGTTCCATGACACATTGGACCTGGTTAAAACACAGTTAGCACAGCAGTAAGGATCATCCCATATACTTGGATAACTATATGGTTACATTCTTAAATGTAAGCTGTGGTATATGGCCACCCTTCTACTGACCTAAATCATGCACTTATAAACACTATCTTCTCGATAATTTACTACAGTGAATTCCAAAAGAGTTTACATGAGTAAAGCTCAATACAGATCAGAAAAGCCCAGGCTGACTGTGTAATATAAGCCAATATAGTGACCTTCCATACACCAAGGTAAGGAGGTCTTTCAGAGAGAAATCAAGAAGAATAAGTAAATACTTAACTTTATCCTTTATTCCGTTATTCCAAACACAGACTTTTGTAGTCTGCAATTCTACTAAGTTGCATCAGGCACAAGGACCATTTGTATTGAACCCACTCATATATACACACACATTTCCTCAATGTTTAACTTTATGACTGCTTAAAACAAGGGTAGGTATCTATGTTGTGTATTACAATGCATTTACATCGTGCATTCTTTGTTAACTAGCCAAGAAAAGAAATTCCATAGGGCCTCCCAAAATCTTCTACCTCCCTTTCCTCTCCCTCTACCCTACATCTCCAGTACTGTTTCTGAGAAAGTCAGTACAATGTTAAGCACAAAATACCATTGCAAGTACAGGACCTAGAAGTTTAAAATTCTTTGTCAAGATATTTTTCTCATGAGATACGAATAAAACTATTCACTTTCTCCTTTCATCAGGTATACAGCGGTTCTGCTTTCCTAAAGGCGAAATAGGAAATTTCTAACCACACTGGAACATACCATTTGTTCGGATTTATAAGAGGTGCCTCTGAAGGTAACAGTCAAGGCACCAGCTGAAATCACTTGAACACCTAGAAAAAGCTGTAGTAATTCCCTTATCAGGAAAAGTATTTTTAAAAATCCATTGATCAAATAGATTACATTTATCTCTCTGTCCTTTCCCCCCGTTAACCAACTCACAATGATTTTGCATTAAACACCTCTTCCAAGAATGCCCAAAATCCGGATACATTTTTTTAACTACAAGAATAAATAGGCCATAGCCCCTCTTCATCAAAAACTGTCTTATAGTTATCAAAATAAGTAAACAAACAATAGGCAAGAACAGCTACGTTTCTTCTATACATATTAATCAGAAACTGGGAAAACACAAACCTCCAAAATCCTTTCTGTTGAGGGTTCTCTGCCTCTTCCTTTCACCTTCTGCCATGTAAGCACTTAACATCTCTTCACATTCACAGACCATAACAAACTCACCTCATCACAAAGATTTAGCCAGTATGTTTCATTAACCAAAATATACTGATGCTCTTTGGTATTTTTAATAGTCTAGAATGCAAGCTCACTCCACTTTTACCTGCTTCTTTCAGATTTAGTTGCTATCTGGTAAGGAAACCTTGAAGGGTAAGTACTGCTAAACACTGCTAATGAAACAAGAAAGGAAACACCTGGGTATGCCAGAACTGGGCATGCCTGACGGGCCTCGTTGGGTCTTGAACACCAGCTGTGAGTGATTCTAAATGGAGAGCACATGGTTATTTTCCTACAGTAGGATTAAGAATGTCTAAGAATGATATTTTAAAAGTGTTCAGCTCACACAACTGGGATAGCTCTGACTGAAAAAAATCAAGCTAGTATACAGCAATAAGGAAAGATAACATGAACTGACTGGTAGGAAGAGTCAACATGGTTTTTGTGCAGAAAGCTGAATGGAGAAATCATCTGACAGAGAGACGTATTCCTCTCACTAATAGAGGTGAGAGAAAACTTTGCTCAGGGTGCTAAAGCTGTGATCCATCCAACACACTCTCATCTGTCTGCTATACATGTATGCCTGGTAAGTGTAGAATTACACAAAATTGCAAGAATGTTTAGGAAAAATGTACTTTAAGCTGTTCATGGGTTTTAAGCAGAGTTCCTCTTGGTTTCCCGAACTCTGTGGTTATACAGGTACCACAGGTATATGTACATGTGTAATGTAAGCATTACTTGTTGCTCAAAACCTATCAATTGCATGTGAAAAATCAACTACTGTTTCATTAGTTTTATTTTGGCATTCACTTTGATAATAAATTTGAATATTTCCTGGCCCTATTTTTTAAATATTCATTTTTATCCATTTTTTTCTTTGCTTCTTTTTTTCCTGTTCCAAACTCCTCCATTCCCTTTCAGAGGAGCATATTTTCGAACTCCTACCCATTCTCCTCTACCCTCCAAGAAAGCGTTGTTCCACCACCAGAATGCAGTCACCCCTTTCAGTACCTCCCAGACACATGCATGTCATACTCAGGCAATACCCTTCCCACCTCTGCCCTCTCCTTTCGCTCATGCAAGTAAACAGCATGTCTGTCACCTTGTTATCACTACTGATTACTGCCAGTTTCTGGATCTCCACTCTCACCCTTTTCCATGGGTGCCCTCCACTTCCCTTCTTCCAGCACGCTCAGCCATTCCTCACCTATCTCCCTTTTGGTGTGTTGATCAGGAGAGAAGTAAAGAGACAGGAGGTAACAGAGGGACAGAATTTGCTCTGTCTTGCTCCCTCCATTCAGAGCTTTTCAGGAGCAGAGTAGGTTCAGCCATATTCTCTCTTTCTCCTCGGGTTCTCAGGATATCCAGAGTATTCTTCATTGAGAAAGGCATTTTACCAAGACATCTGAACCTGTGATTGTTTATCAACAACCGCTTGAAGCAGTTTAACTATGAAAGAATAGTAAATCAATGTGGTCAAAAATAATGTTAAAGGAGCACGTAACACTAAAGGGGCTCTTTCTCACAAGGAAGTGAGAAAAATATATGACAGCATAGTAAGTACTGAGCTTTGATCTTCCTCCTTTACTCCGCCTTTTATGTTTTTTGAGTGTAATAGGTGCCTGACGTTTTTGTAATACTGTAAACTCTTGAGAGAAGATTTATTTTTTTTTTAATTGTGTGCATGTACAAAGCCTAGTACAATGAAGCACTGATCCCTTGTGAGGAATCCAGGCCTTACTGTAATCCAAATTAATAGTCCTAAAGATGGCAAAAGAAATCTCTACAGTGGTTAACTGGAGGACTGTGCAATCTCTCACATGAAAAGTTTCCAGAGTAAAGTAAGGGAAGATTTCCCATAAGTGTTACCATATGGTGTTAACACTTCCTCATCTCAGAATTGCTCCTTCTTTCAATCATTTTTCATACACACTGATTTTGTATATTGAAATATGACCCTAGCCAGAATATTTCACCATGCAATAGAGTTTTCATTCAAAAAGGGAAAATGTCAGTACTGAACTCATAGGCAAGATTTTCCCCTGAAGCCTCAGTGACAGTACATGTTAGTGCTTCAATTACCTTCTTTATATCACTTGCTCTTCAACCATGTATGGATTGACGCACTAAATAGTCAAAACAGTACAAAAATGCTGTGATGTATCATACTATTTCTCACTATGTAAAGCCTGTACTTTGTCCTTTCTGCATTTAGGGGAAAAAAAATATTGCATTTTTTCTTTTGCATGTAATTAGTCCTGAGTCTGTCCACCACTAAAGAAAAGAATTGTTTTGTGGTGAAAATACATTAAGTTATCTGATTACTAATGCCATGATTGCGATAATGTAGGGCTTTTCTTCCGGGGAGCACTGAGGAAAGGTCACTACTAAGAATAATTGAAGATGTGAGCAGTAATAATGGTTCATGAGGCGAAGAGACAGAGAAAGGCTATCACTGGGAAAGCTCCAGAACAGCGTTTGCCATTGCCCAGGGCTCAGGAAGAACATGGCTGACACAGGCCAAGTGTGTTTTGGTGTGCCTTTTTGTCATTTTTTCACAGTAAATATTATAAGAACTTGCATTGTCTCCCCTGAAAAACTACAATTCTCTCAATGCTAGATTTTCCAACCGTGTTTCTCTAGCAGAGACCACCACTAGCTCTCACAGCAAATGGGGAGCACAGATAAAATCTGGCAAAAAATTAGCTCCACTAATAAATACTTGGTTACACTGAACACTAAACCACTCTCCATTTAAATAAAAAATTTGCAGATAAACCCATTATTGGGGAACAAATAGAAGATCATTTAAAAACTAACATTATAATTATTACTTCTTAGGGTCAAGACCGAAATCTTTTACCCACGCCCATTAACTGTTGCAGGAGTGGTCAAATGGGCTTTTGCTCAAGTAATGCAGCCCCAAACAAAAGATCTTTCCATATTAGTAGTCCATTTTGGGACAAAATTAGTATCTCTACAATATAAAATGTATGATCTGTTCCTTCAAAATTAGAAAATGTTAATTGAAATGCTCACAAGCTGTATACAAAATGTCACAAATACCCAGACCAGGCCTTCAGTAACTGTTGTTCAATGTCGCCTTCTGGTCCACAGTTGCTAAAATTAATTTCCTTACCGGGCAGTAAACTGAAATCACCCAACACCTACTGAAATCACAACTGTGACTCAGCAAAATTTTTTTTGGACTTAGCAGAGACTTTGAGGGATGAATACCATTGACTCTAAATTACTAATTCCGCATTGCTGTTTAAATACATCAACAGCCAGCCTCATTTTTTAACCTGCTATTGCCTGTACAATATCCTTCCCCACAAAATCTGTGGGCAGCAAAGCCTTCTAGTATTATTCATAGCCATAAGATATTAAAAAGTTAAACTGAGGCTTACTACAGCAGAGTGTGATCTTACCAGCAAAGCCTTCCTCAATATTATTGCACATAGGCCAGCAAGCATTGCAGTTCAGCGGCCTCTGTCATATATGTTCTGTGAAAGAACTACTGTCATCATTATGTTTGTCAACCTCGTTTACCCATCAGTAACTGTCAGTCTATTCCTGCATACTCATTTTACAAAACTGCAGAAAAAGAGTGAGTTCTAAGTCCTAATAATGACATAATTCTACCCTTCTCCCACAGTCAGGATTAAGACAAGCTGGGTCAGAGAAGTAATGAACCATTAGCTAGAGGAAACAGGAACTGTGTCTGGGGGTTATGTGCTTTGGAAGGTCGTCCTTTCGGATAAAATACTCCAACACACTTACATGGTATAGAAGCTTATGTCCCATCATCTGAAGCTAATCAGTCTCCAAGTGCCATGTTCAGTGACAGCTTTTTTTTTTTAAAACAGTTCTTTAAAGTTGTGCCTCATGTTTTGGGAAAACTCCCATTATTCGCATAATAAAAGGAAAGAAAAGAGATGTGTTTATAATTTTCCTCTAACAAGCACCAAAATTTTCTTTTCATCATTTGTCAGAGATTCTTAATGAGTATCTCCTTGGTACTTAAAAAAACATAACCAGAATTCACAGCAATTCTCATCCAGTTATACTGCCTCTAAAAGTAAGTAATTACCCAATACGTAGGGGTAATGCGCCTCTCCCAAAACTGTCTTGAGCAGACTTCAAAGGCAGAAACAATTTTTTGCAGAGAACGTCTTTGGAATGATTGGCTTTTGTGTTCTGTTTTATTCAGAAAACAGTACAGTATCTTTTAACTGATGAAGTCTGTACCAACAGCTGCAGTATGGCCAGTACCTGTCACATATGATCCCTTCTTTTTCCCTTCCTCATTCTTCTTAGAAAATCACTTTCCTTTTTGTTCCATCTCTATTTCACAGTTAATTTGAGCTGGGTAAATTATAATGTGGACTTGGCAAAAACAACTTGGGAAGGAAAAAAAGAATCATATAGCTCAGTGGAGTCTGAAGTGCAAGGGGATAGTCCACAGTCATTTATTGCAGGAAAGTAATTCTAATCTGGACAACAGCACACACGGGTTTCAGAGCTACTCTTAACAGATGAGTTCCAAATAGGGAGACAGGACCCAACCAGTATTCTAAGCCTCTCTATTTCTGTGTATCCATATTGAGCCCTGCTAGATAAAAAAACACTTTAAATTGCTATTATTACTGTTATTGGGACTGTGTTTGAAAAAACAGCTTCACACCTTTACCATGCAATTTTGAATCACATTATAATGTTTATTTAGAGTGCTGAAATCACCTGAGTTCATCTCATGAAAAAGACACTATTACATACACTTGATAATTTCTTTAATAGTGAGTTTAAACAGTCCAGAGTAATCCACATTAATTATTCATGTGTTGGAGAAAAATAATGAAAGTCAATGCTGAAAGTCATAGTCTCTTAAAGTTGTTGAAGGAAAAAGAATAATATTAGGTAAAATTCAACGGACTGTGGCACCAAGATTTATCTATGTAATTTACCCTGGGAATTTGAATTGCAAATGAGCCTGCAGCATTCTCTAGTATGGGACAAAGTTATGAGAAACAGGTCATACAAGGATACTGGTAGCGCATCAAAGTTAACAGTACTTAGTGGACATGCCTAAAACTTTTCCCTTTCCACAGAAAAATGAAAGAATCTTAGAAATGTTTATGTACTTGACATTTTTTTAAAGCTACCAAGAACTCAGTTGTTCCGAATAATACAAATTAACTCTTGACATACAACCAGTGGGCAGCACCTTGTGGTTTGCTCAAGCCCTGTTGGACTTGTAGTGTATGTAACTGCACACGTGGGCATCATGATGGCAAGGGGCAGACCTAGGACAGTCCTTTGTTACGCTGATAAAGAATTAAATCTATCCTGTATTGATTCAAAATTCATTCCAGACAGTAGTTTAAATTCATCACAGAGTAAAATGATCCGCTTCTACTTACTTTTGTGAAATTACACTGATTTCTAAGAAAATCTGGAACTGAGAGAATGGTCCTGATTTTGACCAGTAATTGTGCTCTAATTACTCCTGACTCACCCTGATGTATCTGAGGCTGGCATTAGAGCCAGCTGTCCCAGAATACATTATGTTGTTGTCTCTCTGCCTACCCTGTGATACCAATGAGATGGTTTTTTCCCCAGGCTAGCTGTTGAGAGGCAGCCACCATAATGACACATATCAGAGAAGTAGTAAAGAAAAAGGCTAATGATTAAAGCAATTTGGGGAGGAAGCCAAGAAAATCAGAGGTAATGCTGAAACATGACAAATATGATGCACACAGAGTAGCACCAGAATTCATAGTCTGGTTCCTTCCTAAAAAGTACACAAAAGACAATTTTTCTCTCTCTAGAAAATAAAAAAAAAAATCATTAGAAGATTTCTAAACTCCCAGATTCTAAAAGTTCATCTAACTGTTAGCCTGCTATAAACAATGAGGGAAAACTGCCCTTGAGAAAATTCATTTCTTTGGGAAAAAAAGTCTGAAGCCTGGATGCATTCAGGAGTTTATATAGGTGCATTTCACCATTAAGAGTAGCCAAAATCCATTACTATATTATAGCCATATAGTCACCAGCTTTCATTAGCTTAGCTTCTAATGCATATTAATTTGCATGGAACTGAAGTGTCTGAACAGCCTTGTGAATTAGGGCCCAAATGCTTACTTTTTTTTGTTCGTGTTTATTATCTTTGTTATTTTTCCTTTGTAAATAATAACCTCCAAAGTGTCTGTGAAAAACTTGTGCAGTAGGAAGAAAAGTTTTAGAACTTTTATTGAACAGATAAGAAAAAGATGCTAAAAAACCATTGATGTTGCATGTTCCCTAAATATCTGAATATCATAGGAGATACCAAGCTGCTTGTAAACCAGACCTATAGCAAGATTACCAGACTACAATCCAGCAGACTGGAATGCATTCTTGGCCCTGTTTTTTGCTGCTGGCCTGGAAAAATCATTCCACCATGATTTTCCCTGTGTATTTTGTGTGTGTTGTCTAGTTAAATGCTAAAACATAATGATTGTAATCATGTGTTTACAAGTGGTTGCCAAAACGGAGATCTGGTCAAGTGTGGAGTGCTAATGATCACTGTAATACAATTAATAACCTTTGTATGCCTTTATTTAACTTCTCCACATCTCACAGAAATGTTTTGAACCTTAAACAAAAGGAAGCAGCTGCATAAAGGTACTGGGAAGTATTCAGTACAATGGAAACAAGCATTTCCTGAGAGTATGTTTTGTAATGGTGATTTAAGTAAAGCAAATGCCCTCTAACTCTTCTCAAAAATTGCAGGGATTTCAACAGAGAAAGTGAAACAGCTCCTTGGCTGCCACTGAACTCTACAGCACATGAGCTTTTGAGTTTATATTCCTGGAGAAGTAGGGTGGAGTGATGGCAGGGGACTCAAAAGTATGCAGGGGACACGAATTCTAGTTAGGGCCCTGAAGTGGCCAAGTGTCAGACAGGCAAAGAGATCTCCAAGCCTCAGGTGAAAAGTTGTACAAATATCTGTATGGCTTCAGGAGCACTATCTGTCATTCTTTCTTGACTTGTTATACAGATACTTCTAATGAAGTGACAGATTGTTCTTCAAGTCTCAGTTCAGACTATTTCTTCCTACTGTTTGACTTATCTAACAGTTTGATTTTAATGAAAGGGAAAGTAAGGCATATATAAAGTAAGGAAAAAGTATGTCTGAATTTTGTGTCCATCCTTTATCATATTCCTTTTCGATGAGCAGGAACTGCAGTTAGTGTGATTACACTGCAGTTACAATCCATAAAACCTGTGATATGCATGTTATGTGTAGCACACTGCATTGTACAGTTTCATGATCCGCCTGAGGATAACAATCCACTTCTGAGAACAAGTGAATGCCAGTGTTGTGGTTTTTTCCTATTCCTGTCTAAATTTAAGCCGAAGACTGAAGTCAAGGACGTTTGCATTTCTTTAGCATCACTCAAAGTCTCTAAATCACGTTTGCTGAAAATAAGTTCCATACAGAAGGCAACATATCCCACAAAACTATGCAGACACCCCACTGAAATTCTACACATTTCATCATAACAGCATGTCTTATAAAGAGCCAAATACCTTTTACTGCTTGCATTTACACAGCAGTCTCTACTTCCATCATTACAGCCTCCTCTGTGGTCATTCACTATCCCGTTGTGGATGTCTTTTGTTCCTGAGAGTTACCAGGTAGAAGGCATATAATAGAAACGGGAAGGGAATGGAGATTTTCACATCACTATTCACCAATGGCTTTTTTTTTTTTTTTTAATAGAGCAAATGAAGATGCATGAGGAAACTTAGGAACCTGGAAACAGTAAGAGGTAGAAATTTAGAAGAAAACATTGGAGAGAGAACCATGATTTTACAGAGGAAGTAGTAAACACTTCACTATGCAACCAGTGAAGAAAGAGAATGTACAAGAAAAGAGGAAATGAAAGAAAATAAGAGTCCGAGAAAGGAAGTGAAGGAGAATAACCTTCACAGAAATGTCTGTAATACACGATAAGTCAAAAGTGATAAAAAGTCCGAAGTACAGAGATAAGCCAGTGGCAGAGATAAGAACAGACCTGAGATTTCCTGAGCATGTTACACTGACTTTACAGGAGTGCTGCCTTAGGACTTCAGAGAGTTTAGCAGAAGGGGGTTGCAGGCATTTCTTGCAGGCATCCTGAGAACAGAATTTGTTTTACAATAATCTCATTGATAGTTTGCAAGCCTGTTCCAAAGTTTCATTAATTCAAGACTGGATTTTTTTTTCCCCTCAAAAAATGCTTGGTGATAATATTTCAGGAAGTTCCAGACATGAGTCTTCAGTCTACAGTTGACTGTAAGTTGACTGACATTTGCATAATCCTGTGAGACATGATAATCAATGAGGTTTAGAGTCAGTCTGGCACCTCATATGGGAGCCTTCTTAAGAATTCTTAAATTATTTTAATGAACCAGTATTATTCAAAAAAAATCTTTTTCTTTCAGGATTTGAATTTCAGCCAAAACATTAAACCATAATCTTTAAAAGTATACTTGGAGACTTTCTATTTGATGAATATCTTACAAATCTAATCTTCTGTTGTCTCAGAATTTAATACACTGCAGAGAGCAAAGAACAACATGTATGCAATGTTTTGTACATCAATATAGTGTTAACAAAAAATCCTAATTATAAGACTCAAGGAAAACCACAAAAAAACAACAAATAAATCACCCAAACAACACAAAGCTTTGTGACCTTTATCCTCTGTTCTACAAATTATACGTTATGCAGCAGAAGTATAGGAACAAGAATATTAAAATTATGCCTAAATGAGTAAATGAATATTTTTTTTACAGTGCAACCTCATTTGAAGTGTCCTTTCAAACCAAGAGATTGTGACAAGAATGTCTGAAAGCTCTGAAATTATTTCATTAAAGGTATGTCAAAAAATGAAAAACATGGAAGAGTGATATGTTGTTGTTGTTATTTTTACACGCTCTTCTGTACAAGGAAACAATATACAGCTACTTCATTTAGCTTTGCTGAGCATAAAGCTCAACTATCAAATTCACATCAAGTACTAGTCTTTTTAAGAAGGTGGCTTCAGTTTCCTGCAGACAGTTGAAGGTCTGGGACCTGAACAACAATCACTGTATCTACAGTTCTTTTCCTTTTGTATAATTTCCTGGAATGTTTTCACTGAGGGGCACATGGAAAGAAAAATGATGTTCACAGAATATGAGCTGCATTGTTGTTCTGCTGTTGAAAAACATGCGCTGGCAGACTCTTGGCTGGAACTTGTTTCAGGATAGCCTCAGGATTTTTACAGCTAAGAGATTTTGTCTATTAATTTAACTTCCCTTTAGCTATCAATGTAATGTCAAAACAACTAAAACAAAAAATACTTTGCACCACTTTCTGTGTAATCACCACAAACAGTTTTAACAATTTTACATAGCTAAAAACATGTCGTTAACATGTGTAGGTTCAATGAAAAAGCAGTCCTCAGACTGGCCCAAGTCTGCTGGAGTATTACGTCAGAGTAATCCAGCTCTTCATCTTCCCAATTTAAACAGAGTATGAGGACAGGGCACAACTGTGATGGAATAGGAGAATGTTGCTTGTGGCTGACAGTATGTGAACATACCTGCATCCTCCCTACCTCCCAGAAAAAACTTGCTTTCCTTATACTCAGCAGCTCTGTCCATTGACATCTGATGATATAATAGCATGCAATTTATGTAATTCTGGGTTAAACGTAGAACAAACATATAAATTATGATTACTACACATTTACTCTTGCTTGTAGTTGTAATGCTGTATTTACAAAGACATATGAAAGTGTCTGCACACTTTCAAAACTACAACTGGGTACTAAAGCCTTTTATCACTCCAGAATTCCCAAGCCTTTACCTGCACTGTCAATATAACCTTCTCTGTGGATGTCATTCCCTTGTCGTTGTTCTTTGACAATACTATAACCTTGCTCAATTAGTTCTCTTCTGAGATCTCCACCACACCTCTACATAGCCTGCCTAATCTCATGGACCACACAGTTTAGTGATAAGGACCTTATAGGCAGGACAGTGAGTTTAGGCCCTAGATTATCCCCTCCAACCACTACCTTTCCAGATGTATGGACAACTCTATTGCTACTACTAGAGTAGTGTATAACTATAGAATGCTAACAGCCAGCCTCAGAAAAGATTACCCAGTCTTCTTTCCTCTTACAATTCACATAGCTCATTTCACAACATTTGCATTCCCAGATGGATAACTGCTTCTATACCCTGAAGAAGTTTAAAAAAAAAAAAAAAAAAAAGTGAAATACATCAGAAGGAAAAACTTATTAGTTCAGTACTTCATAGAAGCTTTTTCAATATAAGTTTTACTAAAATATCCTAAGAGATTTAAGGTGACTCACAACTACCTAAAAATATGGAAACTATTTTTCTCCTGTGTATTTTTTCCTTTATGATGAGGGGAAGTTAAAAGTACTTTACTTTTGTTTCCAATTGTTTTTTGCTTAGTTTCTACCTTTTCTTTTTGTCAGTATAGTAATGTACATTGCATCTTTACTTGAGACGCTCCTGAATGTGCACCACTTGTATCAGCAGGAGGCATGGCAGACAAAAGCCGCTAACCACGCAGCTGCAATTACAGATCAAAGATGACTGCTAATCTTACTAACTGCTACTTGTTAGTTCTCCCACTTTCCGTCAGTCCCATCACTTTGCAAAACAGAATCAATGTTTCTCCTTGAAAACTACAGGTACAAATCTGTATCACACGTGTCCAAATATACATATCTTAAACATGTATATATTATACATGTATTATATACGTAGGAATTTTTTTACTATTACTATTCCTATGCTAAAATAGGGAGGAAATTTGTTGCCAAAACATTGGCATCTAGTGCCATCTGGGATACCACAGATTAAGATACCCACACAGCACTGAGAGATACAGTACAGGACTCGTGGGAGGTTCAGTCTTTTCTGGAGTGTGAGGGAGGTTAGCAGAATACCCACAGGACCTGAACCAACACAAGGCGCCCTTCTTTAGGCACTGAACCCAGTCTTGCTTTCTGAAATAATTTAGGTGAGCCATGCCATAAAACTCCTGTTTCTATCAATTGGTCTTGCAGGTTTCTCTGTAGTGGTCTTAGAGGTAAATGTCAGCTTTCCAAGTACTACAATTGCCTGAGATGAGACCCCTCTGTCTACTGTCTCCTTTGAGATGTCAAAAAACAAAAGTCTAGTTCTTCAAAACTGGTATTGAGACTCAATCATCTGAACATTTTTGAAAAATACAGATTTAGAGGATACAAGGTCTCAATAGCAAGGAAGAACTGAAACAGACGTACTGTACATTGCATTTAACTTCATGAGGTTTCAAGGTTTGCTGAATGTCTCTACTTGACACTAGCTCTGTTGGCATTGTAACCTTGGCTTGCCTGCTCCTATGTGCCTCATTTTCCAGTGTTGCCGGTGGTCGTACTTCCACAACATAGAGTGCAACAGTCACCAAGGGAATATCTTGTTCCTGGTACAGGCACTGACAAGCCTTCACTGATTTTTGAAATAACAAGTCTGGAACCTAAATGTTCAAGACAGGAATTGGAGTTAAAGCAGACTGGAAAATTGCTCTCACTGCATTACAGAAGAGATATTGTTCCTCCACTAAACTAGGAACAGAAAAGTGAATGAACCTTTCTACTTGAAAAAGGAGAGAGATGCTTCCCCTTCCCCATATTTTGCTTTAGTCGCACAGAATGCCCTCTGTTATTTATAATGAACCCTATGAATCAGAAATAACTCCACACTGAAAAGCACACAATTTTGCCTGGAAGTATTATGGTGGAGATGGAGGCCTAGCACTAGAGGAAGTAGACCCACCTTGGCTTTTAAAGGAGAAGGTAGCAACAGCTAAATAACTTTGCATTATATTTTTAGGATCCATTTCTAAAAATACTTGCAAGTGTCTAAATAATGTTGAATATTTTTGGGAAAAGAAGTCTAAAACATGAAGATTTTCCATGGAGACCTAAGGCTCAGAGATGCAAACACCATGCCAGGTCACTGGCACATAGTGAAAGACAAGTCTGTGCGATGAAAACAAATCTAATGGGTTTATTTTTAAATACAAGCATTTCATAATGAATATTCAGCAAGACAGCTGCAGCCCAAAAATCATCCACTGACACAGCCAGGAATGATTTCAAATAATCATTGCATACATGAAAAAATCCAGAACATTCTAGCCTATGTGTTTGTGATTATATTTTTTTAATTGTGTGTCATGTATGCCTAAACAGTATTTAAAAGGCAGTTTAGAAAATTTAAAAAAATACAATGCCTCTAGAAGCACCAAGATTTTTCTAGAAACATCTGCCAACTTAAAAATGTTCATCTGAGGAAGTAAGGCAATGATTTAGAAACTTCCGCTTGGTTTTTTTCTCCTTTTAACTGAACGGTAAGGTAAAATTCCATTCTGTACTTCTGCAGTCAGTATTAGAGCTGAAATTGTTTTAATGGGGTTCACCCTACTTTATGCTGGCTGCTGAAAGAACAGTAGGATAAAGGAAATTAACGATTCAATCTTCCTTGCATTACTATTTCATCACTGTAAAATCACGGAGTAATGAAACCAGTCTGTAGAGAAGACCGTCGCCACACACACACGCACACACACACAAGATAAAATAATTAAACTAAAAAATTCAAGCAGGACAGCACCCACCACACTCAAACCAGGATGGATGGCTTCATAACTGTTTATGGTAAGGCACTGATATTCAGTATTTCTCCCATCTCTAAAGTTGTTTTAACTGCACACATAGCAGTGAAATTTTGCCACCTTAAAATTAATGGCAAACTCCCACTTGTTGCAACTGGCTCTGAGCATGTTATTTTTCAGATTTATACAACTGGTCAGAGCAAAAAAAATCATTGCTGGACACACTGAATAGGTATGACAGAACAAAAAATAGCATATTTGTAGACTATTATCTATGCTGCTAGTGATCAAGCTTAAAAAAATGATGAGATCTCATTCATACAGAATTTCTAGACATTTCTCTTTTCAAAACATAAACTTGGGAATCACTTACTGAATTATGCATTCTTTACAGAACAATAAGAAGTTCTAATACTGTGCACAGAAAGTAGGCAAGAAACTAGAGATTCTAGTTATCTAAAACTGTCTTAGTTCAGAAGGTTAATTTTTAGTTTGACAAGTGAGAGATTCATTCTCTATTTCTGTGCCCCACTGCATCTGAATCCCTGAATGATCTCTACAGAAAACGTGTGAAGAAGCAAAAATGTAAGGCTATTTCAGGTCTATTTCAAGTACTGTAGGAGTTTGACAGTATTTCATTTTTCAACATATGCTAAAACACCGTGGGATGACTTTATAGCTTCTGCAGCTTCATGCATATAAATACGCTAGATAGGATCAGGATGTTTCATGCAGTCAGAAAGATGTAAGGAACAGCACCAGCAGGTTACTTTCTGCAGTACGGTTCTTAGAGAGAACAGCAACGTATGAGCCCTCCATAACTAGTTACAGCAGCTGGAATCCAAGCACAAAGAAACGGACTGCATCCAAGCTCATTTGCCCAGTTCACAAAGACAGGCTACATAGGATCTGAATTGTACTTTACTGTAGTAGGCTAGTTCACTTGGGGCCAATACCTCAAACACTGGTGGATGACTAATTTATGATGACTAACTTAAGAAGTTCCATTTTTAATGGAAATAATTCAAAGCCAGGAGAAATAATGAGAAAGGAAAAAAGAATAAATTCCTGTTACGTGACCCAGTTCAAACTCAACTCTACATACTATTCCTGCACAGTGAACTTTTTGCTCCCATTTTGTTTCCTGTTTTTCTGCTCCATAGAAGGCAGCACCGTCGACCATTTCCAGCCAAGACCTTTTCAATGTCCGTACTCCAAGGGCTCTTTTATATCTCCTCAGCTTAGCAGAAGGAAACACAGGCAACAGAAGATGGAATGTTTTTCTTCCCCTTTTATGACAGCTGCCATTTGGTCAACTGAGGTGGCACCAATAGCACAATAAAATCACCAGCATGAAACTTAATGCGTCCCACAACAGTATGCTAATTTTAAGAACATCAGGCTGGCCATTTGCATCAGGGAAGCTCTGTCTGGACCTGGATTCTGGCTCTGAAAGTGGCCATCAGCAGATGTTCGGGGAGAGAGCATCAGAAAACTTTTCCAGTGAGAGAGAACACACTGTTTAAAAACCTAGTTAGAGGCTGTATCTGAACTGTGATGTCTGAGAAGTATCAATCCCTTCAGAGCTCATTTATTTTTTTGGCTTCCATGAGGCTCTTCAAAGCCCTAGTGACAGGCAGGTAAATAAATATTATCTACTTTTAACAGGCAGAAGAAAATGTGTTATATAATGTGTGCCAGATGTGAAAAGTAAGCAATTAACAGTCCTAGCAGTGGTCTATGTGCCACTTGTGTATCTCTTTTTGCCTTAAAAGATCTTACAGTCTAGACAGATGGCATAAAAGACTATGGCAGAACAGAAGAAATGTCTAGCCTGACACTTTGTAAAGTTGTTGTTGTTATTATTATTATTATTAAATATGGGAGCGGGTGACTGTTTTTTTCTTCTTCTAATGCATTAGGCTTTCTGGTTCCTAATATCTGATACAACACTATCAGACCAAAATGCTTCCCTGTTTTTCTCTTTACTTTTTCAGTACATTACCTTTCCCACATACAATAGTTAAATATTATTTTTTTAAGCCATCAGCAGAAAATAAACTAATTTACAGGCCAGAAAGCATGATCATTTTCATTACAGTCCAATTAGATCATCAGTAAAGTGAAGATAATATTACTTTCCTGTTCTTCAGTCATAAAATAAGTTCTAAGGTATAAAAGATTCAAATACTAGAATTTAAGCTAGGCTGGAAATCAGGTTTCAGTGTATTTAATCTTTCTACCTTTCAACAGCAATTTTTACATTCAATAAATTCAGAGGTAGACTTTTGGGATCTAAATGCCAAGGAGATTTAGGTAGGATATGTTATTTTGTGTTCATATGAGGAAAGTTATGCAAACACACAGAGATTATATCCAACTAATGGCATTTTTCATGCAAATGAAATTTTCTTCCTTTATGCACAAAACAATATTTTCAACTTGAACGTTTTAAAAAAAGAATTTTATTATTTCATTTAGCCAAGCAGTAATGTGTATCCAAAGGAAAACACAAAATCTATGGTTCATATATTAGAGTTTTACAGCTCTTTGAGCTACTGTAAAATTTCTGAATTTTCCTTTCTAGTGGGCAAATACATGACCATAGACATCTAATTAAAACATTTGAAAGGACTTGCCACAGTTTTCCCAAGCACATGAATCTTCTGGGAAGAACAAAACTTGCAAATGTAAGCTCTAGAGATGAAACTTTTGGAAATGTATTAGCATGTGATAAAAGGGGGCAAGAACAGAAACTTTTTATACTCGCTACATAACCTGTGCCACCTGCTCTACTGTAAAGTGCTCAGTTTTCTTCTGCATTGTTTCACAAATTTTATGTGAGTAGAATCTTTTCAATACATCTGAGGATTAATTAATAATTCCAGTTATGTGTAAAGCATAATATGTAATATTTATAATGGTGCACTAGAGGTCTATCACTTTTTGGAAAGACAATTTGTCCTACAAAACCGCACAGTGTACCTAACTGTAGTAGCAAAGAAAAATGCCAAAGGGTATGATAGCTGCCTGCAGTTGCGTGTATTCAGCTTTCCACATGATAGTTAATGACAACAATAACTGTAAACTTCATTGCAAGAATAATTACAACTTACGTATGGATTTAGAAAAAAACATAAATAAGTATCAGAACGTGTATTTCCAGCTAAGCAACAAAGTAACGACTGGTGTCTTCATTACACATACATTTGCTCAATAAAATTCAGAATTGCAAATGAAACCAAAACTCATTATATTTTATTAGACAAGCAAGCAAGTCTCCCACTTTGAAAAGGAATAAAAGATGTTCACAACTGGTGCTCTCCACAACACTCACAACAGCCTCCCTCAGCAGGAGCCTCTCACCGATGGCAGAAAAATAACAGCAGATAACATTTAAACTGAATAACATGTGTCTTCCCCATTTCACAAGAAATTTTCATTCTGCAGAGGATGACTTTAAGAAAATGATAAAATGGTTCATTCCTTTTGTGAGTATTAGTGGTCATTTTGTCACCTGATTAGAATTACATTTGAGAACATAAGGCATAAAAGGCATAACAAATTATTAGCAGCAAATGAAGCCTACTTGAATTCCACCTATTTTTAGCCACTTGTGCTAATCAGCGGCACAGATCCCCGCTAGGAAAACAAGACCAAATTCCTGACACTCAACAAAGAAATGGAACAGAAAACACAGCATGAACACACTAAAGGTGACAGGTATAATACAGAAAACAAAACAGACCATGAGAAGACCTTGCTTTACAGAAAGAGCAGAACACAAACTTTTGATGTTTAACTTCCCTGTAATAGCTGTGTACAAGTGATCAGAAGCCAAAGTAGAAAAGATTGTACTAAAGTAAAAATTAGCAAATCAAAAAAAAAGAGTCTGGAGGAGTGTTAAATTTAAGCAAGTGTATTATTCAGTGCTTTGGAAGAAAGCATAAGCACCCTGAAATTTGAAACCAAGAATCAAACTTTCAGTGTGTAAGAAACCTAAGTGCTACAGCAGACTATTTTATGATTTTTAGGAAAAGCTTAAAAAATTAATTTGCTTTTACTTCTTAGTGAATGAAAAAAAACCCCAACCCAACAGACAAAATTCAGTTTACTATTAGTTAAAAAGCTGTATTGAAGATCTTGTCTCCATCCTACAGCTGTATTACCTTCAGACTTTCCTGCACACTGGTTGCATTTCATGGCACACCTCATCTATGCAAACAGAGGTAAACAGACAACAGAAAAATGGAAGATTTTATGAACTCGTATTTCTAGCAATTCTTTTCTTCATAAATACATAAACAAAATGCAGAAATTTTGTACTGGACATTCCTTGCACCTTATAATTTTTCTCATGCAAATGTTGATTTCTAAAACAAAAATTAAAAGATTTTCATTACCTTGTACAGTTTGCTCCTAAATAGTCCTCCCAGACGATATACTACTTCAATGAAACAAAGCCACATGCTAAGAATAGCAGAAACAAAACACTGAGGATGATAAATAATACACATACTTTGAGCACAAGTCAGAGTGTCTTATCATAGGCTTCTATGTTTAAACTGAATATGCACTATACATTTTCCAGTCATCTTGGCATGAAAGGAGACTTTTAAAAGAAAGAAATTCCTAGTGTTGCCTTTTTTGTAAACAAAATGTTGAAAACTCACCTTGATTTAATTAATCTGTGTAGCTTTCTAGTGTGCAAGAAGTTAGATACCATAGATTCAATTATTTTTTGATGCCAAGAGCAAAACTTAATACATAAATATAAAGATACGTTCTCTGCTCTGCTAGAGAAAGAAATGCTTAATGAATCCAAGGCTATTTAAAATATTTGCACCCTAAATAGACTTTCGCCAGTCACCTTTGTAAGCTCTTAAATTGTCAGGTGGAAATGCATCTGGCTGCACACATCTTTTCCTCCAGAAAAAAAGGATGTAGAGGGCTTGTTGGCCATAAGCCATTCAACACCACCATCTTAATTTGCCAGGAATGTCTTTACGGGTTCTTTGGTGCTAGATTGTGTGTTGGACGCTTGATAAATTACCTCAGCCAGTGCACTGTGTTAACATGTAGGTGTACTGCTCCCAAATCCCAAGCTGGTCAATAATCTCTACATTTGATTATAGTACTTTTTATCCATGAAGAGAAGAGTCAACATGTCATCTGAAAGAGATATGTAACAGGACATCCAAGAGTTTGAGAGACCTTCTGAACCCTCAGCTGTGATATGCTTAAACTGAATTTTCTGTTCCCTCTCTGCTCACTGCAAAGAGTGGAGAACGATATTCAAAATATTTAAATTACCACAAAAGGTTAACTCCCAAAAAGATGGAGCACAAGGAAAATGGAGTAGTTATATGAATACATTATAGACAGTCTGGTTGCCTTAGGGAAGAAATGTTGTCTACCAGCAAGCCCCAGAGTTATCATGGCACCATTCAAAATAACCAGAACAATCACCTGCAACTCCTACACTTGCATTTCTTGGACGATAACATGATGGTAGACTGTACACCAACGTCTTCTGCACAGACTATCCACTCCTCTTTTAGGAGAGAAAACGTCTACATTTGTATAAATATGTACAAGTCATCAGTAAGGACAATTTTCTTCAATAATAAGGACCTCATGAACAACAGCTCAGTTTTATTGACTCTTTTACAAAAGACGAATCATTAAGACATTAACCAAAAAAGAGCTGTCTCTTAGTCAGCTGCCACAATTCTGTAAGCACCAGGCTTCAGAGCAGGGCAGTTCTGAGACAGCATCCATGGCTCTGACAAATAACCTCCTCTGCTGCACTAACAAGGAAAAAGCATCCAGGCTCATCCCATTGAGCTACTCTGCTGTACAGGAAAGGGTAGTCTCCTCAGACGTTAATGGTTACAGGGGTAAATACAAGTACATGAGATGGTGCTTCCTCTCAGAATGAGCCCAAAGGATCACCACAGGCCCTACAGAGCCCACAGATCTCAGCCCTCACATTATACCACTGAACACCAATCTAAGAAAGCCAGAGAGGTAAATTGAACTGAATTATCAGCAATGGAGAGGTAACCGCAACTGTTTCGGTTCAGACACGAATGACATATTCTCCTACTGTTCTCACAGGCTGGCTGAAGTCAGCACTTGACTGACGACCAGATGGCTAATCCCAAAGCCAGAAAAGAATGAGGAAGCCTTTTGAAGAACATGTCATTATTTCCATTAAACTAACATGTAGGAGTTCCAATACAAGGAAGAACCCAGTAACAGTGAGCCCCTTCCAAACATGCCTCAGAGAATATACACCTTAATTATACATTAGCATTTCTGTAATTTTAAGTTCCAGGTATTCATTAAATCAAACCTAGGAAAGCTAAAGAGTGGTGGATGTGACCACGTAACCTTAAAGACTTATTCGCTGAACAGAGAATGGCTGAGAGAGATCTGTGGGAAAATTGTCTCTGAGCACATAATTATAAAACTATCACAGTGTATGTGTGCAAAGGGAGCAATCTAAAACAGGTGTTTTCCAGCTTAAAGTGCCAACTGCTACAGCCAAAGACTTGGTCACATATAATAGCCTTGCCACACAGAAGACTTATGGTGTCCTGAGCTACATGCGAGGAATGTTGCCAGTAGGTTGAAGAGGTGATCCTTCCCCTCTACTCAGCAATGCTGAAGCCACACCTGGAGTACTGGGTCCAGAGCCAAGCCCCTCAGCTCATGGACATATTGGAGAGTCCAACAAAGGGTCATGAAGATGATTAAGGCACTCGAGCATCTGTCCTATAAGGAAATCTGAAAGAGCTGGGGCCATTTAGCCTAGAGGAGACAGCTCAGGGGGAGATCTCATTAATATGTAAAAATATGTGTAGGTAGAGTGCAAAGAAGACAGAGCCAGGCTCTTCTCAGTGGTACCCAGTGACAGGACCAGTGGCAATGGGCATAAACAAACACAGGAGGATTTTTCTGAACATCAGGAAACACTTTTTTACTGTGACAATGACAGCACTGGTACAGGTTGCCTAGAGAGTCTGTGGTGTCTTCCTCTCTTAGAGGTACTCAAAAGCCATCTGGACATGGTCCTGGGCTCTAGGTGACCCTGCCTGAGCAGGTGGATTGGACATGATAACCTCCAGAGGTCGCTCCCAACCTCTACCATTCTGTGATTCTGTGAAAAAAGCTAACTCACCAGTTAAGCTGAATTCAAAGAAAATCACTTTACTTCTGAGCGCCCATACAGAGTGGGTGTGTAACAAATGTGGGACAACAAATCCCCTCTAAATTCACACTTTTAATAATTCAGGTTATCTTGTTTATGTCACATGCAGAAAAACTCCAAGAAGCAGTATTTTCATATTTTCTGGATGTGTTTTCTTTACCCTTTTGTTTTAAAGGAAAAAAATCTAATTATCTGCAACTGTGCATCAGCAGCTGTCTGCTCTGTAGAAGAGGCCTTTACTGCTTAACCTATAACACTATACTTCTTTCTAAAAGCAGTAGAAGATTGCGAGACTGGCACTGTATCAAGCTGACATCGAGCTGGGAATTTATTTCCAGGAGTCCATTCTTTCCCCTCATACTGCTTTAACAGATTTCAGGCTTTTTTCTGCAAGGACTGTCATCTCTGCAAAGGGGGTGTGCAGTTACACTTGGGTGGTTCATTGTGTTATTCCAGTTTGGAGATAAAAGCGTGAAGAACACTTTCAGATCAAAATATAACATTTCCTTCTCTCTAAAAGTTTAATTAGATTTCTAACATCAGAATATTTATTCCACAAATTGGGGCAGCAGAGAGGTTTAATACTTTAATTTTAAAAAATACTGAGTAACATGAGCGCATATTATTTCTTAAAAACATTTCCTACCTGAAGTTATAAGCTACATACAAGAATTTAAGCTAAAGCAACATGAAAGGCACGTGCCAAGAAGTGCAAGAGATTGTCAGCTAAGACATTAACCTGGTTTGTCATAATATGTTGCAACAAGAATAAAACAAAATCACAGTAAACTCTTGCAATTGCTGTCCTCTATTATTTAAAATGGGTATACATGTAATTAAAATACCTTCATTATTTTAAAATGGAAACATAATTTTCAGTTTGAAAGCATGCTTTCAGCTTTTCCTTACATAAGTTCATAAAATTTTACCTAACTTATTTTCAACAACAAGAAAGCAAATGCACATATCTAAGAGCATATCACTATATTAAGGGAAGGGACATCACACTTAGGGGGATTCCAAGTTGTCAACAGTGCCTTATTTTTCACAGCTAGGTCTTTGCCAATCCATTTAAAAGCAAGCTTGCTATTTTGCACATCACTAATGCCTACCCATCCTTCACATTTCACTCCACTAGTGCCCTTTTGTATTATACATCAAAGCACAGACCTCTTAAATAGCATGTTGGGGGGAAAAAAAAAAAAGAGACGCTCTAACATTACTTACATTCCATCACACTGTTACTCTGTGCTTTTACTTGTCATTCTCTTTGAATACCCTATTGATGTGACACATTGAGACGTGGATATACTACAGATGCAGCATGATTCATCAGGAGTATATGGCTCCACTTTCAACACAAAAATGCTTTTAGAAGATACCCAAGTTCATTGACTCAGTGTTTCTCACTAGGAGGCTGTTCTAACAATGGTTTTCTTAGTTTTCTCATGCCAGAGTAGTGCTGCCATTTTGCCTGCATCCCTGCTGCTGAAGCCAACTAGCATGTTGTTAAAGGCCCTTCCATAGGTGTAGGCACTGGGCTAAAGCAAAATAAGCTTTTGCTAAGATCTTAGTTCTGCATGCTTGACTGTTGTCTTCATTCTGCCTTCTTGTAGTCAAAACCAGTATTTGAATTAGTTTTACAAATTTTATGCATTAATTTTAATAAATCCTGACAATATGTTGATCTGACAAATAACTGAAAACAGCCTTGTAGACGTGAGAAACCACAGCAACCTAAGCATGATAAAGCAGTAAAAAGAGATAAAAGGACAGAGGGCAAAACAAAAATAATCCTGATAGGTTTATACAATAAGAATATGCAATTAAGGACTTTAAAAATACACTGTTGGCAGAAAATCCTCATAGCTGGTAGAAATTTCATTGTGACTAGATCTGACAACCATCCTGAACTTCTGACACCTGACAAGTTAATTGAATCATTTGCAACCCATTACCAACTCCAGCTACTTTCATTTTCTAAGAAAAAATACCTGTCCTGGAGCAAATCTTGCTATGACACTAGAATATAGCAGCTCGTTGATGATGAGTAGCCTTGAGGAGATTTTACTGTGTCTCTGTCTTCGGAAGAAGAGGACATAATTAACTGCCGAGATAGAAGGAAAGAAACTCTGGAAAATAACAGTTCCATGAGCGCTTAATACTGGCATACAGCGGCATGATCACAGCCCTGACTATTCATTCCTGCCTCTTTCACCTCCGGCTAGTTCTAGCTCGGATGAGTTCTCCCAGCCTGCAGAGGAAAGGGGCAGTGCGAGGGCAGCACTGTGGGAGCAGGATATGGTGCCAGCTCCGTAGACGGCAGATGAGCAGGACAGCTTGTTTGGCAGCATGGTAACTTTGTGCTAGCTTAACATGCGCATGGAACTACGCTGTTAATACTTATATTGCTGCCAGAACTGGGAAGTACTATCTTGTTCCATAGTCTACTTCCTATAAAAACCTTGGAATTCTGCAGAAAGAGTATACCAAGTCCTTGACTGGAGGTTGTGGCCAAACCTAAACTGAAGCCCAACTCAGCACCTGTATTCCTTCCAGATTATCTCTCCTGAAAGCCCTGTGCCTTCCTGCTGCTTGCCAGAGGCTGATCTTAGCTCCCGCAGAAAGACCCCTTACTGCAGACCGGTTCTTGTGCGATGCTGAATGAACTACCATTTCCAAATCAAGGTCATTGTTTGCAGCAGATATATTTGTCTAGAGTAAGTTTAGCTGCCATTGTTACTCTTTCAAGACAGTGACAGTCCAAAAGGATCAACAAACAATCTTAATCCTGAGAATTTTCGTTATTCTGTGTAGTTCTGTGAAATTTGCTATTAAATATAAAGAAGACAGGCATCCACGTTAAAGCAAACGTATGTATACTCTGTAAAATAATATTAATTTTGCTGTTTTAAATAACTGAGGGCAAATCTGGTTTCCAGTTTCTTAAAAATTGTCTAGCACTCCCTGCACACTCCCTGACTCAAACAGTAATGTCAAAAGTTTCACACCAGAAAACTTTTTGAGAGATAAAAATCTTAAAAGTTATGCTACCTTGTAGCCCTCCTGCATGAATGTGAATTTGATGTAAAACAGATATTTGTTCCAAAACATTAAAAGTTTTCTCTCATATTTTTTTAAGTTGTAGAATGTGATCTATGCCATCTTTCAGTTTCTGGAAACACCTATACATTCATAGAAATCAGGCAAAAATCACAGTTATCTAAGGGGGTTTAGGTTGAATCAAGACAAACAAATGATTACTAGTGCAGCCAACCCATCAGATTTTATTACCAGCAATGAAATAAAATAAAATAAAATAAAATAAGACAAGTTTTTGACAATCAGCTTCCACTGTTCAAGATCATGGAAGAAAGCTGTAAAACATGATCTAGAGTACAAAAAAAACAGATCCTGAATTTAGAAAACATCTCATAATATTTTCAGGTTTTGCAATACTGAATTGCTATGCCTATTCAAATCTTCTAAGATGTTGCATCATTTTTACTTTTGTATTTATTAGAATGACATCTCTAAATTCCTAACATATTATGGTATGTCTCTATCCCCATTTATTTTTGGAAACTATTATTAAAAATTATTTCACAGAAAAGTAGATAATGTTTTAAAAACTGTGTGGCATTCTAAAATGTAAAGACTAAAAGATGTATGAGCCATGGGAAAAGTAACTGGACATGGCAAAACTGCAGCAACATAAAAAGGATTCAAGATTAGAGGAACAAGCATTGTTTGAAACAGAACAACAGCACGAATTACAGCCTAGGCCTCAAATTTTACTAAAATGCTAAATTAAATTTTTAAATGGTCACACAGTGTCTGTCAAAAATAAACATTATTTCAAATCTAGAAACCCGAATAATCAAGTTAGAGTGGCAGCATTAGCACATGTACAAGCCTTTAAAATTCCAGAGAGTAAATAGAAGAAATCCAGAGCAGTTTGCTTTAAAAGAAGTTCAGTAACCAAATGTGGCATTCACAGAACTGCAAGATGAATGGTAACTGCTTGCTGCAGGCGGTCAGTGGTTTAACTCAGCTCTGGGTTTGCATTAACTACAACAACTAAATTTAACACAACCACAGGAAGTATTTAAAAGGAAATAGAAACATGTCACCTTATTTATGATATAGCTGAACATAGAGCAGAGATGTCTTAAAGCTGTGGATTCTGAGAGATACTAAACAGCACCATGTCACAATACCTTTAGCAAGTGATAATACAAGATGCAGGAAATATGTATAGAGAATGAAGAATACATTTTTCTCCTGGGCTCCATGTAAATATTTAAAGTTAGGGAAAACACACAGTAATTTATTAGTGATTGTCAGAGGAACAGAGGAGGAATTTTTCTCACCGGTAAATCACTGCTCTGTCTGCCAATAAGTAATCAGTTATTCCACACCACTACATCGCAGCTGCCCTTGTCACTGTGATGTACCTCCGCTCAGAAAAAAAGTCTCTAAATATAACATTTATACTACTTCATAATTAATGCAATTTTTGTCTTAAGTTCTAATGCAGAGTTACTATTTTTGCTCAGTGGAAACAAATTATTGGCCAAATTCTATCACAACATACTTTACACAGAATGAAAATCAAAGCAGTCACTCAGGCCCTGTGATGATGAAAGGTAACAGGCGGAAAGCGGGATCCTATGGGATGGGGCAGGTAAGGAGGACAGAGAGCATCTGGTATCCTGCCATAGTGATGTTCTCTGGGGTGATTGAACTTCATCCAGGCTCAAAAAGAAAGGTAAAAAATCCCAGAAGACCTCAGTTCAGAAGCAACTAGTGTACATCACCATAATTAAAACTTTTATTTTCAAAGTTGCCAGCCCTTCCCCAGGCTATGTGCAAAATTGACTGCTTAGGCAAAAAGAAAAAAAGATGAATTAAGCCTAACATACAATGGAAAGAGAAGTAAAAAATTCTTGAAAAAAAAGGAAAGGATTGACATTTTTAGTCTAAAACATTTCCAGATTTTATCACATTTTTAAAATATAAACATAAAATTCTGATCAAGTTTCAGTTAATATTGTTGACAATTTATTATTCATAACTATAATTATAAGCATAATTAAACAAAGAAAATTACCATCGCCAAAGCAAAATATAACTTTCATGCTGATATTGTTTCCTTACACTTATAAAGCTGGATTAGTTATGATCAAAATTTTGTCAGCATTATATTCCCATTCACTTCCATCCAAAAGCCTCACAAGTTATATGAGCTTTTTTACTTCAGCCATGCTGTGTCAGGCTTTTCCAAGCTACAGCAATTAATATAATTTGACACAAATAGCACACACTTACTGTTTCCTAATTTTCCCAATTATCGGCATAATTTGGAGATTTAGAACCACACTAGTTGAGGCAACAGTGTCTTATTTCATTAATTTCTAATTTAATTTTTCAAAGTATATCACATACATTGCTTTTTAGTTAGGATTAGTATCTATGGGTAATCTCAGGAACGACTGCTCTTTTGTTATTACTGTAATAGAGAAATTAAGCAAAACCCAAAACTAAACCATAAAGTAACATTCTCCATTCATATAAATAGTTTTAAAAAGGAAAATACATAGTAGAGTATATATTGCTACAGGACAAATAAACCGCAGTTTTCTTGCTGCTATTAAAACAAGTTGAAATTTTCCACTCCTCCTGATGCCTATAAAATTATACTTGAGTAGTACTGCCCTCCAAACTCAGGTAGTCCATTGATATCCTTTGCCCCACAGTACTATTTCTTTTAGAGCTGATTTACTGTAACATTATGGACAAAATAGTAAAGAAGCTTGAATGCAAGAGTTCTCCAGGGAACCGCATCTGTTTCCTATTGATTTTGAAAATGTTTGTTATCCTTATTTTTCTTCCCCCTTGAAAAGGTATGATTACAAAATAGTTCTTGATTTTAGTAAAGTCCAAAAGGCAGAACCACAATTATTGTGAAAAATTGATTTTATTAACCTACTTCATATTAAGTTTATTTGACATTAGTGCAAACTAAGATTAGATTAACAGCCCTTGGGATGGAAATGGTGTTTGTCACCATAGAGGTTAGATGACTAGGGACTCATTTCTTCTTCTAACTATTATGACTAGGGAACAGATCTTAGACCCATGACACAAGCTTCCATGAAAGCATCATCTCTGTCCTCATTCATGGTCAAATAAATAAATCCAGAAAAAACAGTGAAAGGATTCAGCTTCTTCCTGAACTGAGGAAAGGGATAAGACAGAAGGCTTAAAAATTTGTAAGTAGCATGAAAAAAAAATAGGAAGAACCAAGTTCAACATCCTTTTAACCACAATAAGCACACTTTTTAAAAAAATACTCTTATAAAACCCTAGAAATTAGTGCCCAAGAATGTTATGTAATCTTTGATTTAGGACCCCCTGAGCTGAAAACTTCTGAAGGCTGGCAAAGTACACCAGAGAAACGTGCCTATATGCTTGCCCTATTCTTTTGTACTCTTTTAGGTAAATACTATAGGCAATGGGCAAAGAGAAAGTATGGGGCTGTATGGACCCTGAGTGGCCTAGAACAGCTCTTACTGGATTCATTGTCAGGTAGTGATGTTCCACAGTTAAAAGTAGGACCAAGGTTACACAGAAGTAAATAGAAGCCAAAAATAGATAGAGAAGTCCCACGTGATATTCAGTTCCAGGTATTATTTCTCTGTAGCATATGGTTATGGATGTTCAGCTGGATACAGATACTGCAGTGAAGGGACATAGAGTTTAATTTGAAGAAATAGGCAGTAGGGTGACCAAATTATATTGGAAATAATCCTAAATTCTTTGTTCATAATGCAAACATTGCAGAAGTTTCCTGTGATTAATTTGATTGACTAAAGGCATATTCTTCACAAAGAATGAAATAGCTGTGACAGGTAACCAGTAGACACGAAAGCCAATAGCTATACAGTTCACTGTAACTTAGCTACCCACATTTGATCAGCTAAAAAGCTCTCTGGCCTTGACAGATTCTATTGATTAGAATGGGAGCTTAGATAAGTACTGCATGTATAGACACCTGCATGGGGACATGTAAACATAGGTGTCTTAATCTGTAGCTGAATCCTGCCACACTTAATTCAAATGTGCCTTGACTATTCATATTTAAGTAATGCATACTATAATGCTTTTATGACGTTATTATCTTCCAGCCAGGCTTTGATTGCTGACCTCATTTAGCTTTCCAGTTAATAGGTGTTTGATGATTTGCCAAAACCAAAATCATGTGTACAGATTGTTCTTTGTTGAATTGATTGATACAGGACTTATTTTCAAGATCATCTGCCCCATTTGCAGATGTTCTGTTCTTCTTAATAAGACCAGGAAAACTGACACATCTTATTAGAAAATTCATATCACTTCTCTTCTGTTATTCCAGTCTGCAGGTTGTCTGAAAACTTGCTGCTACTATTCATTTTTATAGTCAGAACCAATAAATCCCACACTTCATCCAATTTTTATTTTCAGATAGGATTTTCAGAGACCTAAAGGATTAGACTTCTCAGCTCTCATTAGCAGTCACTAGGAACTGGGCTTTTAACTCTTTGAAACTCCTTATCTTACTCCTATAAGCTTTCCAATTCTGCAACTTTGACTCAATACAGACAGCAGCTAATCACTGACACGAAGCACGGTTTAAAGGACTGTTTTTAAATCAAGGAGCTACTTACCTGACCACAACCAAAGCTGATGCCTGTACCATTACAAGCTTGCTAACCAGTCTTAGGATTCCTTAACACATAACTTCAAACATCAAGATAACTCTGGAATGCTGGTACATGTTCTTTCAGTCTGCTTCTAAAAAGAAATTAAATGGGCCAGCAACAGTTCTCTGACTCTGTTATTGATTGGCACAGCATGGCTCACATCCACTTGGCTGACTTTTCTCACTTTACTCCTATCTTCCTGCCCTCCAAAACAGAACAGCTGCATCCTATCTGTCTCTTTGCAGTGGTCTTTGGCCCATAATACATCTCCAGACCTTGCCTGGTTATTGTCTGGAAAAGTGCTTATTTAACACTCCAAACTCTGCCACGGACATGACCATGCTAGCAATTCAGCAGTATGGATGATCATTTATCTGTGCTCAGGCCCACATTCTGTCTGTGATTAGTTTATTAACAAAGATATAACCTCATACTCCTAGAGTATGATGCAGTTTGGGTGTCAGTTGGATTTTTTTAGTCTGGAACTGTAAGAAGAAATAGACCTCTTGATGGATACATTTCACTGAAGACTTTTTTTTCCCAAAGCAATTATATTCTTCCCTGGAGATGTAGCTTTCTCTGTCCTTTCCTAGCCTGAAGATGTTATGACATTCTCTGAAAGGAGAGAAATCATTCGAAAATCACTTAGTCATCTCCTCAGTGTGGCGGGCTCTCTTTGCCAAGAGTTGACAGTGTGAGTTTCAGAAGACAGCCTTAGCAAACCCCCTGAAAAAGTATTTTCAGAGGTTTCTATTTAATTCACCTTCACAGTATAAGTGTCAAAGTAAAAAGGTGAAGACCTACAGTCTCAACTACATGGAAGTTTAGCTACAACTTTGAGACAGGTGCCAAATCCAGATGAGAGAGAGAGTTTAGACTGTTGCTTCTTCTCCACTCCCAGTTATTGCTGTGTATTTCCAGTCTTGGTGCCTTGCATGCTCTTAAGAGTCCCATTTCTATCAGGTGCCTAAATCTTCCTGTTCCTTGTTCAGAAAACTCCACTGCCCTGTTCAGAAAACTCCACTGCCTAAAACTAAATTGCTTAGCCAAACACTTAATTTATATCCATTGCTGGCACATGTGGTCCTAACAGTGACCAAGTTCTTTGGATTTGGTCCTCAACATTTTTGCCACCTTTTCTTGCCTAATTCAGATACCATTTCCACTTCTCTTATGCTATTCCCATTCTCAGTCCCTTCACATTTCTCTGGTTTCCATTCTTTCATTTTGAAAACACCAGTTACTCCTTAAACAACATGCTGCATTATCTCATGTCCTCCCTTTTACCTCTTTTCTTTCTTCTGTAACTTTTCTGGGGGAAAGATCTTCCTTGTCTTAGCTCTATTACCTGTCTCTTCTGCCACACATTAAAAAAAACACCTGTAACCTTACTCTATTCTGATTTTACCCTTCACCCAATCCTCTTCCAGATACCCAAATCGTGTATTTTATATGTGAGTTCTTCCTTATGCAAACCACCATTTTACTGTGATGTTCCCAGGGCTCTGAGTTCTCTCCTCTCCTAGAAGCAAGGCAGCTTAAGGCCAGCTCACTGATAGGAGCTGTTATGAAAAAAGAGGTGGAAGTAGGGCCCCCCCACACTGTCTCTTGGTAGCCGCTGTTAGGCTGAGACCCTGGGCCCTAGCCCAAACTGCACTGCAGCTGTGCTGCCACCATATTGATGCTTGGGCATTCACCTTACTGATCGAGACCTTCAAACTTATTATCCCAGCGTTATGTCAGGTCTTTCCCATCGCTATGGGCTTGCTCCATGGCCTTGCTCCTGAGAGCCTTTTGCTCTCAGCTAAACCTGGCTAAGGTGACCAGATCTGCCTTGCTTGCTTTGCTCAGGTGTAGTGGAACTGGGTCCTTGCTGTGAGGCTACTGCCATCCTCAGCTTCTGGCTCACTTTCCTTTGCTGTTCCCTGGCAGATTCTTTTTTGAGCCTTTATTCATTCAGACTTTTACTTCTGCTGAAAGAGCCCTTGGCTTTTAGCATCTGAGAAACAAACACATTCACAAAGCTCTTGCTTCTTTCATTATTGTTCTTGACTTAACTTCTTTATTTAGATAGTCTGTATCAATCCTATCTTTTATGATAGAAGCAGGTTTGGTTTTTGTAATCGTACAATCAAATATTTTTTCTTTTTTCTCTCTTAGCAACCTTTCAGGAAATATGGAGATTATAATCACTTTCCTTTATTAATAGGCATCTCCCAAGAGCCTAGCAATTTCTTTTTTAGCACTTTCTAGTGCTTTCCTTCTTTCACATGCATTTTCTAAAGATGCTTTCTTCTTCACAGCGACAGACTCTATTCTTAAATTGAAAACATGTCCTTCCAGTTTTTCTTTGGTATCTTTACTACTTTTTCCTTGGTTTAGTTCTGTTGACACCATGGAGACAAATAATGCAACACAAATATAAACTAGGAAAATCCTAGTCTTCTTCAGTTGTCATCTTTATTTTCTACTACCTACAAGTTACTTTCTATCCACCTGCACTCTTATAATTAAAACGTGAAGATGTACTATGAGATCTGGACTTCATATGAATAGCTCAGTCTAATACTTTCATAAATACTGTTTTGTCTCTTACTTTCTACATTTTCCCATATTTTCTCTGTTTCAGTTCTATTTCAACATCTCCTATCTCCTTTCAACATCCCTTCAAAAGACTGTACAGTCACTAACTTGCTTTGTTGCAAAAATTATTTCATTGTCACACCTTTCTGTTGTTCTTATCTTATTTTTTATCAAAGACATTAAAAATAAAAATGGAAACATCAGATGCAAGCATCTAATAGTTTACTCCACCTGGAAAGCTTCAGTGGTTCTCTAAAGCCATCCTGTCCTTTCATGTACAATAACACGTTATTCTTCTTCATAAGTTTATTACGGAGAATGCAGAATACTTATGCAAAAATTAGATAAATTAGAAAGTACATGTAATTTTGTTTTTTAATACAAATTCTTCCTTTCACAACACAAAGGTTGCATAAAAGAAGACGCTGTTAATTGGGCCCTTGGAATATGTCTTTATGGAGAACATTTACTGTCAATGATTCAATCTTTTTATGAAAGAATTTACACTGTTATGATCTGCATTTGTGTAAAACCCTTTGCTCTGAGTCATTCAGCTGATGGCTACTTTCCAAAATACTGGAATTACTCACCACAAATCTACTGCAGTGACAGAAATGTAAGTTTTGAGTAATGGATTTAAGAAGCCTATATTACATTTGCGCTTGTAAGATGTATTACCATAAAATAGACATTAAATATATATGTACAGTGCAGCAAACTTCCAGAACTCAACAATAAGGTGACACATGACATGAGAATTTTCTTGAGTTTCCAAAGTCAGTTGGGATCCAGTTTAGAAACAGTTAGTCTTATGATCACAGAAATCTAATTTTAACACCAGAATTATTATTATATTTAAAAGAGGAGGTCAATTGAAAGTTTTCATCTATTTTTCAGAGTAATGAATAAACCTGGTGATAAATTAGTTTTTCTCGATGAGAAAAAGTAACAGAGGATGCACTACCTTCTCTTCAACTTCTACCCTTCTTCTTCCTTCTTCTTCTATTTCAACTTTCTACCAGGTTCTGCATATTAAATATAGGCCAAAGGAAGGTGAGAAAGGGCAACCCTTAATATCACTACCCAAAGGGTTTCCTCATCTTTCTCAGCTCCAAGCAGAAATTATATATTGTTTTCCAAATAGAATAAGGGGAGAAGGAGCCGGCAGAAATTTTGATAGACCAGTGGCAAAATTTTGAGGGTCTTATTAGCAGGAACAGGCCTGAGGGAGTGCAACAGCGTTACTGTTAATATTCTTATTGCTTTTTGTGTTCTTCAGAATTCAGCAGGGCAAAACTAGGCAGCATTCCTAAATTCCCCTGATTTTGTCAATAATTCACAGCAAAGCAAGTTCATAATGAATATTAGTGGCCTTATCACTATGATGTATAAGTCTCAAATTTTTTAATATTGAAGAATTTTAATGACTCTGGGTGGGGCATGGGGGAGAGAATACAAGACAAAACAATAAGTAATTTCCTTCCAAGGGTGGAGAAAAAGATAAAACCTATTGGTAAAATTTTGGTATTTTCAGTAAGTCTTAAATAAATAGCCACAGATCTCACCTGCAAACCGTATGGTGACAATCATGAAAGGAATCATGGCTTATGCTGCCATCTTCACATAGTTGTATTTCATTAGCGTAATAGCAGACAAGCATTTCTGGCAACATGACAGGTGAAATATATTCTGATTCAGAACTGTACTGCCAAACTGAGCAGTACAATTGGTATAATGTCCTTTTTTCATTATGCTGTTTGTATTTGGGTGGTATGATAACTAGAAACTTATATAGCTAGACACCCCATTCTAGAATGAGATCTAGTACCCTAAATTTAGTAGGAGGGGGAGATACTTCTACTTACATTGGGGGTTTTTTTGAAGGTTTGGAAAAGTTTTCATTTAAACAGTCTTTTTCAATCTACATATGCCAATAACAATAGGAAACCACCTGGAATACCATTGGTCTTAGTCAAGCATCATGATAAAATCAGGAAAAAAATCTCAAGAATGTTGTAAGAAAGATAGGGATTCAGCAATTTTCTATTTTAAAAAGTAATTTCTGTGATTTCAGGTTGTGAATAGTCTCTCACTATACACTGAAGAACGTGTCTGCATGGCAGAAATAAGACAAATATAAACTCATTACTTTTCCTTGGCCTTTGGAAGACTTACATATTTGAGGAGTTTTTTAATACAGGCCTACATGCACTGTCATAAATTATTCAGAGTTTGATTTTATATTGAATTTGTTCCACAATGCAGTGATCAATCTGTGCTACTTTCAAAAACGAGAATGGCAGTTTGTGTGAAATACAGAAGTTAATAAATTCTGTTTTAATTGTCTATAGTCTGTCACTATGGGTCAGACAATGGGTCAGACATTTGGTTTATTATTGCAGACCATAATCACTATGTTTTGCTGCATATTTGAGAACCCATTTCTCAGCTCATTTTTAGTTTTTTATTTAATGAGCTACAGAAGACCTTTCATGGGTATTGATGAATCTGTAACCCCATTCACTTGCAGGTTTTGCACAGGATTTCATCATTAGCAGATAATTACCACTAACCCTTATTTGCTGCCCTACTGGTCCTCTGTTCTCTCTGCAGTCATAGAAAGGCACTTGTTTTTATACCTACTTCGCTTCCACAACTGTTTTACTATTAAATACCTTGCTAATTTTTAGTGGATTAAGAACAGTATATTTTGCTCAGGAGATAGCTTGCCCATAGAGCAGAAAATAAATGACTATGTCCTCCAGCTAAGAATAAACAGCATCTCATTTAGCTGAAGGAAATGTGTCAGTAATATTATTACTGTTAAAAAAGAAAAAGGAAAACTTTTTTCAGGAAGTAACATATATGAAAAAATATTCCTTATCAATTTTAATGAGACACGAACATTTCTCTTCTTAAATACCTGTAGACTTTTCTGTTTTCTAATATTGTTACTATCTTAATACTTTTAATTTTACTAGATCCTTTTTAATCCTTCTATTCTCTCTCTACATTCACACTTCTCATTGTACTGTTGCTATTCTGAGCTTGCCCTCTCTTGTCTTTTCTGACCAGTTCTTCCAAAATTTGCATTACTTAAAGTTGATTATAGCATATTGGAAATAGACATTCAGCAGTTGATAATAGTGCAATAAATAGAATAGAACAGAATATTTCATTTGAAAGGGACCAACAAAGATCATCTAGTCCAACAGCCCATAGTATGCAACTATATCATGCAATTTAGCAGAAAGTTGCCTGTTAACCCTCTAATATCTTTAAATACGGAGATTAGTCTAAATCGCAGATAATATCCACATTAGAACTGCATCTAAAAACTTGTTTTTTCCTTTAGTGTAAATTAAACTTTGAAAGGAAATAGAGCAACATATGAGAACAATATTACTTTCAGCTTCAGGAACAAATGCAGCCCATCTGCATGAGGAAGCCGCATATCTGCACATCGGTATCACGTGGAGGTAGCCGGATTTAGTAGAGGGTATGGACTCTTTCCACCCTTCATGTAAATCTGCACCTGAGAGCATCACTGAAATCCTGAGCAAAAAAACAAATGTAATATAACAGAAGCAACAGAATGACATCTGGAAAGCAAGTAAAAATGTTTTTAAAAATAATAAAGGAGTATGATGAAAGTTCCTTTGGAAATTTGTAGTTTAGGTATTACTGTGCTCATACCAGTATAATCCTCACACACATTTATTCTGTAAGTATCCCAGAATTTATCATGTAGCATTTATTTGTTGTGAACCTCTGTCAGCTAAAGGAATTTTGTAGAGTTCTGTTGATTGAAGTGGATGGCAACTAATTTAAATGGAATATAAATGTATTCCAGGGATTTCTGTGGCAGCTGGGCAAAACCAAATGAAACTTTAAACCAATCAAGTTTTACGGGAGGGATAGGGCTCATTTCATCCACCTTGAACCATCTATAAGTTAAATTAGTGGTATACGATCTCCCTGTGGTGCAGAAGCATTTCAGAGAAGTATACATCAAGACAACTAGCAACAAAATTGTTTTCATGAGCTGCCTTCTACCCAGCATTCACACATAACCATTTTGCACAAATCATTTAAATGACCTGTTCAGCTTTAGGGCATATAAAAGCTATAAATCTTGTCTTTTCCCACAGAGGGTCTAAGCATTCCAGGCTGCCCAGAAAAGGTATGGGATTCCCAAGATTTTCACATGACTTTTGGTTACTAACTTGATTACTTTTGCAGTTGTTTTTTGGGGAAATTTTAAGTGGAAAATTACTGACAAAGCCCTCCAGCCACTTGCATTTTATTACTGATGCAATTTTTATCTGCCTTTCCTCAAGTTTTATTTACCTTGGACTATAACAAAAATGTTCACCAAGTTTGGGATATGACTTTGATATAGTTGTCTTGTAGGTATATTTCAAATTTATTTTTTTACAACCATTCAAACATACTTAAAAGTTCTCTTCTATTTTTAAAGTATAAATATATATGTATGGGCCAAATCCTATGCCACCTTATTTCAAAAGAAGTCAGAACCTCCCTGAAAAAAAGAACGTCTCAAAAAAAAGCTGTTGAACTTCTGACGCTCTATCCTTTTGCTCAAGTCCTGGTATGTATGATAAGAAGTCTTTTCATTAACCTTTCTATTTTCCAGTAAGCTTCCTTGTACTCCTGAGCCAACAGGACTCCTTTGTTCTGCCTTGGATATCATCCAAAGCATTAACAATTATTGCTGAAGTTTGCTTCCTACTTCAGTAAATAAAACAGTTTTACTTTCTACTTCATACTGGCTGTCAGCCATCTTCTATGTTCTCAGACAACACTGATTCAATGTATCAGCAATAATATTTAGCTGCTACTTTGGAAGAGCTGAAACTGTGACTATCTCTTTAGATAAACAGTTAATCAGAGTGTTCTTGGTCACAAAATAGTCTTAGCATTGGTGTTACTCTAGTGTTTCACTGTGAGCTATTTTCTGAGAAAAAGAAACTACATTCATTCTAATAAATTATTTTGACTGTCTTCTGTTCTCTTACTATACCATATAAATGAACTCACGCACACATTTTTTCCCTATTAGCAGCAGGGGGTAAGAAAGACAAACTGTTTTAGATTCCAAAGGAGAACCACAGGATGATTCGTTCACATTGATGAAATGAAAACCTGAATCTTGAGTGTCTCTTTTACTGTTAACTGTGTGATTTATCCAAACTGGTCTATCAGGTTCGTTATTTTTCCTGTATACACTTTTTTTACATGTGTTTACTTTAGGTCCAACACAATGTGTACCTTTTAACTGATCAGATATGCCTAATGGCTATTCGTGGTTTAGTTGTTCATTTTAAATTGTGTGGTTTTTCCCAGTTGCTATGTTTTAAAATCAGTTCTTTAAAATGTACATTTTCTCATGCAACTGCTTTATATTTGACTGGACTTATTTGAAGGTTTTTTTCAGCTGAACAGTAATGTGCTTCCACAGCAAGGAAGCTAGAAATGGTTTCCAGTTTGGAATCACAGACACATCATATGTGTCAATGTTGATCTTTTCAATTCATTTCTAATAAAGCATGCAAAGAAAAAACATGTGAAGATAAGAGATGGAAAAACATAAATCCGTGGAAAAATAAACCTTTTATATCTGCCCAGCCAGATCTGCATCTTCATTACTACTGCATCACTGAGAACAGGCTTTAAATCATAAATTCGCTCTAGTAAGATGCTCGGCACTTTCTGTCCAAAGATGAATGTAATTTCCTAGTAATTTTAGAAAGGGTGGAAACTGTGAGAGTATTATGATCTCATTGGATGAGGAGAAATAGAGAAGGCTGAACCAGAGCCAGTAGTCTTGATATTTTTAATATAATCACTGAAGACATATTTTTATTAAAATCCCCTATAAGGATGGGCATTTAACTCTCTTAGGTTTCTAAGAGAACCAGTGCAATCTTGCTATTTTCCTAATCCATTTTACAGGTAATAAAGAAAGATTGACAAATCCCGTATTACAGAGATTATAAAGTCAGTCTGCTATGTATTTACTATGGAACAGCAACAAAGACACTTGCTGAGATCATTCAACATCTGCCAACTAGTTAAAACTAAATCGCAGGAGACTTTTTTGGGATTTTAGCCAGTCAAGTAAGAATCTAAAATCTATGCAAAACAGTCTGTCTGACATTCTTTTGTATCAGGTCTCACAGCTTGACAGACTGTATTTTGCATTTTTTTCTATTCTTAAAAAGGCAACAACTAAAAATCCCACCAACACTCCCCATAAATCTATATCAAAATCCATCTAATAAATTCCTTCCTTGAGCAAAAGAGAATGGATAGTCCAAACTGCTAATTCTGGCTTTCTACATCTTCTCACTGTCCCTCACTCCAAGAAGACAGGAAATACTTGAATGAAGAGCATGTTTCCTGCAGGAAGAGGAAGGTAAAGGAAACCACGTTGCACATGGATTCTTGCAATTTTATCCAAATCAGAATAATTGACAAGTACATACTGTCTGAACAAAGGAAAACATATTCTGTAGTAGACATTTATAACACTTTCAGATGGTCAGAAACACTATGTTAATTTCTCAGCCAGTAAGGTGTTTCTTGCTAAATCTGTTATCTTACAAATCAATGGTTCAGACTGCCACATATTAAATTCTTTCAGTATATGTTCACGAATCAGTCAACCTGATATAACTCCTCCAGCCAGGCACTGTACATCTATTTGCCTCTTTCTTTTGTATCTCTTTCTGTGCTGTTTACACTTAGAAAAGGGACATCTGTTTTCCAGGGATGGTAAATCACTATTAGTATCACAAGTAAGTATGAGTGTAGATCTGTAAAAGTAACAAAATCTTGCTCGGAAGTTAAAAGAGCCATAATTACTGGTAAAAAATGCATGTACTGCTTTCATACAATTAAACTCTTGCGCTTTAGTATAAAGCAAATCTACTTAGACATCAAGTTTGGACATCACGCTCAAATTTATATATCCATGCTACCAGCTCATCAAAGAACTGTGTGTAATCAGCAGAAGATGGAATTGTTCTGTAAGGCCACCTCAAATAATCCATTATTGAGTTTCTGCCTTTATCATATAAAGCTTTGGAAAAAGGAAAAACCAAACCAAAACAAAACCTCAGACATTTATTATTATAACCTGTAAAATAACTAGATATAGAGTTTTCAGCTAAGTGCATAAAAATCTCATTCACCTATTTTCTTGCTGTTGTAGAGTTCAGCCAGTGGAGCTCAACGTCTCTTTTAATTTTCTCTTTCTTCATCCTGTTCTGCAGGTAGGTTCCACCTCATTATATAAACTCAACAATAGTCTGTGAAAAAATTGTATTTGACAGCTCATTCCAATCTATGCCTCTAGGACTGTGTAAAGCAGCAATTCTCAAACTTTTTGGAAATGTAACCCTACTTTGGTTGCCTGTCTTGGGCATGGTATCTCCCCTCCCTGACAGCTACTTAGGTTTAACCTAATCTGCAGCACGGTCCAGGAGTGCCAGATTTCATAATTGTTAGCAGGGGCTAGAATCCTCCAGGGCTGAAGGGTGAGAAGAGGCTGTAATTACTGGCTATAGGTGTTTCCGTTTTCCAGGGAATTGTTAACTGTCAGCAATTAAAAATAGTTACTACTACTGTGAAAAATGGAAATGTCTGCTTCTAGTAATGATAGCTGCTTGTCATTCTCCCTCCTGGACAAAATGAACTGTTGCTGTCTTACCTGAGTAGTACTAGAATCTCATGTTAGTGCTGCACAGCAGAAATATTGTCTGTATGAAAAGCATGGATTTCTTACTTGATTTAAAAGAAAATAAAAACAAAACCAAAAACAAAACTAAACTTGTTCTCAAATACTAGATCTAGTGAATTGTATGACTGAAGATTAATTCGCCAAAGATATAACCTCAGGGCAATCTCAACGACATAAATCTAACCCTAGTTCAGTATCTGCGTAGAATTTTGCTAATAATCCTGATGGAGAAATCACAATGTTGTTGGTGTTTTCTGCTACACTGCACCTTATCAGTTAGGTCTATCAAAGAATTTGAGCAAATATATCCTTGCAGTTTCATTGAGACAAAAGACCTGCACCCCAGTTTCCATGGACAACCCAAACTGTTCCTACAGCCTGCTTAATACCTAATTACTTTAATACAGAATGGGACAACTTCAACAGATCAACTAACCTTTGTGTATTTTTAGAGCTCAGAATAAAATGGACCAGCTGAGTAGCCTGATGAGAGAGACGGAAAGCACCATCTCTACCATTTTAGAAATTATGCCTAAAGCCCCCTTTGTAATCCAGCTCTTCATTTCCACCTTTCCTTTGTTCTTACTTATGAAATGTGTGTGTTTATTCCTAAAAACGAATCTAACAAAGCATCTTTAAAAATCAAATTTAATTTCAGGTCGACATAAATTTGTCACAATTCACCAGTAATTTCCGTTATTCTAGCTACACTGCCTTTTATTATGCTTCAATTGAAGCAGTTTTATATCCCAAATTTACGTAGAGGATTCTAGTCAAACAAGGTCCCACTTTAAATCTTAGTTTTGCATCTACAGTGACCGTGTCCTACATGAGCTGATACAACCTTGAATAAGTTACTCAAATTCTTGTCTACCAGAACCAGAAATCTCTTAGAAATTAGTGGCACCCCTGTGAAGAACACGAGTTTTCCATCACAGTAGATGCACTGCCAGGGCAGTTCTGTTCTGGATATAAGTAAACTTATCTTGTAAGGATTTGGATTTAATTCACTAGTGTTGAGTAGAACTTCTAGATAGGGGAAGTTTTCAAATGTTCATAACTACATAGATAGAACCATAAACATATGCTTTATAATTTAGTTTTCCATAAATCAGATTTTAAAAATTCTTGTTCTCTCTTTTTTCCTAAGCTGCCCTATATCATGTTTCTAGCTTTCCTTTGCTGCGCTGTGACAGTACAGTGTCAGATAAAAGTGAGTAAAACTACCCCATTATTCTGAGGGGAAATCTCCCCACTATTCAATCACCTCACTCCTAGAAAGACAATTCCCTCACTACTTCAGTAATTCTCAAATCCAAAATCAACATATGGTTGCCAGCAAAGCTGGCTTTGTAAGTCTGTATTGCACAAAGTATTCTGAGATGGGTGACACACTGAGGTGTGTCCATCAAGTTCCTAAAACAGAAGACCTTCTAAAATCATTTCTAAATATTGACATTTCTTATGTGGCTGGTAAAATTTAATGAAAGAAATATTTGAAAAGAAATGACTCAGTCTTACTAGCTGAAATAAAAAAATTCTCAGAAAAGAACAAGCAAATTGTCTGACCAAGAGTAACAGAGGTAGGTCAGTGTTTGAATGACAAAGTGGGTCATCACCAATACTATATGTCACCAGACATACAACAGCATTCTCTGTAGCTTCAGTCAAGCACTTACAGATAACAGATAGCAGCCTTCTTCAGTGATCATTGAATATACTGTTTCTTTGTTGCTTTCACTGTCTAAACATTTTCTGGCTCGCTCACAACATTTTTGTCATTTAGCAAAACAGCTGTGACATTCAGGCACCATTATCTCAAACAAGCTGAAGCTGGCTATACATTAAGACTCCAAGTCTATAAGGACACACCTTTCCTTAGGACAAAGCACTAGAACAGCACACAATTTTGAAGTACCTCCTAACTATCACAGCTATCTCTTAATAATTTTGAAAGGACAGAAGTATTTCAGTAGCTTCATTACTTGAACAGCTAGAAAAAGAAATTGTAACATTTCAATAGCTAGAAAAAATCTGTGCAAGAACACAGAATAAAAGAAACCTCTGCTGCTTCAAGAACAGCTGTTCTTGTCTTACTTTTTCACAGATACCTGCTGTATCTTTTGCCATGAGAAAATCATACTATTATTTTTTCACTGTGAAAGCCAGTAATTTATCTCCTTATTGACATTTTCAGTTACACAAATTCCTGCATTGTAAAATGGAAGTAAAATACGGTGAAATTATTTTATGTTTCCAGTTTTATTATGCAAACCACAATTGCTCCTGCTGTCAACAAGAAAAGTTTAGTGCTACTGAAAAGCATTTAATCTAGTCTTGCAAAACATGACATGAGCTGCATGTAAATTAGACCACGCCTCCTAATGACTCATATCCCATTTGTCTTGACAGCACAGATAGTTTCAAGGAAAATGTCTTTAAAAACTCTTTTTTTTCCTATGTATATTTTTGTTCTTATATCTAAGATTCTAATTCAAAAAAACTAAGGGCAGGTAGGATCCTTTCATGTTTCTATGGTCACAGCTTTTATTTTTACTATTAGTGTATTGTCTGCCAGTTACTTTTCCTGTCATTTGCATGAAACAAACACAACAGCAGAGGTGAGCCATTAAAAGCCATTTTTGAAACTAAGAAAATTCTATTGTCTAATCATAAAATGTAATGGAGTTGTAATGGACAAAGTAGTGTCTGGAAAACTTTCTGTTCATTTTTGAAAGATGACTGTATTTCAGCCTCTGCTTCTTCCCTAAAAAATCTCTGCAGCAGTTGCAGAATGCTAAGAGACAGAAGCTCAAATACATTTCTCTCTATGCTATATGCAGAACACCTGCTGGCTTCCTTTTCTTTGATGTAGAGCAATACATAAGACAAAAAAGTCTATATGAGCCTGTGATCCTGTACTGACCTGAAGTCACAGGATTCATTCTGTTTCTTCAGTGAGAACACACCAGAAAAAGCTGCAGAAGGCGGCATATAAAGCTGCACTGCAGCAAAATACCAGGCCAAAAAGAACGATGATCCCTTTTTCATCAAAAGAATAAAAATTCATTCAGTGCTTTGGGGTCAAAAGCTATTATTGCTATATTTTAAATTCACATTAGTCAGATTTTTCTATGTGTAACTTAATTCCAAGTTACCCTAAAATCAGCCAGCCATATTTGGATTATCTGACTGCAAACACTGCAGAGGGAACTAAACAGGCAAGTGCAGAAGAATCTAGTGGTGGCTGTATTGCTTTCTAATACCGGTGGTCAATCACAACAGAGAACTCAAGAAGACTTCAGTGTGCATGTGTCTGTAAGACAGTGAGTATTTAAGAAAACAGTGAGTAGCAGTGACTGCTACTGAACTAGTACATGAATGCATAAGAACCCTGGACTTAAATTCAGTATTAATATCATACACATACATACATGCACACAAATACACGGAAAATTGTTACATGTTGAGCATTTCACTGTCTATCCCGAAATGTAGCAACTTAGACTGAGCACTGAGTGGCATGTGAGAGAGTGCTACAAGGTAATGCTCATTCTTTCTGTTTTTCAACAGAAAGCAGCCAGATGCTCTCAACTTAGTACTCTCTTGATAGTAAATAACTCATACTGGTTTTGTTCTGTTGAAACTCTGCTTGAAATGCTATGTTACTAAGAGAGAACAATGAAATAGTTTAGCAAAGTGTATAAGGTTCTGGTAAAGATGAAAACTACTGTCCTCAAGTGAAAAACTTTGCTTGGAAGAATCCACTCTTCTACAAGACTTGCCCAGATGAAAAGCAAAAACGAGGAAGAAGTCTGATGACAGTTATTTTTAAAAAAATATTTCTTTGTTTTATTACTTCAAGATTTGATCTTGTTCCTATCGACTTGGGTGTTCCACGAGGAAGCCCTCAAACACCAATTGAAAAATAGTACAAAGGGGATAAAAATTAAAAAAAAAAAATCTGTTTAGCATTCATTAATATAGAATGAGGACCTCCATCATTTTCTTCTGCAATTTGTACAGAAATAGGGAGCAACATTTAGATATGCTTACTTATATGACTACAAGGAGTCAGTATAAAAATTATGAATACAAAACAGTCATCCATCCACATCAACTTTCATCAACCCATTACAAAATATATTAAAATAAAACAACACTTTTCAATTAAATAAGATTTCAACTGAAGCTGCTAAGCATTTTTGTCTTTGTATGCTGGTAAGATTGGCCAGATTTTCTTAGACCCCATTATTTAGAATAAGTAAAAGTTGCTTTGCTTTAATCATAAAACCACCATAAAATTTTTTCTTTCTGTAATAGGTACCACCATTCATATTGTGTGAATAGTACAGGAATAGTGAAGAAGGACAAATCTATACAGAATATATTTCACAGTAATGTAATGCACTCTAACATATGAGATAAACAGAAGTGTGACTGATAGATTTCAAGGTCAGAAGAGACCATGGTGAGCACATTCTACATTAAAAACATCAGAGCGTGTCATCAAGTATCATCAGGTGGTCACTGCAATCAGTCCACAATTTCTGCCTGAGTAAAAGTATTGCATCATATGCCCCACTTAAATCAGTTCAGAGGCTTATCATCCCCGTGATTAAAAAATGCTCATCTTCTAGCATGAATTTATTCAGCTTCAGGTTTCATTTTCCACCATTCATTATGGCTTTTTTTGTGACAGATTTAACAACTTCCTTCTTTTAACAGAACTCCAAAGCTGCCATCAGGGAAACTCTCTAAGTTCTTCTCATCGAAACCTCCATGTTTCAAAATCTACTTTTTGCACAAGTATAGAGAGGACTTTTATTGCATTGGATCTCATAAATAGGTTTTGGGTTGTAATCAATATTAAGTATCATTTTAATAAAAATGCCAGGAATATTAACAGCAAGTAGTTTACTATTAGAGGATCAGGAATATAGCTAGTGAGTGTCTTGTAAACAAGAGTATAGGCTTGGAGCTCGATCTGTAGGAAACTAGTGTTCAGAGCAGAAAACAAGTCAAATGTACTTACCTCTGACTGTGTTGCTGAATACATACACTGCTATGTTCATTATCAAGAAACAGTAACTTTAAACCACAGTGTATTACCCCACTGAAATCCAGATAAGAAGCAGTGAAAGTGTGTAAAATCCAGGTCTGGTCATCATCTATCAGCATGAGACATAGTACTTTAGCCAGCTGGATGTGGTAAACAGGAATCCTTAGAGACAGTACTGTGAAATCATCACAGACCTCACAACCATTCTTGAACTTCAAACAGATTTAATTCTTTGCAATTTTTCACCTTCAACAGAAGGAACAGCAATCTCTTGCTGAAACTCTTAAGTGCACCTTCAATTTCTGAGCTGTCTGTGGTACAAATTAGAATTTCATGTAACTGTGAGCATATCTTCCAAATAAATTCAAAAAGTGTACTTAAGAGCACTGCAAAATGGCACATGAGAAACACATAAGAAGGGCATCAGTAGAATTCATTGTTTCCCTAAACTGTTTGAATATTTTCCTTTTTCAGTGCTGTATTCTGGAGGTTGACCAACCAGACATAAACTATTGGTTTTATGCAATTTATCAAGAAAACAGTTGATTTTTCTCCTGCCTTTGGCAAACCTGAACCATTACAAATTCCTCATTTAACATAAAAACAGTCTATGTAAAACTAAGTGTTCCTCCAGAATGATGTAGTTTCTCCTCTGTACTGTATTTTGCATTTACAAAATGTACCACTATAAGCGTGTCTTACGTGGCAAGATCATACAATCAATACATCAATTGATGCAAGGATTGCTCCTGCAGCTGACAATATTATTTCGCATGTTCTCTTACGTAATGAATAGGGAAATTTAACAGTTAGTGATACAATATAATCTCTTACTATGTATTTTAAGAAAAAGCTTAGGATCACAAAGTCCAAAAAGAAGGACTCTTTCTCATTAACTATTCAATATGTCTACAGATTAGAAAGCAAATCACCTTGCAGAAACTTGCTTTCCATAAATAAAAAGCTTTGTATTCAAAAATGAAGCTCTGCAGAAATCTTGATTGCAGCAAAATATGTTAATGAGCACTACTAAAATATATAGTGTAAGATCAAGGAAGCTATCTGTAAAACTAATGCTTTTACATCACCATATCCATTCAAGAATTTTTAAAATTAGTATAGATATCTCATTTACATTGCACCTAGACCTGAGTTGTCACCACAGTTCTCTACTTGGTATGCAAGCATTATCCACATTTTCTGCTCATAAAAAATAGAGAAATGTCATGATTTACCTAATATCACATAGCAGGATACAGAAATCAAATCCTTTTCTATGACCACTTGACATTCAAAGCCCTTCATAATCTGCTTCCTAATATTTCTTTCCTCTCCTATCACCCCCTCCTCTTTCAACACTCAACCAATCTGAGTTCTCCAACTTCTTGTATTCTTGTTCACTGTTTCCTTTCATGCTGCTAATAGATTTGGAGTTCCCTTTCTGAACCAAGTCACAATTTCTCCTGTATTTTTTAATGCTCAGCTTAAAACACAGTCCTTCATGACTGTCATGCACCATCACAGAAGATGTGTGTAACCAATTCTTGGTCCTTACCCGTATCCACAGAAAACTTTTCAGCCCCTTTAGCCTAGTGCAATTGGGTTGCCCCACACAATAACTACATATTGCTCTTACTCCAATGAGCTAAAAAGATTTTCTTACTACAGAAAAGCACTCACTGTCAAAATAAGTTAATGTAAACAGCATATTGTTAAGCATCTTTACATTACTATTAATTTATGCAACTCCTAAATCCTTGCATTTATTACATTGTCTACCTAATTCATCAACCCCTTCAGGCTGGAAGTGCATCTTTTCAAAGGCCTTTGAAATTCCCAACACACTTGGTGGCAACAAAAAATAAATAAGCACTATATAGTTCATTATAGAAATTTGAAAAAACAGCAGTATTTGTATATATAGTCTATATCAGATGTAAAGACAAAGTTTGTTTTCTAATGAACACAGGTGAAAGAAAAATCCCTTAAAAGTATCTCTGCCCTTTCACAGTATCAAGTTAGTACTCTGAGAAAATAAAAGACTGGGCTGAATACGAGGAAAGCATATAATCATCAAAAATCATGGAGCCTGTTACACTGTAGAACAAGAAGGAAGGGATATATTTTCAGTCAAGTATATCTGTGCCAGTACATTTGCGCGATTGTATTTCATCGCAAATAATTTTTTTGAGATTAGAAACAAACTGGAATTTAACTGCATCTTTTCAGTTTAGAGTTAATGCTTACTTAGAGTTTACTTGGGAAATTCTTATGTTTTAATTGCGTATTTCAAACAAAGAATTAATCTACAAACAAAAATAGAAGATTCTTTTTAAAACTGAAAAGAATTTTTTTTCAAAAATAAAATTTAATCCCAAACTATAATATACTCCTTTGCTGTAGAGCTGAAACATACTTCAAGAGAAGGAAGATCATGCTATCATTCTATAGAGTTCCCATTACTATGGTTCTCTAAGATTCAAAAACTTTGCAAGAGAAGATATTTGCCTTTTGTGCGATATAGTTCCTAGGTACAACAAAGGCACTGCTAAAGATGATGACCTTTGGCATTAAAAAGTACTCTTAAGACAGTATTTGCAAACCACACCATTTGAAGGTAAGATGCAGATCTCAAGTTTAAAAATTTCATGGAGATATATTAGAAAGTTTGGACAGGAGTTTATACTCCTCTGCACTTCTCTGTCTAAATTGCAGCCTCTGTTCATACCATGCTGCTTCTGCAGTTGGTGGAAATCTAGTCAGTTTAGCCAAATGTTCCTCGAGTACCATTCATCTCATCCTGAAGCAGACACATGAAATAGGTCAGATCAGTTATGTCCCATAAGTATCTCTTTCTCTTCAATGACTATAAATGGGCCACAGTGTGTCTGACTCAACTGCAGACATCTGAAGTGAGATGAATCCCACACCCCACGACTAACTATCCTGCAAAAGTTTTCTCAATGAAATAATGTTGAAATGTTTGTTACTGTTCGGTCCAGGCAGCAGCACTGGACTGGCCTCCATCAGCAGCGATGCCAATCCAGACTCAGGCAGGGTCAGATGCAAAGAAGGTCAGGAGGCGTTTATTGCCTCAGCATCCCAGCAGGGACTCTCCAGTAGCTTCCTGAGTGAAGTAAGCAGCAAGTGAGGGGGTCCCTGGCACCACAGAACAACAGTCCATGAGGAGAAGAATGGGTGGGAGTTTTTGAAGCTTTTATGTGAGTTGCATGAGCATTAAGTGTTATGATTACCTAGCACCCTTGCAAGTGATCATGCCAAAAGCACACGGCTAGCTATGGAAGATGCTTGCTACAAAACACGTTTGGGAAAACTTAACCAAGGACAACATAAGTAACAATGTATTACAATGTAGAATAATGATCCCTACTGCCTTAACAAAGCATAGAGGGCTTCATTATAAGGAATCTGGGTTATAGCTGTACTGACCTCCATCACCTATCTCCTCACCACTCTTCCACATTTAACCATACACTTACCAAAAGGATATTTAAACAAAAGAAAACCAAGACATAATTTTAAATATATAACCTAATACAGTCTAATTTCGGAGAAAGTCCTAAAGTGCTAGAGTTGCAAACAAATTTGTTGCATGTTGTTATTTCTCATAGTGTTTGTCAATAGGTATAATTTCTAGTCTGTCTGGGATTAGGAAATAATTGAAAAATTGAGCAGAACCCATTTATGCTGTGATTCCCTCTAGAGGACAGAAATTTACATCTTTTGTGATCTTTTGAAAAAACTTTAGCTTCTGAAAGTACATAAAAACACCAATTTTCTTAAAACCAGCATATCCTTTGAAGACAGTTGGAAAACAGGGTTTTTTTCCTGCTATAAGAAAACAGACCAGGCAGCTGATACCTCAAGAAGGAGAACTAATTGCTTAGAAATATCACTTATGCTCTTATGTAAGCAATATTAAAAGTTTGTTTTTTATAAAAAAACCCAAAACTAACTAACTTCTCTGAACATTCTGATCCTTGTTTAAACTAAAGTTGTTTGGAGACTGTCAACAGGTCATTCAATTAAAAATGTGGTTTTCAGAAAATCAAGGTTCTACAGGATGCTGTAATGAAACACTTCACTGGATAAACTGTAACAAAGTATTCCAGTTAATTGAATCAAAATATTTAATTTGAGGTCAATTTAACACTGTAATTTATCTGATATGCCAGATATGAATGGTGGTTCAAATTCCCCTTCTAAAATGTGGCAATGCCTCATGGACGAGTTGAACAAGGAAGCTTGACCCAGTGACAAGACTGGGGCCTCTGTTGCACAGCAGTAGATCAGCAACTTCCCTCCTGCCCATGATGGGCATACGAGGATCTGAAGATGTAATTTCTAGCATCAGCAGTAGTAAAACCTTCTCTCTGCCCTCAGGTTGAAGCACCTGGCAGTTCAGGCTGATAAAGTCCAGTGTTACCTCAAAAAAAAATTTTTTTTTGTTTCAGTATTTTTCCTTCTCCAAAAATATTTTTGTAAAAAATGTTGTATTCCATTAGAACATCCTAATTTTTCATTTTTGTCCTGAAACAGAGCAAAAACAAATGTTGAAATATGAGAAGCTCCCATAAGAAAAAAATTCCAAATGTTGAACAGATAAAATTAAAACCTCTTCAAGGATTCAAGCAACACTCTCTGTTGCAATTAAGGAGTGAAATAATAAAAAAAACAAGTATAGAGGCAGAACCGTCCCAAAATATCATGTATTTCCTTGTTCTGTATGCTCCTGTAAAACATAACTTCAGTATCTGTTCTGCACTTAGTTTTAATCCAATGATCACACAAAACTAATGGCTCAAGAAGTTAAAAATAGCAGCTATAAGGTATCTAATAGCCATATAGCACTTGGGAGAAATTTGAGATCTCTTGCTCTTCAAGCAAAAAACTCATAATCATTGCTCAAATAACCTATATACAACAGCCAAAGATGAGAAAAACAACAGCCACATTTTGTCACTGTAGTAATTTTTGAGGAAGAGTTGAATGTAATTATTCTCCTGCATTATCTTTCTTTTGAAGAAAGTGATAAACACATAGTTATAGGCTTATTTTAGAAGAACAAACCTGTTCTGATAGCTAGAAGATTCAAGGAACTGTTCTGTCTTAAACTGCATATTCAGATAACTAGAAGTTCTAATAGAAGGAACAAAGATGCTTCATTTATTTAAAATCTCTCACCTTCTTTTAAAGAAGCCTTCAAAAGTTACGGTTCTTTAAACTGTGTGACTTCAAGGTTACAAAATATTAATGAATCTTCCCAAAGCTGTATTGTCTTTGTCATCAATATTATAATCTTTTTTTTGCTTGTCTCCACACCCGACCATTTTTTAAGACTTTGTTCATTTGTGAAAGTAAACCAAGGCAATGAAAAAAGGGGTTCAGCTGAGGTTATAATATCCAACAATCTGGTATAAGATCGTGATAAATCAGTAAAATATATACCTACTGTACCTCTTTCTACTTTATTCACACACATATTTTCTGAGTGCACTATAGAGCTGTTTTCTCTTTAAATTCAGCTTGCTTGCAATTTAATCTTGCCTCTCACATGCATGCCATGCACAATGGCGCACTTTTATTATTTCACACCCATCTGAAGAAAAAATAAAATTATTTTCTTCTGGTACCTATAAATATATATATATTTCTTTATGGGCAAAATACAGTTCCATCTATCATAAACTGAATAGGAATGGATCGCACCAGCACTCACATAAAACCTCCACATTACACAGTGTTGCAGAAATCATAATTCTACGAATGACACGCATCCTTCTAGAACAGTACTGGACTGTTGTTCCAAAATGAGACCTAAGAGTAAGTGATTATTGAAAAACAAGTCTTTGAAAAAACAAAAAGTAAAACAAATCCTTTTCCTGTTCCTTCCTAATGCCAAGAGCAAAGAAATTAGCTGAAGAGCATACCCAAATCTCGCTTACATTTGCTTACTCAAAAGTCCATGTAACTTGATTTCAGTAGCTTGCACGTGCTCCCATACAGAACTGCCACACAGGCTTAAATCACTGCCTTCTGCAACAGGCAGGAGGCTGAAGTGATAGTAGTGCAGAGATGGGTAGAATGTTCCAGCTCAATAGCCCATAATACTTGAAATGTGCTTTCTGCCTTGACGTCATATCTTTCCATTCACACTTTCTCATCTGTACCGAAATCCAAAGTATAACACACAGGCATGGGATTTTTCTGCTACCAAAGTTAGTTACATACTTTCCACAGCTATCGGAACCCATCAGGAGCCCTTAATATAGACACTTCTGGCTGGAACACAGTTCTAAAAAAAAAAAAACATTTAACCTAGTGTTTTTCCTGCCCACACTGACAAGAAATACTTAGCACTGTATTAGCAGTTTACTAGCAAAAACCCACTTCATTTTATTTCTTACAAAATATTAGTTATTCAGGGCCTAATCAGCAAATACTAGCATAATTTCTGATTCACTATTACTGTGACTATACATTATTTTTCTTTTAAGGAAAGTTTTTGTGTATCTGCATCTAGAATATTCGTCTGCTTCAGAATTGTTCTATCATTAGTCAGAATATCCTCAGGACTGCAAGTCTCTCATCCCCATCTCTCTGTAGGGGAACACAAGCATTATTCAGGGGGATGCTATTTGTGCTTACTTGGTTTGCTCTAGTCAAAAGTTTCTTAGAAGCAAACCACAAAAATCTTTCTCTTGACACTTATCAGTGGCAGTTGCTGAGGGAAAAAGGGCAAGAATGGGGCAATACACCATGACACTCACCTTGGCATGACCTTCCCATTTGCCAACCACCTGCCACTGTCAGACAACCCTCAGATCCATCAGACCTCATATCAGCCTAGAGAACAGATCCCCAAACAGACATGTGTCCCTCAGCAGACACACAGAAAAAGGGAATCATCATTCTATTAATTTTTTTAAAGACTCAGATAATGGAATGGCAAAATATTACTGTAGGTGTGATCCTTAAAAATAAAATTCACTGTCTGAAATCATCCTATTCATCTTCGCACCACTTGACTATTTTTTGATAAATCATTCCACAAATACCATATATGACTTCTTGAAAAAATTATTACTGTGAAATCTGGAAAAGATTCAGTCAAGAAAAACTAAAGGTTTTTATCAAATCTGAAAAATATTACTTTACTCTTGCTACAGTAACATCTTCCTAATAAGCCCTTTAAATTTACACACCGTCTTAAGAGAGTTCTAGGTCAAGTTAAAAAGCACAGACAAGCTCTTCAGAGGATTCAAGTTTATATTCAGCATGGGTAAGAATGCAATGGAAAAGGTGAACTAAAGTTTTTAGCTATTTCCATAATGACTTCTCACTTGCTGTGGTCTGTCCTACTTTCTTTCCCCTTAGCCACCCAGTAGTCTCTCTTCTGAAGAGAAAATTTTCAATTGCCTCTAAGGGAAGACTCCTAATATCTTTTTTTATCCTATAGAAATGTATCATCTTAATTTAAAAAAACCTTAGATTGTCAAAAAGATACATTTGCAGATATGTTTGCACCTCCTGAGATGGGACCAAGAATGAAAAGCTATTTCCAATTTATCACATATGGAGAAAAACTACACATAGATAATATATGAACTGAGAAATTGCAGAGTGAATACAAAATTCATTCATGAGGCACCTGGGGATTATAACAGGAATTTATATTTATTTCCTCTATAACTACATAATATTTGGTGTTCTCTCACTGATCTTTAAGGTCCAGAGTTAAAGTCATTCTTGGGGAGAGTTCGCAATATACATACTGAGGATCATCTTTGGAAAAGGAGGAACAACCTTTTTCAGCTTTCATGCAGTTGTAAAGAATAAGTTAGTGGATTTTTGGCACCAATCTATTTTCAGAGAAATATTCAGTTAATTTGCACCTTCTCAAATGCAGGTTTTTACAGTCCTTCCCAGATGTCACCAGATACCTACTCACTGGAGAAGAATGAAAACCAAATCTTCTAACTCATCCTAAAGTGGTGTGCCCTATAAATTTTTGAAAGGTAAACACACAAAGTATTGTTATTGCAGAAGGCACTCAAAATAGCAGATTCAAGGTAATTTGAGGAATTCCTATCTAGTTTCATTTTTAAAAACCCTTTTCTAATTATCTTATTTGGCAATGTGACTAATTATTTAAGTAACCCTAAAAACAGACACAGGTGGCAGTACTATACAGTTCGTTATTACACACTTATCTAGTGTGTGAAATTTTGATGTCATTGAAGTGCTTAGTTACCAAGGATATGAGTGAAATAAAAGTCTGGTTCTGCAAAAATTCAAGGTATAATCAACACTGCTGTGACCTATTTTTTCCCATGCTGAAAGCAAAGAGGGTGAACAGTTCCACTTACTGTGTGACAACAGCACCTACCTATAGTTAAGCACATGCTTAAGTATTTGCATTGGTAATCAGAACCAAAATTAAACAGACAGGCAGAAGCATAGCTTTCAGCTAATAAAATGTTACAGAAACAGCTCTCCTGTGATTTATGACATGAAAACAAAGTCATCATAATAGCTGACATAAAGTTATTCACAAATGAAATGTGACTAAAAATAGATTATGAATAAATATATTGTAAAATACTGTGGAATGAACTAACATTAAGAAACTACATAATGAAATTAATCTATTTCCAACAGAGCTGCCAGTTCACTGATTTTTTTACTTACAAAGACTAGGAAAAAGAGATGTATACTGACTCCAGCATAACAGAGATTATTATAGTATGTTAGCTTCCATCTTGCCACGTTTAAAGGCTATTTGTTCCCAGTACTCTCTCTCCTCCTCTCCTCCTTTTTTCTGTGTTTGTGTTCCCCATTGTGTCTGGTTTCTATCAGTATTCATTGCTTTCATTTATACACATTTGTATAATTAATTTCTGAAGTTCTACTTTTTAAGAAGGTTATGTATTTTATCTAATGTCTTCAGGAATTGTTGTATTTGCAGTCCATAAATGTTGGGGGTTTTGGTTGTTTTTTATACAAACTGGTATTTAGTTGACATCTGCACAACTGGGAATGACTTTCCAAAGGTTACATGGCAATGGTGAAGCTGGTCAGAGTTCTGTTAGCACAGCTGACAAGAGCTGAAGGGACTGGAAGGTGGAAAAAAATCCCAGGCATGAAAGAGTCTTCACTCAACAGAAACCACAGTAGAAAGGTAGATTCTTCACCTCAAGTCAGTACCCAATTTGGAGGATGAAAGCTGACCAAAAATAATCTGTCTCTGGGAAATTTCATTAAGCATTGTGATAATGAAGTTAATCTGACAGTCTGGTGAAGCCAAACCAGGATTACAGGTATAAGAATATTGTGTGATCTTTTTCTGCACGTCTTGCTTTGTATAATAGTTGTTTTACCGAAAAAGTGTGTTTTAATAGTTTTAAAAAAAATTTTACGGCAAAGAGTGGAATACTTGCTTTCTTTTCATTTGTGTATGAACATTTTCTGACACCGAGGAATGATTTAGCTGTGCCTGGCAAATTACAGAACACTATGCCCTTTGTTTTCCAGAGAGTGGCAATCCCAAATAAAGTAACTCACACACCATTCTACAGGATCAGAGTTACGCACCACCAAACAACCAAAACCCATCCTTTGGAAAAAAGAACTCTCTCAACTGAGAAGAGTTAAGAAGAGTATCTTTGTCACATAGCAGGAAAACATGGGAGCTCCTGAGCCAAGGCTATCTTCCAGACTGCAACGGAGACAAGGGAAAATTGACTAGAAAGAAAACGTTCAAATACTTAGTTGCCAATACTCTGTCTTAAATAGACCTAAACATATCCTATAAAATCAGCTCTAGGCAAGCCCCATTCAAATATTTGATGCCTTAAATCACCTTAAATCCAGGATACCTGGACTAATATCAGTCACATTAGAAGGAAATTAACCTGGAACCGTTCTTATTTACACCAAATGCGAAAACAACTTCAGGAAAACCAGTGAAGTTCTTCATGAAAGGTTCCATTTCATATACTGCTGTTGACAGCAGAGTCTCCTTGTGTGGTGATGAACTTTCATCTGAAAGCAAGTTATAGTGTTATTCTAATACTAGCTGGGAAAAACCAAAAATAATTATTTACAAGAAGACACCCTGGTAAAAGACTGTTGGGTGGCCAGACATACATACACCCACATTCAGATTCTGACAGCTTCATGCAGAGGCTTAGGTGAGGCTCATACCCCCTTTACATGCACTATTATTTAATTTAGTCTCTCTGGCATGAACCTCCCTAAACTGCAAGTTTAGAGAAAGAAGCACAACCATGCTCCCTTTAACAACCTGCAGAGCCACTCCATCACTGGGTAGCTGATCATGTCAGAGGTCTTCCCTATCTGCTAGACTATGAAAATAGTTCCATAAACTGAGAATAAAGTATTATTCTAAAATGCTCTCAAGTAATTCTTTAATTAGGAAAGTTTGACAACCGGGAGTGATCAGCTCTCTTGTTCACACAGAATCAGATCCTTCATAAAAGCTGTGTGTTCTACTTTCTGAAATGTCAGCCATTTGACAGATGTTTATTCTCAAGCCTGTGTGCTGTGTCTGTTTCCTCCTCCCTTCTCAGTTATTTACTTTCAGATTACAAACTTGTTAGAGCAGGTGTTACTCAGAGTAACAAAAGCAAACGGACAGGAGAGAAAAAAAAACCCTCAACTGTAGATCTTTGTCTTGTTGGGCGGCATAAAAACAAACATATACAGTATTAAAAGAACCTTCCCATTCTGCATTTTAAATGCTAGTTGATTATAGCATTATAAATTTTATACTGTCTAAAAGTGTGAGTGATTGCTCCCAAAGAACATGATTGTTTTATTTTTCTGCAGCTCTCAAGATGGAAATTCACCAGATAGCATCAGTTAAGTTTAGTTTTTCCTTCCAAGTTCCTGTTTTCATTATTGTTGCATTTAATCTGACTATGCAATTTTTATAGGTCCCATTTGTCCTTGGAAAACATCCCCTGCTTGTAATGTATGTTGGTAAATTGTAATTATGAGCTGACCTAGTTAACCAAAATAAACCTCCAGATAGGTAGTACTAACAAGAATATTTTAACAGTTTTGAGATTTCACTTCATAACTGAAGAAAGGGAAAATTACAGAATCTGACCGCAGACTTCAAGGGTAAAAAACCAACCCAAACATTTCTTAAATATAGATCAAACAAAAATCAAAAATTTAAAAGGAATACCCTGAGCCAAACAATTTCAGGGGGGCTTGATGTCTGTCAACTGTGTTGCTAACTCTGAGATATGTTCTCCTACCTAAACGCTTGGTGATATTTACATTTGTCTCTCACTTTCATTACTATTCAGCTATTTCCAGAAAGTAATGACAGATGTATAATTCCCAAATTTCTCTTTTCCCCTCCTTTTTTTCTTCCTTTAGGACATAAAAAGTGGGATAGTCACCAATGACTACAGCCTTCTCCAACAAATTGAAGAAGTTGCTATAATCTTCAGCGTGATAGCATGAAAGTAAGAAACAGTGTTTAGCCATGAAGCTGAGATGAGAGGTGAGGAGGCCAGGTCAGAGAAGTTTGGTATAATATTTTGCTAGTATAAGTAAGGCATTGCACTGACTACATACTGAGAATACTGAGCTGTGCTAAAATCTAGAAAAGAAAGATTTTACGAGTAATAGCTCACTGAAGATATTTGATAGCTAACATCTATCATATCAGATATCAAATAAAGCCGAAATATAAACAGCAAGTATATAAAATATTCCAGAATCTTAACTAAAATTATAACAAATCATTTTGCCAAGAGAAATACACTATAATGTATACATTCTTTAGAAAATAGAATAGACATTCACATTCTTTGGTGGTGATTTATCTGCATTAATCAAGGGTTGTAATCTTTATTGCCACATTTTTAATTCAGCACTGATGAGTAAATAGAATTTAATGTCGAACTTACAAAACAATTCTGTAAGAGAGGTCAGGTTAGTAGGAGACTATCTTTCATAAGGACACAAGTCAAAGTTTCATGCCATGGAGAGCTCAAGGGCAATAGTGGCATAAACTACTCCTGTCCCCAAACCCATCTCCCTGTTGCCATTTCATGGATCCCCACACTAATACCAGCACTGTTTTCACTGCTTGTGAGCAAGGCTGTTATTTAGATCCATGTCTTGTTTGTTTCTTTCAGTCAAACCAATACCCTTTTTACAAAGGCAAGATCAAGCAGTCATTGGCAGGAACACCATAAACTTTCGTTATTGCCAAAAATGCAAAGCTGCAGCCTGATACTAGTTGAAAAAACACAGACAATTTCTTAACACACAAACTCTTCCTCAGACCTGAAGATGAGGCTTGACCTTCCAGGTGAAGTAAAGCGGTTGTCTGAAACAACTGCTCTGAGTTTAACTGAACTTTATTAACCAACTAAAAGAGTTGTAGAGAAAAGATAGCCCTCCTAGTGCAGAGCAGTATATTAACAAGAGAAGAGGTTATAATATCTTTACCCTTTTTAGGACAGCAACAGACAGACAGGTAATTATCTCCTGCAGAATAATGACAGCAGATTTCGAAGTGCCAGAAATCCAGAATATCTATCAGTTTTTCAGCATCCAAGATTGATTTTCATAAGGTATTTGTAGAATTTGTTGAGGTTCAAACTTGAGAGATCAAAGATTAAGGGGGGGGGGGGGGGCGGCATGGTTTTTTACATAAATACAGATATTACCTGACTTTTGTTGAACTTTGTAAGTTTATTATAATATATAGTGTGTGTTTGGTCTCAGTTCCATTGTTTTCTATGAGGACATCTGGAAGTATATTACATTTTGAGAGGCACATATATCTGTGTGCGTTACCTTATACCTGTTGGCTATGATGTCAAGCTTATGTAAATCATTGCATGTTTTTAAGCTATGACTGAAAGAAAAGACCTTACACCCACTACAACCAGCTGTTTTTATACATTGAAATAACTTGTTTTATCAGTGCATTAGTTTGAAACAAAATAGGTATGCAACGTTAATTGCTAACTCTCTGTTCAAAGAGGCTGTGCATCAACAAACTACGTTTAGTATTTAAGTATGTTTCACTGAAAGAAACTATAGGAAAAAACACCGTAGTAAGATGCAGTAATTTACTAAGCTACTTCTCAAAAAATTCCTTCTCAAAAGGAATAAATTTTATCAAGTTAAGCCCTCTAATCTTTTCAGAAAAAAAGTTCCCTAATTTTTTGATGAGCACAACTGTTCTGAATGGCATATTGTTATTGGGAATGCAATAGTGTATTTATGCTATGAAAAGGTTGAGATAAAAATAGAGCCCTTCTGTTCCCCCTCACAAGTAAAGCCCCTAAAACTCACATAAGAAAACTTAGTAATCCTATGTACACATTAACTTTCATGCCCTTCATGCTTTCTGTTGACTGTCCAAAATTAGTAAGTCTTCATGGTCCCCTTCCTTCAGCTTTCCGATACCAGACTCCCTTACCATTTGCCTATCTTTCCTGCAAGACCTCCTGTTAATTTACCTGCTTTTTCCCCTTTGCTTGCTCATTCCATTATGCCCATTTCTCCACTGTATCATTGAGAGGTCACCTTCATTTGTTTGCAAATACCAGAGTGTGATTTTCTCAGAGAAACTTCTTTCCAGGACTACTAATATCCTTCAGCCATCTCACTTGTTTCCGTCCCTTATGTGACAAACCTGCCTGACCACTCACAGGACCTTCCTAAACAGCTTACTTTCAAGATCTGTGTATCTCAAAGTCATGCCTGTGGTTTTGAAGTAAGGTAGTAGGTGATCCTCAGCCAACCTAACCTTAGTTTAAGCTACTTCATTATTCTCACCTCAGTGGGGAGAGGCAGGTGAATCACTCTCCAAACGTGCTTACCTATCCCCAAGTTTAGCCTGAGCATCTGACCTTTGAATAGCTAAGGTGCAGTACCTACCACTGCAAGATACTCACCCTAGCACAGGAAATGTATTAAGTCAATTCTGAGTTGAAAGCAATAGCTGCATTCAGGGAGACATTTACCTGAACTATGTTGGATATGTACAGTTGGGTAAAATTAATTGAAATTCATAAACTAGATAAAGGTTAAATGGAGCCTCGAGTGATTATCTCAAATAATTACATTTAGTTAGATGAATCCCACCCCTTACATTAAGAGAAATAAATCCTTTCTGCTCCCAGACAGTTCCTCATAGTGTACGTGCATTTTGTAACTCCATTTTTTCCACAGCTTTGGCCTAAATGAATGAATTAATATTTCTGTTTTGTGAACCTCTTTTCCTTCTTGTCAACTTGCCTTATTTTCTCATGCCTCAAAATGGTCCATTGAACATCTCCGTTTTGCTGCTGCATTTGACTGTCTCTTCCATGAGAAAAAGTAACTCCACCCAAAGTTTACATTTTTACGGATCATATACAACTCACTAATCTCCACTCCTGATCTCCAATTCTAATAATTTTACTTGCCTAAACATTTAATTTCTCATTCCCTTTTTCAAACATCCACATTCCCAACATGCCTCTCTTCCTTGGCATCTGATTGTTGCCCTGCAAACATGCTCTTTGTATGCATCTCCACCTCCTTATTCATCATTTGCAAACACAAAACTGTTTGACCAGCAACAATATTACCTACTGCCTTCCCATATTTATTAATAATGATCACGCTGAGCCTAACCAAATATACTTCCAGCTCAGCATCCTGTCTTTGACGGAGACTAGGAGTGGATTTTGCCTCTGGATATTTTCCTTCCTTTGCCCATTTTACGACCAAAACCAAATTGATCTTTCCTCCAATCTTCATTGAATGCCCTCCTAAATCTGACTGTAAACACCAACACAGATTTTAGCAAGACATTATATACACTGGTTTTGTAAGAATAACTTCAGAGATTTTATCTACATTTTAGGCTACAGTGTAAGTGGGATGAGGCCAGAATATGTATAATTTTCAGGAAGCTGAAATATACACTGCCTTTTGGCTTCCACAGGTCTTCTTACGGATTTGGATACGTACAACCGACAGTAATCGCCTACATCTGAGTTTGTGTTCTTATGCTCTCTTTCCAGCCAATGGAAATCTGACCAACGCAGGAGACCTCAATTCCCTCTTATCAGTGGCTCCACTACCTCCCGGGACTGCAGCTGCCCTTTTCTCACTAATGGCACACTGATGTTTATAAGCATTGCTGTTCACTGTAACAAAGTACACAAGCAGCTGCCTGTTTAACATCAGTGTGTCAACATTAACTACCCTTTGTTACTTTAGCAGAACTGCCTGAATATTCCAGGATCTAACAACCAGGAGCAACCTAACTTCCTCTCAGAGGGCTGCCTGACAGCATGATATGATGATGGTGTGGTATGATGAAGTTTTTGTGACTGGTATTATTCAAAGACAAGTACAAATATTCTCTTTAATTTCACTAAATACAGAGAAATGTTGGGGTACACTCAGGTAGGAAGCAGAAACAAGCTTATATTTGCAAAAACTTGTCTGTTTTCTCTCAATCAGTAGACTAAACAAATAGAAAAAAAAATCTCCTTAGAAATCCCATCCTATGAACATCCTTTACAGTACACTACACACTTTCATTTACTGATAAAGAAATAATTCACTTCCTGTCCATTTGAAACTCTGAACAAAAACAAGCTAGATAGTAAAAGAATATTGCAGAACAGTCATGCCATGATGCCAAAACATTAATGTATATTCTTACCTTTAGTTCAATGGAACTAACAGACGTGCCTTGATATCGAGCTACTTTCAAGTTGTTTTCTAACATAACTGATTACTTAAGAAGCATTTCTAGAATATACAGAAATACTTTTGAAGAAGGGAAGCATACAGCTTCCTACACTGAATCCTTCACGTTCTGACCACATAGCATTGTCTTAATTAAATTATTTTGTTGATATTTTTATTTACTAGCTTTATATCATAAATTACACTCCATCATCAATAATTACATTGAGTCAACAAGATATCAAAATACCTGATGGCCTATGGGAAGTTCCAAATTCATGTAACTGGAAAGTCAGGCAATTTTATCTACTAAACAGATGATAACACTGTAATTCCCCCACTTTTTCAGGCAGTCTGTTACCAGCCTCAATCAGCATTTTGATCCAAATACTACTGAAGTCAATGGAAAAGCTGATGTCAACTTTGGTGAGCCTCAGCTCAGCTCAGGATTACTGCAAGAAGCAAAATTTCAGTCCTCATGGATCTTCAAGACAGTTGACAATGATGGCTGAGAACAACAGCTATGTTAATTTTTTTATGGTAGTATCTCTCCAACAAGAACTAAACCAAGATACACTTTTTTTGCTATTCCCATTGAAACACTCATAGACAAAAGCTCTCTGTCACTTCTTCCTTTAGATTGTATTTGAAGCACTGACTGAAAAGCAAAAAAAATTGTATTTTCATCTGTCCTACTCTTTATTGCATTCTCTTGCAATTTAAGAATCAACACTGGAAAAACGCTTTCCACCAATGGTAAATGAAGTCCCTGCTTTTATAATTTCTTACTTCTGATCAACTTTAATCACTTGAAACTCCTAATCCATGTCTAAAATATTTTTTTCTGCTGTTAAACATGCACACCATACTCAGTGAAAGTCCTACAATTAACATGCAACATTTTTTAAAAGTCTTTGATTAAAGTTTCTATCCTCAATTACATTTAAACCCTAGTGAAATATAAGACACTGCCTTTCCTCACTGTATGTGTCAGGTACTCACAGCTACAGGTTTAGAAGAATATTTATTGTTTATAAGCTGAAATGTGACCAACTTGTCTTTTTGTTAGTTAAATACTAAATTCACAGTCATTTGACTTGCAAAAATTTTGCATATGATGATTTGAATAGAGCTTTGAAGGAACTTTTATATGGTGTATGAAACAAATGTTTCCAGAAATTTCCACAGCATGTTACTGTACTCATTTAAGAAGAAAATGCAGACTGGAAAATGGGATTGCCTGAAGCACAAAAGATCAAATTATATTGCAAAAATTATACTCATATTCACTGAAGGTTATAAGCATCAGTTTACACATTAGAGGGCATTGTGAAGGCACCGCAGCAAGCACACTTTCTCTTTTCAAACATATGAGGATGACTTCTGCTGTAAAGTATCAGCATTTTAGGACTAATAAAATAATGTGACTAAGAATGTTCACAGTTTACTTGGTTCCCAAGTCCTCTTCCTCACCCAGACTACCTAATATGAAAATAAAATCCCACTGCAACTTTCTGAATAGATTATCGGGAGACAATAGAATACTACGAATATAATTAGAATAATCTGAATAGAATCAGAATAATCTGAATAGATTATTGGTATTTCTTAATAGATTTACTGGTCACAAGTGGTGTACTGGTCACAAGTGGTGTACTCCAGGGCTCAGTATTGGGGCCAGTTCTGTTTAATATCTTTATCAATGATCTGGATGACAGGATTAAGTGCACCCTCAGTAAATTTGCAGATGACACCAAGATGGGGGGGAGGAGTTTTGATCTCCATGAGGGTAGGGAGGCACTCCAGCAGGATCTGGACAGGCTGGACCAATGGATCGAGGCCAGCTGTATGAGGTTCAACAAGAAGTGCCAGGTCCTGCACTTGGATCACAACAGCCCCATGCTTGGGGAAGAGTGGCTACAGGCTTGGGGAAATGGGGTGGAAAGCTGCCTGGTGGAAAAGGACCTGGTGGTGCTGGTCGACAGCCGGCTGAACATGAGCCAGCAGTGTGCCCAGGTGGCCAAGAAGGCCAACAGCATCCTGGCTTGTATCCAAAACAGTGTGGCCAGCAGGACTAGGGAAGTGATTGTCCCCCTGTACTCAGCACTGGTGGGGCTGCACCTCGAATACTGTGTTCAGTTTTTGGCTCCTCACTTCAAGAGGGATGTAGAGGTGCTGAAGTGTGTCCAGAGACGGGCAACAAGGCTGGTGGAGGGTGCGGAGCACAAGTTCTATGAGGAGTGGCTGAGAGAACTGGGGTGGGGGGGTTAGCCTGGAGAAAAGGAGGCTCAGGGGAGATCTTACTGCTCTCTACAACTACCTGAAAGGAGATTGTAGAGAGGGGGTGTGTGTTGATCTCTTCTCCCAGATAACTGGCAACAAGACAAGAGGAAACAACCTCAAGTTATGCCAGGGGAGGTTTAGATTGGATATTAGGAAAGATTTCTTCACTGAAAGTGTGGTCAAGCATTGGAACAGGCTGCCCAGGGAGGTGGTGGAATCACCGTCCCTGGAGATGTTTAAAAAACGCGTAGATGCAGCGCTTAGGGACATGGTTTAGTGATGGGCTTGGCAGTCCTGGGTTAACACTTGGACTTGATGATCTCAAAGGTCTTTTCCAACCTAGATGATTCTATGATTCTACATTTAGTCTACTCAAAAACCTATACAACTACATGAAAATACTTTACTTGTTAGACCTGCAATTTTTATTGAAGTAAATGCTTAGTGTTTATTGGAAAGCTTTTTAAGTTTAACTTCTTCCTCAGCATAATTATTTCCTAATAAGAAAATGTTTCATTGAAAAAAAAAATTCCATACAACCAACACTACAGGAGCAGTATAACCCAAATCTGTGGAATTTAGCATACATGATCAGGATATATTGTTCACAGATGATTACTTTGTAGAACACTTAAAAAGAACGTCCATAATTTTAAATAGACTGTGTCTTATAAACAAATAAAGATTTATTTAGCATACTAAATTCCCAGCCCCAGTGTTTCATCAACAGCTAATGCAGCCTACTATGTACTCAGCTGATTTTTTTCTGTGGAAAAGATAAGAACTTCTCTCCTGGGCTAAATCTGGGCAAGAGACAGAGAGAGAGGAAGAGCTATACTTTTCTTCACTTGTTCACATTTAAATGCTACTATAAATGTCAGGAAATGGAAGAATATGTACTTTTGTTGATAATAGCATCTTATAAAAACACCTTCCCATAGGAACAATCTACAAAGCCTTATGAATTAAATAGGCAGGAGAAGCACAAATCCAAATCTTGCACCTTATTTAACTGTAACTTTAAAACTTCCAATTTCTTAAACAAGTTTGTAAGAATGTTACAAAATAAATAGGTTACCATTTGGAGGTCATTACTATACTGGAAAGCATAGACAAAAGTTGACCAAAAAAGAGGAATGAAATTGAATGAAAACATCCTATGAAACGGTAAAGGTTATGAACTCCTACTTCTGAATCAGTTTTTAGGAAGAATTTCTGAAATACTTAATAGGAACAAATTAATAAAAAACCCTGTTTCTATAATTACATGGCTTTTAAGGCAGTTTCTAGCACATATTATAGAGGTTTCATAATGCATTTGCATTCTGTCTTCAATTACAGAAGATGAGACTGTGCACAAGAAGAAACCAAATGAGTATCTTCCACCTACAACCACAAATAATACCAAACCTCAGATATCTTGTAAAATTACAGTTGCATCTCCTGATTGTGTCTAAAAATTGTAGTCTAAAATTGAACACTATCTATTATAATAGTTTGAGCTCAAGATTAATGAGATCTGAAACATTGTTTCAAAAGAAATAAAGGAACTCTAAAGGGAAGAGACAGCTAAAACTGTTTCACTTCCAGCAATGCAAACATTTTCCTGCATCTTGTCAAACACAATAGATCCTTTCCCACCTTTCAGAGAGATCTGTGAGATATCAGTTAGTTCTCTATCCCAGCAAGAAGTAGAAAGGCTCAACTTGTTATACTGCTATTGAAATGTCTCTGAATTATACCTCCCAGACGAGTGGATTCACTATATAAAATCAAACCTGCTCTTCCCCCATTCCCTTCCATGCAAGGACAGCTTTAACTGTCAGGCAGACATCCTCACTGAGGCAGAAGCACAGGGAAGCTAGAAGAAACTGACAAACACACAAACATTGTTTTGCAGCTACAACATGCTGAAAAATATTTCGTGAGCCAGGCTGATTTGCAGCTTATGTTTTGGGAGAAAGAATCAAAATCTGACTAGTTTGAAAGCACAATGTATAATGCACTATTAAAGGTAAAAATTACAGCTATTACTTTCAATATTTTTATGCAAGCTTTCTCCTTAGCAGATTAGTAGAAACAGTCTATATCTATAGCAACCAGGGGAGGGGATGGGGGGATATATCCAGTCCAAACCATTTCTCCTTAAAACCTTGCATCACTACCTTCAATATAGCAAGCATTTAATAGCTCATTTTTATTGCCACTTGACTGAAGCCTCATTAAAAACATGGTCAGATGATATTAATTCCTTAATAAACAGAATGTACATGAGGAACACTGCACTGATACTTCTGTGGGAGGCTTCCTTTGTTTCTTAAGGTCATTTTATTTTTTGTCTTATAAAAAGATATCTTGGGGACAGCTAGCTTAGCTTTCACTCTCCAATGTCCAGAACTGGTCTAGGTAGGTATTAAACTGGGGGGAAAAGATACAAAATTCTCCAAGTTATGACCTTCTTGAATTAAAGTGAGTTTCAGAAAGATACTGCAAGTGAAATGAGACTGACTGTATTAGTACATATTCTTGGGGGTAATTCTGGTGAGCACAGTCATGACTGTCTGAGTGCAAGGAAAGGACTGCCAGGGAGAGCGGCACAGGAGAACGGCATTGATCTTAAACACACAGAGTTTGTTTTCAGGATCCCTTCATGTTAGTGGGGGTCATTTCAGCAGGTGGGGATGTTTAGTGTAGATGGTATCTTCTAAAAGAGGAAGGGGTTGGTTGGAGAATGTCTCAAGAGTAAGGCTGCTTAATGGTCTTCACTGGGCAGCACTGGGTATTTTTAGGCAGGTTTAGAGCAGCTTTAACCCTGCAGGAGCCCGCGCTGCCTCCCACCTCCAGCAGAAAGAGTTAGGGGTGGGCATCAGCAAAGGCTGGGCTGCACCTGGGGGTTTGCAGCCTGGGGATTTCCCGTGTTTTTCAAATGAGGACAGCTTAGCGGGCTGAATCCACGGAACTGGGAGGAGGGTTACCTAGGTGGAGGCTGGATGTATTTTTGGTGACTTGCCACTGGTGTACCTCGGCTTTAGGGGGCTCGCGATTGTCTCGGTGGAAGTTTTCAGCAGGTGGGGACAGTCGGTGAGATCGGCTCCTCAGAGGCGGCCCAGAGACCCCCGGGGACACGCCGCTGGGGCCCTGGGCCGGCCTCGGGCTCACCGGGGATCGGAGGGACGGCGGGACCCAGGAGGTGTGAGGGGCCGGGGGGCAGGGACCCTCAGCGGGCAGCCGCGCCATAAGAAGCCGGAGGACGGAGCCCCTCAGCGGGGTTTTGGGGGACCAGAGAACGGGGGCCCTTACCGGGAGCTGATCGTGAAGGACCGGAGAAGGGAGCCGCTCCGCGGGAGCCGGCCGTGAAGGGCCGGAGGACGGGCCCCTCACAGGCAGCCGTGCAGGCGCGGCCCCCGGGGGCCTGTCGAGCTGCCTCTGAGGAAGCTCTCGGGCAGCAGCGGAGGGAGCTAGGGGACGGCGCGGCCCCGCTCCCCCTCAGCCCCCCGCCCCCCCGCAGCGTCCTCGACCCCGTTCCCACCACCCCCCTTGCAGGAAGGGCCGTTTGCAGCCCA
>JAVJGI010000050.1:60871323-60886919 GCA_035590275.1 Ibycter americanus
GCCGCCGCCGGCCCTGACGAGGCTCAGCCTCAGGCGGGCAGCTAGCCTGCGGGCACTGCCCGACCCCTGCGCCGCCGGGCGAGGGCCAGGGGGGACCCTTCCAGCCAGAGAGCCTGTTCGCTGGAATCCCCCGTAAAGATGGCTGAGAATGGGAAGGCACTTACTAAATGTGCTTGTCCCACACACCTGTGTGTAAAACCTATGTCAAAAAGCCCCTGTCAACGTGTTGTCCTCGAAAACGCGCTAGCTTGGCGGGTTGTACCTGCGGCCTCCTCACTAGTGGTTTATTTACCGCCCTTTTTTCCACAGAAAATTACTTGCTATCCTGAAGGATTTTACGAGCCCTCAGGTGAACACCTCCCGCAGCTGCGGTGTTGGCCTGGGAGGTGTCCGCACGGTGACATGTCTGTTCTTCACCTCCTGTCCCAGATCCACTGCCCGTGAGTGGGAGCGCTCGGCCTGGGCTGCTAGGGGGGAGCGGGAGTCTCAGGCACGAACCCATGGACTCCCTCCGCATTCACAAGCTCTCATTTTCCCACAAACTCGGTATAATTCAGCCTTTAACGCAGCAGTCCAGTCACTGAGGTGAAACAGCGCAGCTGCTGTGCCTCCTGGCATGGGATGTGTTTTTGACTGGGACAGCCAGCTACATGCCACAGCAAGTGATGGCTGGTCCCAGCCTCTCTGTCACCCCGACATCTGCTTTATTCCTCCCTGAAGTTTCAGATTCTCCCGATATTCTTCATACTTAAAGAGATATATATACATATATATATATATATAAAACATATAAACAGCTATAACTATACTCCCTGACATGCTTCATCCCTGGCTTTAACCAGGTACAGTCGTGACAGATTCACACTCAAGGTATATCAAAGGAGCAAAAATTGCAATATGTGAAGTGGCTTTGCCATAGACCAGAAAACTAAGTAACGAAGGCTCACAGAACAAAGTAACCCTGGAAGAGCTCAGCCGCTCCTCCTCACTCACCTCAAAGGTGGCAGAGAATACAAATGCAACACATCCAGACCAGGGTGGACACAAAATGTCCAGCCACCACGCTGGGACCAGCTGGGACCTGCCATGGGGTGGTCAGCCCAGCCTGGGGCCCAGGTCGGAGCTTTGTCTCAGGCTCTGGGCAGAGGGGCTGCATGGGAGCTCGTGGGGGGCACACCAAGCACTGATGGCCCCTGGTGCCCTGACAGACAGTTGCGGACTCCTCTTACTCTCTCAGTTTTGCTCTGTGGGAAAAGTGTGAGCCTCTGTGCTGGGGAAAAGGAGTCATAGCTTCTAGAACTGGTGCAAGGTCATTTCCTTTGTGGTTAAGATTGGTGACTCGGACGCAAAAAAGGGCAATATTTAATTCAGAAAACAGAAATTTCAAAAAAATATAGATATTTTGGGTGGTGTTCATTGGCCCAGGGTTTGCAAAAGGGTTGGATGGTCTTTTCAAGCATTTCTGTCCTTGAGTTCTGTTATATGGTTGCTTATATCTTGCAGGGGAGTGGTTTCACTAACCCAAAAGGTCCCTTTACCTCAGGTAAATTAATTTGACAGCTCTGAAAGAAATGTGAGCACTGAAATGGGAGAAACAAAAAAAGGAGGGAAAAGCATTCTATGGAAAGGACAAGATGAGAAATGAAAGTGCTGAAACAAATTAGTATATTCTCCTGGGTTATGCAAACCATCTGGTTTTAAGAGCTGGTAGTAGGAACAAGGAAAAAGGTCATCTGAATTAGCAAAGAACTGCAAAACAACTGAAGGTAATAAAGGAGCAAATGGCAGGCACAGCAAGAGAACAAGTTGTTCGTCAAAACACAAAATAGCAGTGATACTACTGGAAGTCATTGAAGCTCTGCAACGAATGATTTGCATAGCTCCTGTGAATTTATGATCAAATACTATGCAGATTTTAAAAGGAAATTAAAATTCTCATAGCCACTCCATGCAGAGGATTAGCAAAATAATGACATTTGTTCAAAGGTGTGTGAAAAATCAAAAGAGTAAGGCATTCATCGAAGACAGGAAGAAATCCTTGACTACGCAAGGTTAGTAAAGACAGGAGTACAGTGTCAAGGAAAGAGTCAATTGGTAGATGAATTGGGCATTTGGAAATAACTCAAGTAGCAATCAATACTCAGGACCGGAAAGTATAAAGCAGTTCCTACCTGGTTCCTACCTGGTTTGCACCTAGCAAAGATACACAGATCTGTCTTAAAGCCTCAGGAACAGACAGATTGAAGTCAGTGGTATTGGATATAATGAATTTTGTTAATGATGTGTAAAAACTGCAAGACCTAAGTCTGTGTGTAAATTAGATGAATAACAGTATCACAGTGTAAATAACATGTTGTGACACATGCAGGTTACTTGCTGGTTCACAGTCATTTTCTCAAGACATTTCTCAGCGCCAAGCTTTGTAATAGTTTGTGTAATAAATTAAGCATCCATCTTTAGGTCTACCAACCTTGTGAGGTTGCTTTGATTGTGTGTTCTATTATCATGTTTTCAATAGGTTTCTGAACTGTGGAAAAAAAATTCCTAAAGGGTATAAGTAATTTGCGAAAATTAGTAGAAAGATTAGAAAAAATGACTCCTTTTTTGAAGTCAGGGATGTTGTGAGGCTCAAACAAAACTAGGATTTGATAGTTTTGAGAAAGGAATAGAAGAGGGTATCAGTTAGTTGTTTCTGTAAGGGCATATTTAAATCTTTTTGGTAAGGGAATCTAAACTAGTAAAACTATCTAAACTAGTAAAAATACTGAATGGTGGCTGAGAGGGTAGAGTATCAGGTCTCCATTGTCAATGTGTCTGGAGGTGAATGTGAGGCTATATGAAAGAATGACATTGGAAAATATAGATCTGAAAATTTCAGCACAGTGAATAACATATTGAAGTTTAGCATGTCATAGATCATAGGATCATAGAACAGTTTGGGTTGGAAGGGACCTTAAAGACCATCTACTCCAACCCCCCTGTCATGGGCACCTTCCACTAGAAGGTGTCCACAGCTTCTCTGGGCAACCTGTGCCAGTGCCTTACCACCCTCACAGTAAAGAATTTCTTCTTAATATCTAATCTAAATCTACCCTCTTTTAGTTTAAAACCATTATTCCTTGTCCTGTCACTACATGCCCTTGTAAAAAGTAATTAATTGTCCTTAATTGCTGGAGTTGAGTCTTTTTATGACAGCCTTATAGGTGTGAAAAACGGGCTAGGCAAAGTGAAAGAGGAGCTGGATAATCTATGATTTTTTTATCTATGAAGGATTTGCATCCTTATCCATGGTAACCACAGCTGAAAGCAGTTTTTCAAGGAAATGCTTTTCTGTTTGAAAATGCTGTGTTCTCTAAGGTTTTTAATGAGAAACATACATGTTTTAATTAAAAATCCATTAGCAAGGGCCAGAAAAAGATCCAGAAAGGGCCAGAAATTATTCCAGAATGGCTAATTGCCCAGTAGCCATGACACGTGTATGGCCTGAGATTTTAAAAGTTCAAATTTTTGCTCTGGTTGATTCAAAGACATGATCTAACCATTGGACAATAAAGTCAGCCTCTCTCTGTTTCACTGGGCCTTTCAAGATTATATTAAAAGCAAACAGCCCTGCTAGAAAAGACATTGGTAGGCAGAAGTAGTTTACCATGGAAGAGGCAAGAAGATGAGTATAGGATTTATTTTGTTGATTTAATACTGTTTAGAATGAAATAATGGAGTAATGAATTAATAAGCTGGGAATTGAGTTAATGATAGAATTTTCAGAGATGTAAGAAGAAGACGTGCCTAAATTACATGAACAAAAAATTGGGTGGGGATGAAAAACAAGATGAAAACACAGGATTCCGTTAAAGTAGAACATTGCCAGAGAATAATTTAGGCATGAAAATACACAATGGGAAAATACTCTTAATAGTTATATACTTATAAGTAATTAAGTGATATGAGTAAAATGTTGTAAACAAGATTAAAATAAGACATGATAGTTAAAGGCTAAGTATTAAGGACTATAAAACACAAAAGTAGCATCTGAGTTTTACTGTGTACTTTGCTACCGAGGTCATATGTATAAGCCTTTGTAGATCTGGTTTTTAATTACAAAGGGGAATTATATATACAAGCATAGGTACACCTGCATGACTGTAGAAATTATGTATGTATATTTTATTTGTACAGGATAGAACTGCATGTTTCATCTAAGGATCACAGAGCTATTTGTCGGTTCAGCCAAGTATAAAGAACAGCCTGAACAAAAGGTCAGTTCCAGCTATGCTAAATGCAGTCTACCTGCACAGGCAAATACACCATGAAAAGAAAAAAGCATTAAAATTACCTTCTTCATTTTCTTTCTTCATCTCATCCCACCCTTCCCCAAATCAAGGCTTCTGAGCATGTTAATTGCAGTTCATTTGTCCTGTTAATGGGTCCAAAATCCACAGGGAACAATATCTATCAGGCAGTTTATCTAAGATTCAGTAACCCAAATATCTTGGCAGAGCTTTAAGATGTATGGGGGGTGGGGGGTGGGGTAGGGACGAAAGAGGAGAGAAAGAGGTGGAGAGTTTTGTGCTATATCCGTGCCCAGACAAGACAGAAATTAGACTGTTTTATTATTTACATTTTCTGGCTCTAGAGGACATCATAGGTAAAATATTCAAAGCCTGTAGATGTATATACAGACAGAAAGGGAGTCTTTTGGAGGCTCAGCACTGCACATGTAACCTTCAGCACGCTTTTCTGAGGGCAGAAAGAGCTGGCTGAGCAGCAGTAATCCTCCTGCACCTTGCTTGTGATCTGAGGACTTCTTTCTGTGAAAAATAAGGCCAGAAAAAACATCTCTAGAGCCACATCTTGGAGTCCCATGGTCACAAGAGGAACAGTACCAGCTACCACTTTGTATATTGCTGCTGTGAGCAGTCATAAACTCTGTTTTAGGAGGCTGATGAGCACTGGACCCTCTTCAGGATGATCTGGCAAAGACACCCTTCGAACAGTGACTGCAGAACTCTTCACACATTCATATTTTGGAATATTTTGATTCTATTTATTCATTATTGTTGATGGAAAGTTTAAAGTGACAAGATTTCTCTTTAAATTACAGGGCCAGGGTTATTTCAGCTGTATTGCAGAGGCTGTAATAGGTCTTGGGATGAAAAATGATCAAAAAAGTTATTTTACACTATGCACTTACAAGTAGTTTCTTTTACTTATGTATTTTGAAAAAAGTACAAGCAGAGTTATGTAGCTGTGTATATTTGACCCTTTCATTAAGAGAAAAGACATCACTTATTACATGCACACATTTTTTAAATATAGAATTAAAATAGTTAATATTTTAAAGCAGTTAAGAATGAAGGACTTTATCCTGCAATAGTGATAAGCAATACATCTAAAAAGCCATCCAGTGCCTGCGACACCAAGTGTTTAGAGGATGTGAAGCTATAGAGAAGCCAGGATTACGGAGAGCTATGTCATATAACTCTCTCCATAGCAGTACAAATACTCCCTTAAATTTTGATTTGGTGGTTGTAGCCTACATTCAGGGGCTAAATTTATTACAGGAATAGAAAGTTCCTAATGGGAGAAATATTTAACTGCTGTAAAAAAGTGTAGCCCCAGGTCATATCAGCAGTGGTTGTGGTCTTTCTTTCTCAATTATTGCACATTTCATAGTATAACTAGAAGTACTTGAAAGGATTTTAGCATTCAATAAAGAAATTACTGATTTTCAGTATTAGTTATTTCATACCTATAAAACTAGCAAAGCCTTTGATATTTTAAAATTAATTCATGTTGAATTCAGTCTAGCATGAAAATAAACATTTGCAGGGTCTAGAAGATGTCACATTACTTGATGGAAGACTGTGGTAGGATTAATTTTATGTTTGTATTGTATCTAGGAATAATGTTTTAATGTACTGTTTATTTCAGCTATTTTAAAGCTTTTCTTCTTGTTTCCAAAGTCTATTAGAAAATGTCTTTACTCTGGATCATGCTAAAAGTTTTACTCTGGATATTTCTGCATCACTGAGGAACAGGTGTTCAACACGGAGCCAGAAGAAAAAATCCTTGAGAACTGTGCAACTGTATGACTGATAGAGTTTAAAAAAAGGGAAATAAAAAAAGTAGGTTGATTTTAGTTATGTCTGGTAAGCTGTGAGCTGGTCTTTTATTCCCTATGCTGTAACTGAATGATAATGGCTTTTATGTGTTGCTGGAAAAAGCAGTTGGAAAGGAGCCTAAAATGGAGTGTTCAGGGCCTAAGAGATGAAATGCAGCCAGAGAAAACTACCTGTGAGAATAGCAGATGTGACTTACATTAACTGAAAACTATACATGTGACTTACATTAACTGAAGACCTAAACATCTGTGTATACAAGTGCTTAGGGTAGCATGTCTTGAGTTGACTTCCAAGGCTGTAGAAACACTTGGCATCAGACCAGCCACTTGAATGTGCATGGTAGTTGGGGCTTGTGGCGGAAATTTCCATAATCTCTTCTGCTGGTTGCTAGGGATGCTGGAGAGGTCAGCTTCTGTAAATGTAGGCATATGCAGGTCTGGATTGAACCCAAATCAGTCTGGGATTCATTTAAAATTCTAACCGACTGGTTCAAATACCACTTATGGTGATACCTACATTAAACAGGGTGCTGATGTTTGATTTAAAACTGGTTGAAGAGAAAGAAAAGGTGGCATGAAGCAACTTGCAAGTAACAATGTATGGATGTTCAGAACCGGTGCAGAACAGACCTTTGGTGTCTCAAGACGGGGATACAGTAACTGATGAATCCCAACTCTGAGGCCACTTCTGACATCTTTATATCTAGTGTCAGGCTGTCAAAAGGAATTTCGGCTTCACGGGGAGAGGGATGGCCTCTATGAGAACAAGCACAGGTCACTGACATGCACTAGAGTTGGCCCCTTTTAACTGAGAAAGTCTTGATTTCTTGCTAATGCCCACGAGCATCTTAGATCAACAGAGAGGCTAAACTGTGACTTGTCTATCTTGAAGTCACTGGAGACTGATTTCAAAATCAAAACCACCTGAATTTCTACTGATTTTCATGGGTGTTTAGAGGTCTCAGCACAGCTGAAAAACTTATCTTCTGAGCATAGCAAGATGGTATATCCAGATTAAATTACTAGACATTACTAAATGATTTTTGCGAATGGGTTCTTGTTCTTCGAAAACCAGGTTGAAACACCTAGGTGTGCAATGAATAATTAGATTTGGTTGCCATTGATCAAAATTGTTTTGAAATGTCAATAGGGAACCAAATTTTTAAATTAATTAGGTGCTTTTAATGGGAGCGAGTTCAGAAACGGTTACAAAATTCTGTTTTTATCCATCTGTGCTAATCTGTAAGAAAGATTTGATACTTGGTGAATGGATTTTGCAACTAATAACTAATCCCCTGAGATATCCGCTCCTCTTGTGCTAAATTAAAGGATGAATGAGATTACCGCATTTTGTCACTCTGAAATAATAGGTCTGTAGTTAATTAAAGCTGCTGGGGAGCTCTGGTTACATGTCCCTCACTTTTTGTGTCTGACTTGGGAACCTGAAGTCTGATTCAAGTACTAAGCACCCACAACTGCAGCTGGAGATGGGTGCTTTGAGGTGACAAGTGCTATACAATGTGACATCTCACACTGAGTTCCCAAAATTCATAGAAATTTTTTAACTTGGTCTTGCTGTACATTTGTAAAATGGCGATAAGTAAACCTACAGGGAGTTGGAAAGATACATGACTCACTGTGAAATTCTGGGACTGCAGTGAATAGTACCATAGTAACGCCATGGTGGAAGTTAACAGTTTTGTCCTCAGAGCTGGGTATGAATAGCATGCAGCAGATTAAGTGTAGAGCTATATGTTAAACGAGTGGAGAAAAAGCACTGAATATTTGCTGTCATCAACTGCAAGGGTTTTGAATCATCCACAGAGCAGATACAGACTGAGCACTGAGTAGGGAACAGTTTGTGTGGAATAAGTAATTTTTCTTAATGTAATTAAAGATATCATGTCATTCAACACATAATCAAAGGGGAGGTTAAATCTGTGCTCGTCTTCATTTTGATACCCCCTGACTTTTGAGTGCCTGACTTTTCAGCTCTAGTAGTGTTCTCAAACCATGCTTTCATGTGCTACATATAAGGGAGGATCTGGTTTCAGAAAGCCCCAAAGTGCAGACTCTTGCATTTTCCAGCCCGTTGCTGTGGTGGTGAGAGGAAGTGCAGGACAGCAAACAGTCAAGAAGCCACTTGTGCTCCTCTCCATTTTTTCTCCAGCATGTCTGTTTTCCTTTGGCTACTGAAGACTTAATATGCTTGTTGTCCTGCTTACTGCAATAGACAGAAGCAAACCTAGTGGTGACCTCGAGGCTAGAATATTTGCTATAGCTGTTTTATGACTATAAACTTGGAGTATCACTCAGAAATATACTGGGAGGAAAACTAGAATTGAACAATATGTTTGATAGCAATGCAGAATGGACCAAGAGCCACTGAGCTCAGACCATTTTCACTTCAGTTTTACAGCTTAGTGCTTATTGACATGGGTTATTTTGAACAGCAAAAAAAAAAAAAAAAAAAAAAAAAATAAATTAATTAAATAATTTCTAGTGTGAAAAATTAGAAGATCTTGCTCAAGGCATTCTGATATCTCAGCATACAAGGCTGCTTGGACTATTGCCTATGATGTGTTTCTTTTAAAGGAAGGTCACTGAGGGTATGCTGTGACCATAAAACAAAAAACAAAAAAAAAAGTAGGGAAAGTTCATGGTAATGACAGCTGGGGAAAGGAACATTGTTTGGACTACACTGAAATTACATTATGTGTCTTTGTAAGTACAAGATTATGCTAAGAATAGTCATAGGTTTTGGTGAAAGTATTAGAAATTGTGTAATAGAGGAGACAGGATGCTCTTTTTCTGTTCTGAATCACTACTTTAAAAAGCCTTGCCTTTGCTCTCTGTTGTAGCTCACAGTGTTCCAATAGAGCATCAAAGACCGAACAAAAACAGTTACTTGACTTCTCAAGGGAATATTCCTCCTAGGCTGAGCATTTTCCGTGAACTTTTCTGCTTTGTATAATAGAGCTTCTACTGTATATGACTAAGTGGGTTGAGTCATACAGATTTTTTTTTTATGCAATAGTGTTAATAAACATGGATGTGCTGCTTTTGGTAAAGCCAAGAAGTGACTACCAACCTTGAAAAAGCAGGCCACTATTTAAATTACTATTTAAAAATTTGTATCTCCTTAGGCCATCCTAACCTACAGCTAGCCTCTTTAGCATGAGAACATCAAGAAGAGGTTGGCAGCCCCTAGCCTGTAAAAAAGAAAACAAAGGGAATGGGTGAAAGCAAAGATACCATGCTGGGGTCCCACCCATTGACTGAAGGGATGAGGGTGGCTGAGCAATAGCAGCCACACAGAAGTGGCTTAGCAAGGGCTGGGGAGGGAAGTCAGACCTGGAATTGTCAGGGTGAGTGAGTTCCCACACAGCCCTCCTGTGTGCTTCGCTAGGGAACTATCTAGAGCCTGGATCTGGCCTGAGCCCCACTGTGATCAAAAGAAATCCACTGACAGGAGTGGAAGTTCCACCTTGTGAAGGGGAATTTCTCCAGGTGATTCATAAGACAGGTGAACAGGGTTCCTACTTTGAGGTTTATGATGGATATTTAGTGTTCTATCATTAAATCTCCTACATCACCAATGAAAAAAGGAATATCACAGTGAAAAAGTGGCAAAGGTACAAAATACTACTGGCAAAAATTACACTAAACACAGTTTGAAAGAATACTAAGACAAAAATAAACTTGTAACTGGCATTTTCTTTCATTAGCAGCTGAATGAAATTAGAGGTAAAAGCACTGTCCTAAACTGGAACTGCAACAGGAAGGTTGAGAGATAAAGGGACAAAGACGGTCTTCACAACAGATACATGAAAAAAGAATTCTCCTCTTTCCCCTCACTATAAATTCAAAAAAATAAAACTGTTTCCATATAAAAATTTTTCCACAAAGTCAACATATTTCCAGAGCCAGAAGCATCACACCTGTTCAGATGTGCTAATTGCACAGGAGAGTCTTTCATCAGATAGCACAGAGTGCTTTCTAATATTAGATCACACTGAAACAAGTCTGCTTTTAAGCATTCAATCAATGGATCATGATACACGGATAAATTAAAAACTGCAAGCTAGATTCCCTGATCTATATGTGCTGCTCAGGCAGTTTAAGGCTCTATGATCTTAATTGGGAAGATAAGAATTCCCCAGAGGCTGGCTGACCTGTGATGAATGGCTCAGGAGTCAAATATTGCTGTTGATTCCAATGTAGATCAAATCAGGGAATCAGGAAGCTGTAATCAGATCCCTTGATAAGTTCCCTCATTTTCTTGCATCAAACAGTTCTTAATTTCATTGCAGATGGACTAGTTTTACATTTCTTCTTTTTCAGTCTTAATTTTTAAAATTCTGACAATAGCAAACACCTGAAAAAGTAAAATAATCTGATAAATACTGCAAGTTAGTAACCCCACCTTTAATTTTTTTTTATTTAAAAATCATATTCTTATGTCATAGATGTAGTGTAAGTCTCCATGCAGTGTAAGTCTCACAGTTTTGCTACTGTCCTTGAGTTTGACTATATAGGTGTCGTGGAATCAAAACGCACATTCCCCTAGCAGCTCTTGTACATGGGCAAATTCACCTGCTAAGCCTGGTGTCTGGCTAAGGCACTTGATATAAAACAGCTATCACCGTAAAACAAGTATTTTACACATGGTGGGTGGACAGCCAGATGAAAACAGCCATCCTGCAGATCAAGAGCAGTGGTCCATGAGAGGGAATCTGGGCACAGAGGATGAGAGAAAGGTAACTATTTCTGTCATGAAGGATGGTCACTTTTAGTAAAGGAACACTTAAAGGACAAGCCTCAAAATTCTTTGTGTGGAACTGAGAAAATACTGAGAGTAAAATATTTTTCTTTGTATTAAGTAGTGTCCAATCTTGGAGAACAGTGTAAGAAAGGACGCAGCTTTTGCCATTATGATCAGTAAAATGAGCTCCCTTAGTGAAAGCAGCTTTTCCTTCAATGGAGCAGTGGGAGAAGTTCAGTCACTGTCATTCAACAGCCTAGAGCAGGAACTAGATTCACCTTTTTTTGTTTGGTTTGGGTTGGTTTTTTTTAATGATTCTCTTAGATTGGTCTAATTGGGTTTGTAGCCTCTTACAGATGCTGTATTTTTCCACTAGATACTATTCTGAGAAAATAAAGTTTAATATTTGCCTTTTTTTAATAATCATGGCAAGATTTCAGAAAGGTCAGTGCATAAAACCTACATTTCTTGCTATTAAGCTGGTACTCAGGTACCATTTGAGGCAGTTGTTCAGTCAGGATTGTTACATTAAGAAACAAAAGAAAAAAAGGTCAAATGGATATTCCTTATTCACATGACAGTTTAGCACAAACAGTTTATATATATTTAATAATTATCCTTAAAAGGCAGGAAGCATGTGTCATTACACATTGCAAAGAACCCAAAAGGAGGCTGGGCTGGCTCTAGCCTCTGTGTTTTGTTGCAGGCATATGGCTGTACAGGATCCATGTACCTTTCCAGCAAGAACTGCCAAATGGTACCTACTTAAAATGTAAGTCTTAACAGCAAAGCATCCGCAGCATATAAAAAAATTATTAACCCAAGGCAAAGATTATTATTGGAATAGTTAGATGGATAAAGAACTAATTGAACAGAAGAGGGAAACAGATAGATTAGTAATTCCTGAAAAGGAATTACTAATGATGTTTTGGAATGGCACCTTATTTAATATATTCATTAATGACAGTACGAAAAATAAGCATGAACTAATAAAATTTGAAAGTATATTTGAAACTGGGACAAAGTTTACAGCAATATCAAGCAAAGGAGTAGAATTTTACATAGGAAGAATTCAGTAATGTGAAGAAATGTGAAAGAAATAAGTGTGAAGTCATGTGTTTGAGTACGAAGTTATTTTGCTAAAAACTAGGTGGTCCTCTGCTTAAAAAAAAAAATGACACAGGAGAAAAAAGTTGGTAACAGCCTCTACCTCCTAGAGTCATAAGCAGTAAGAAAATAATAGTGACAGATCTCCTACCATGATAATGTTTTAAAAAATGCTAACATATAACAAAGTGAATTTCCATTGCTAAAGTTTCCTCAGTACTAACGCATATAATTTCTGCAGCTTTTCTAGAACCATGATGTGAAACTGGACAGAGATAAATGACCCACTGTTATTAGAGAAGACTAAGGACACAACTATGCTGAGCAACCTAACCCAGTGAAAAAAATCCCAATGATTGCTGAGTAAATTAAAGCTAAAATTACATAGCATTTTGAAGCCAGGGTCATGCTCAGACAAGCAGCAATACAGCTACACAGAGCCCAGGACTAGAGAGTCTTATCTGAAGTAGATTAGGCAAGATTTCTGCCCGTCTGCAATGGCTTAATGAAACTGAAGAACTGCTGGCTGGCTGTGGAAAGTTTTGCAGCTGTTCCTGAAATCTGCCCTCGGCCAGCTAATTGTCAAGATGTAAGTACTAAGCCACGTGCTTCTGTCTGAAATGGGCAGCTCCCACTCTAGGTACTCCTGACGCAGACACGGCAGGACACTGTACAATGGGCTTCGTTCACAAGACACCAAAGGAGATCAGCAAATAATACTACAGGGCAGATGGTATGTCTCATGATTTTGCATTGCGGTCATTAGCATAAGTATTCTTCACTACGCATTTATCAAGAGAGGTGAAAGATTTTATCAAAATTAGTCTCTCTGATTTCCTTCTGGAAGTCAGAGGACCGCAAAGCACTTGACAGCAGCAGCACACATGAGTTTAAACGCAAGGTGAGTTGCAGCTATCATGGGAGTAAACAGCAGGTGCAAAGTGTGCTTCTTTTTCCTTGGCAGGTCTGAAAGTTTGTGTGCTTGAATCCATACCTGAAGACATTTATTTGCTAAGGAAGAAACTTGAGAGCTTCTGGTTTTTCTTTAGCTTATAATTTGAAGCTGCGATAGACGGAAGACGGCTGGACTTTGTTTCCCAGCCAGACAACAGAGCAAATTAACATTGTCATCAAAAAGGAACCAAGAGCCTACAAATAAAATTAAAACAGAAGATTACTGCAAATAATTTAAAGCTATGGCTTTCTTCAGTAATATTTATACTGAATATATATGCATGAAGGGAAGAGCTATAGGCATGCCACTTACAGGTACAATTGTGACTAGGAAATTTATTTATGAAGCAGTTGTACATTAAGTGACTGCCAATGCAAGTTGCTCAAAGGCATATCTTAGAATGGTGTTACCTTGTTCATATTTCAAGCAAATTTATTAATCAAAGTCAAGTTCAACTTCTTGAAAAAGTGAAACAGATCTCAAAGGGTCTGTCTTAAAACTATGGGAAGTTCTCAGACATACAGTTAGGATACTGCAGCTGGCTGAGTTATTATTCCATAGATTAACAAAAACCAAAGACTAACCCCTCTCCCCCAGTAGAACTTCAACAGAACTTTCAATTATTAAGACGAAACAAATCTGTTTTACAGTTTTCCAAAAGATAACTCAGCTTAAGAAACATACTATTTCATAGATTCACAGAATGGTTTGGGTTGGAAGGGACAGTAAAGATCATCTAGTTCCATCTCGCCTGCCATGGGCAGGAACAACTTCCACTAGATCAGGTCACTCCAAGCCCCATCCAGCCTGGCCTTGGACACTGCCAGGGATGGGGCACCCACAGCTGCTCTGGGCAGCCTGTGCCAGTGCCTCACCACCCTCAGAGTGAAGAATTTCTTCCTAATATCTAATCTAAAACTCTTTCAGTTTAAAGCCGTTCCCCCTTGTCCTATCACTACAGGCCTTACTAAATTTATATTTATTTATCTTCAAAACAGAATGAAAATGTAAGGATTTAACATTTTGGCAATGCTTAGTTTGCAATGAAAACAGCAAGTAAAACCTGGAACTCTTATGATATTTTTGTGAAATTTGCTGCAAAGACCCAAAGAGAAAGCACTGACAGACCTTGGCTCAAGGAATCCTAAGAACATAATTATTTGTGTTGCAGAAAGCCAATGTTTTTTCAACTGTCAGAGCAGTTATAGTAAAGCTGGACTAGAAATTGAGCTGAAATCTATATACCAGCTGCACAACTAACACAAAATTATTTCAACACACTTAAGAACCACTTGAGTACCAGCCACCAGGAGGACAAAGGTTTATCTTTACATTTTCTTACCCTTCCTAGCAATACCACCTCTGAGTTCTTCTGAAGAAATCTGCATATTTCTGATGTTGGTATTGCCTTTTATTTCTTTCAGGCTCAGGGATATTACATCTGCAACAAATATTCCATGAAAAGTGAAAACTGAAAAAGCAATATTATACACAGAGGGAAAACAAGGCAGTGAATTTGGATTCTCTTCTAATCTAATAACATCAGCAAATACTGAAAGACTGAGAAGCAGGAAAAAGAAACTATCATTTACATATTCATTAAGTAATTTGTATAATCAGAAGATTTAAAAGGTCATTACTGGAACACCTATCTGTTAACAGATGTAGAAGAATGAAGGCCAAACAATAGAGTTTTTATAAAGATGTCGATAAACAGTTGGCAGACTTACAGATACCTGCTGTGGCAGCATCAGTCTTTTTGGTCAGGCTACTGTTGTGGATAAGGTAAATCTGGAATTCACAAATCCATACACATACTGACTTTCCTGTTGCAAAGCCTGACAGTTGTATTTTAAGAATTTGATTGCTTTTAAATATAAACATTCAAGCTAAATAAGCTTTTATCCAGTAGGGAAGATTTATACACTAAGGTCAAGTATGAGTTTGCTGTAAAGCAGGATGAAGGTAGTGCCTTGCACTTAACAGAGCAGATACTAGAAAAAAATCTCACAATCTCTTACCACAGAAAGAAAACCAGCACAGTAGATGCCTGTTTAGATAGATGGGGGTACAGCACTGTGCAGAAATCTTCATCAAGAATGAGGAGTCTGAGCTAATTTCTCTTATTTGTTAGTTTTCATTTCAGGCCACTCAGTAACATTGCAGACCTCAATAAGCCATTTGCACAAACACATAGTGAGAATCACTTCATTGTAGACAACTGTTAAATATCCAGGTCTAAGCTGGTCACCGTATGCTACTTTTAGTCCATGGCTGAATAATTTTCTGGGGATTCCTGTTAGATCTCCTAAAATAGACAAAAATATATCATGAACTGTGCTGGTTTTGACTGGGATAATTAATTTTCTCCATGGTAGCTAGCATGGAGCTGTTTTGGATTTGTGCTGGAAACAGTGTTGATAATTTGGGGATGCTTTAGCTATCGCTGAGCAGTGCTTACACAGCGTCACAGCCCCCTCTGCTCCTCACACCACCCCACCAGTGAGGAGGCTGGGGAGGGGCATGAGGAGCTGGGAGGTGGCACAGCCAGGACAGCTGACCCCAGCTGACCAAAGGGCTATTCCATACCATAGAATGTCATGCTCAGTATATAACCTAGGGGGAAGGTTGGTGGTGGAGGGCTCCTG
>JAVJGI010000050.1:60887019-60905282 GCA_035590275.1 Ibycter americanus
TATATAACCTAGGGGGAAGGTTGGTGGTGGAGGGCTCCTGCTTGGGGACTGGCTGGGCGCTGGTTGGTTGGTGGTGAACAATTGTTTTCATTTGCATCACCTGTATTTTCTTGGGTTTTATTTTCCTCTCTCTGACATTTTTTTCCCTCTTTTCCTTACAATTTTTAAAAATTATTTTTTCGTTTTCATTATTAAATAGTTTTGATCTCAACACACGAGTTTGTTTCTCACTTTTACCCTTACAATTCTTCCCTGCCCCACAGAGGGGTGGCGGGAGTGAGTTAATCCTTATGTCCAGCTTGTCAGGACCCCACTGAATGGGTCAACCCTATCCCTTGGTGTATCAACCAACCATTGCTCCCAAGGTGGCGTCATCTGCCAATAGACTGAGGTTTCATTTCATCCCACCACCCAAACTTTTAATAAAAATGTTAAATAGCATTGGCAACAGTATCTGCCCTGAGGAATGCCACTAGTAACCGGCTTTCAATCTGACTGTGTAGCATCATTATTCTTCAAGTTTGATGGTCCAGTCAGTTTCCCACCCACCTTCTAAGCCCACCTCTCTTCAGCTGGGCTGTAAGGATGCTGTATAAGCCTGTGTAAAAGTCTTTGCCAAGGACAAGAAAGACTACATTCTCTACGCTCTCTTCTTCCACAAAAGGGAGGGAAATCAGGTTGGTTAGGCAGAGTTTGCCCCTCGTGAAGTCGCCATGGCTAATCTCAATCTCCATGTTGTCCTCCATGTGTCTCAAAATGAAATTAACTTCCATAACCTTTAGGAATATGCTTTGTAGTCTTTCTATGGACTGAGGTCATATGCTACCTCAAAGTGTATCAGATACAATTATTGTTTTATAAAAACAGATACTGATTTTACATCCCCCCTGCCCTAAGACATTTTTATACAGAATAACCCCTTTACAGCTGTTGGAAAAATCTTTACTATTACATTATTTCTATACACACTTTTATACATTTTGTCTGCTTTAAATATATACAATAACAGAAAAGAAAATTTAGCTATTAATAAGTTTAAAATATAATCTTTCTTTTAAAACCAGTACATCTTCCTTCCTTTAATTTTCATGACAAAAGCTTCTGCGTGGTCAAGGATTCAAAAATTCATCCAAAATTTTCAGAGATGATTCATACAGGATTCTGAAATGGCATAAAACAATGCATAACAGGATTAGATATGCTAAATGCTAAATCAATTGTCGACTATTTGATTCTCAGAGTACAGCTACCACATGATTTCTTTGACCAGTTATTCCATATTAATTTAAGTATTAAATATGCCTTTACAAATTACTTTTGAAATAGCTGGGTTTTTTCTTTCAACTTTTCCATTTTGCTGTTAATCATCTCTAGCTACAGCATAACCTACAGCAAGCCAGTTTAAATTACTATGCCAACTCAAGCACATTTTCTAATATTTCATCACCTATTTAAAGAAGCCACTTCTTTTCTTCACAGCATTTTTACTCTTTTTTCAAACATAAATAGTCAAATCCTTTACCAAGAATTAATATGAAGGTCAGTTTCCATTCTTTCACTTTCTTCCTTTCTCCCTCATTCTTCAGTCTTCATAACTTGTCTCCTTACCTGTGGCAATTTTTTAACAAGCCCGAGCTTTCTAACTTATCCTTATTAAGCAGCTGCCTCCTCCAGCTGCAGATACACCCATCTCAGTCCCTTTCTGACTCTCTTTTGTCTCACATTACTCCCTAAACAATCCCCAGGGTCAGCCCTGAAATTTCCATTTGGCAGGCTCTTTTCATTTTCTTGCACTCCCTGACACAGTCACTCACCTAGCCTTTGCAGTTGCATTCTCATGCAACAACTGCTAACACTGCTCTAAAAATATCCTCAAAAGACAAAAATGGGCGCTTTGGTCTTCTGTCAAAACATTATTTCACCGTTAACCACTATAAACTTTATCCTTCATGTTACTTTGGTAAAAGATTCTGTCACCTATACTTCTCAAGAGTTTTTTTCTCCATATTTTTATTATTACCGTCCTAGACTGATGCCCCAAGGAAGCAGGGTTAGACAGTCATTAACCATGGTAAGTTAGGGCATTCATCATGAGTCACCAAGACCTGAAATACTAGAGGCAACTCTGCATTTTCATAGAAATACACTGGATGTTAGGGCTCCCTGAATTCAAACTGCCATGGCTGTGTCACATGCTCCTCTTTATACAGCTATATCCTTTAAGCCATAATGGAACTCAAAATAAGCTAGTATTATAATATACTATAAAATTAGTATAATTAGTTAAGTACTGTGTTTTTAGACACAATGCTACTTTGTCTAAATTTTATTTTGTTACAATTTAAGGCTAATAAACCAATAGATCTGCAATGTGGGACCATGCACCTGCCGCACATTGGACAAAAAACTGTCATTCAGAATAACTATACGCCTCCCCAAACAGACAAATTTAAGTCAGTTTTACCAGGTACCTTTCTAGTGAATTCCTAGACAGGTGGCAGACAAGTCATACACAAAGGTAAATTACAAAACGATTCAAGAATCATTATTTACAGAGGCATTGAGAGTGCAATAAAGAGTTTGGGAAGCTAGATGATAATACTAATGAAATATCTTTCAGCACAGCTATCAGCCAAATCTGAATTCAAATACCCGTGTATCAAAATGCTAATTGAAGTAAATACAAAATATTAAGTAAAAGGTATTATTCGATAGCACATTTGGTTTTATAGAGCATGCAACATTTTTCTCTAGCCTCCAAATCACTGCATTGACAGCTTTATTCACATTTTTTGTCTAGGCATAAATATTTGCATTTTATAAACTAAACTAATGTGTGTGCCATTACACTTGAGGAAATTCTCTCAATATACAATATGTTGTCCAGAATTTTTAAGTGCACTGAACAGCATTTTTAAAATAATAGACCCACAGGGCCATCTTAAACTGCTAACTCAGCTGAAGAGGGAAGACTAAATTACAATGAAAAGTTTTCCTTCTGAATTAGTGCAATAATTCCTTGTTTAAGGGCAGCACTTTAATTACTACACCAGACAGCATTTTTATTTTTTTCTTTCTTTGCTAATATGTAATAGTTTACTTCTAAGTCTAAATTTAAGATGCTGGCACAGAATGCCAAGTCTCTTGGGAAATTAAAGAATGTCACTATTACCTGGTATACCTTGGTATTAAATAAAATAATCCCTCAAGGAGTTATTATAAGATAATGCATTCAGAAGCAAAAAGTAATAATATTATTAACTATGAGTTAAAAAAAACAGTAATCTATTTTAGCACGTATCAGTGCAGCACTGTGTGTTATAAGGTTGTGCTCAAAGTAATGATCGAAGATCTAGCTTGCAGCATAGCATAACTCAAATTTTGGTGTTTGGTAAGTAGAGTAGGATGATAGAATAGCTCAAAAACAACAGGGCGCATTTCAGACTGTATATAATCACATTTTAGTTATATATTAGCACACTTGTACCAGAGCAAACAGCATGTCAGAAGACACTAGAGGCCCAGCCTGGCCCAACATTATGTCTATGAGAAAGTGCAAACACGCTTTAAATTAGTCAAGCAAAACCTAATCATTGAAGAACTTCCTCCTAATCTTTTTTTCAGCACGAATCCTTTTACCCTTCTAGGCAGAAAAAATTCCCAACATACCTGTACAAATACAAATCCTCCCAAATTCTGCAAAGCTGTGTGAGAGCTTGTGAATTTTGTTATCATAATACAATCCTGATTATTGTTAAAAAAACTTCCCATCATCATGCTCATACGCCTGATTTTTTAACTTTATCTGCAACTACCTCTTGGTTTTGTATTATGCAAAGGTAGCCATTCATGTATCATGAAATTGAAACACTGTGTAGGTTCTTATGCTCTTCACTGCCCCAGCTTCTAGGTTGATTTGTCCCTGTTCACTGGGCAGAGGTGATCATATGGATTCATAGAGCAATTATCTGTGTTCTTACTGAAATTTATAGTCAGTAGTGCACTCAGGTGGCAACAATTATTCATTTTAATGTGCCCATTTATTTAATCATGTTAAGATTTACTTTAATTTCTCAGCCTTTTCTGCTGTCTTGATTAAAAGAAATGCAAACTGAATCATAAGACTCTGCTGCTCACCTTTCTTTTCCAGATCATTATTATTATTTTTTTTTAAAGTGTTCTAGCAGAACACCTGGCAACCCAACATTAAATAATTTAATGGAAAAAAAATTTTTTGTTTGTTTGATTTTGTTTCTAAGCTAGGTCCCAACCAAAAGAAATTTGTTCACAGCCAAGCAACAATTTAAAACAGTCCAGCTAGGAAGCAGAGTCACTCTGAGTTTTAGAAGTCCAATTATGTAGTGATTTTTAAAAATAAGATATTTTTTGGTTATTTATCAATTTTATGTTACATGAGCACAATGTCCTCTGCAGAAACCACTCAAAGTATTGACAGCAAAACTTCTATGTTCTATTTACCTGTGCCAGACAGGAAATGGAAGTGAAGGGTACACTAGTTTTGACACACACACACTTTTTTTGTTGTTGTTTTTTAAATATCATTTTTGATGGTACAGAACTGAAGTGGTATGTAAATACCATCACACTTTCTGGTCTAGCTCTTAAGATTATATATCTCTTTAAAGAGAGTTACACAATACCTTTTTGGCTCTGATATAATAGCAGATTTAAATGAATGAATACGTATTTCATCAGCAACAATACAGCTACTCTATCGTACTGTCCTGAATATCAGGCTTTTTTTTTTTTTATCCTGGAACCGAACTGAATTTCAGAACTAAATCGTGCAATGTACAGCATCAAGTCATAACACGTTCAAATGAAATGCAAAAAACCAAACGATATACGTAAAGATTGCAATCACAGCGAATGTATGGGCAGGAAATTTAATACTGCGCTGGGCTCAACATCTCACAATTTTGTTCACCCACTATTTTAAACCTTGCAATCATTCAGAACACTCTAACTATATTATGTAAATACAAAACACAAGCAATTTTTCCTGAGAGGTTATAGGAGAGGTTAGTGTTTATTTCCAACAGCACATTTACCTTCCAGTGCTGCCAGATTCTTCTGTGGCAGCATCCTTGCATGTTATCAGTTTCCTTTGAATGGCAGGTGCAATATCCTTCAGAAGTAAATTTTTGTGCTTACCTATTTGAAATAAGATTATGCTGAAAAGTTGGACAAAAGATAATGATTTATCAAAAAAAACCCTTTCTGCATATTTCCATAAGTATTTTTTAACTTAAAAGATAGTTTAATGAAATATTAGATATTAAACTAGATTTTCACTGTCCTGGATTAATTACTTTGTATTCCAGAAAATCAGAATAGAGAGATGAACCCTACAAGTTAGCAGACAGTTGTATTTTTGAACTCACTACACAAAGATTGAAAGTCCAAAGCTTAACAACATAATTTATGAGTGATATAAGCTTAAATCCTGTAGAAAAATGGTAACTTAACAGTGCTTGTTGAATTGCATAAGAACTCTGCTTTCAAAATAGCATACGAAAAAAAAAGAAAAAAAAATGGTTTGACTGACCTTTAATTATAATCACAATGCAGACAGTAGCTGTTATACTAAAAATCCCTTCAATCTCTTCAGAGAGAATGCATTCCATTAATTCATTTAAAAATGACCTAAGGAAAAAATAAAGCAAAAATACGTTATGAACCATGTTTTTTTCAAAATAGGACTGAACAGAACAAGTTTGTGATTATGCTATCCTGCCACCATAGCTTCAGAGATACCATGCACGACAAAGCAGTGGTTACTGGGTAATTGAAGACTACATGCTGCTTCTGGAACTGAGAATATCTGAGTTAGCAGAATGGTAAATTGCTTGGGAAGAAAATAAAAAAGTTTGTACACAAAGTAGCTGTTAAGAGAAATTAATAGCTGGTGGATTATTTTGGGAAAGTCAATCCATGAAAAAAACTACTGGTTCTACTGGAATTCAAGTCACGTAATTTGTACTGAAATTTCTAATTTCAATTTCTACTGAAGTTTTAAAAAAAATATGTTATATGACACCAATGGTTTGTTTGTAACTACTCATGCCCTCACAACTATTACTACTTGTAGCCTGCTTAGAAACTGGAGTTTAATTAACACTTTGGTCTAAAATGCGTATCTCAAAAATTACAAGAGATTGCTTTCCAACCACAAAACAGTGAAGAACTTTTATAAATAAACACAGCCCCAAAACACCTCCAAACTACATTTTAGATACTGAAAGTATGGAGAGACTAACAGAACCAAAACAACTATTCATTGTAAAGTCTAAGATAAATACTAACTCAGTATGTATCTTAAGAGACTCACTTTTAGCAAGACATTATTGTATTATCAGCAAACTTTAGCAGTGTTTTGAGACATATATTGAGTTAAGAAAAACGAAACAAGGCAGTGAAGAAAGAGGTCTAGCAACCATACTAAACTGCAATAGGGAATAAGGCAATACTACAGAATGAAATCACTAATTGATCATTATAGTGTTTATGGTAAAAATAACAAATTTAACTCAGAAGCAATTCTCAAAACCAAGAGAAAAATAAAAGAACAAGAGGGATAAAGCAGGAGATGGACAAGATCTGTAACCCACATACTCAGAGCACAAAACTAAATGCTCTGTGAAAACCTAAAGGGAAACTAAGAGCAGTAGATGTTACAATAACTTTCCCCAAAATATTTCAAAATACCGTTGATGATAATATTATCTGTTAACAAAACCGAACACCATAAATACCGAGTTCCGTCTTTAACTGTTCTTCAGGCTTTTATTGTGTTAAGACATCAAAATGAAATATGCAGTTAAGAAAAGAAGTAACCTCCACTAGTGATTCAGTAAATAAGCTTTGTAGAAGCTCAAATATTGCTTCAGAGTGTTGAGAAAGATGAAACCTCCTTAGGTTCTGAAATAAGTATTATGAAGTCACACTTGCATTGCATTAGTTTTATTATATCATTGTGGACTAACTGACCAAGTATTGATTCCATTTCATATTGCTCTTAAATTGCTAACTGATAGTATTCCATTCAGAGTTTTGACTTTATTGTTATCCCTGTTTAGGTTCGTAAGCATACTCTTTAGTTCCATGAAGGAATACTGTAATTTTATTAATCTGTAATGAGACTCACTGCAGACTTAATGCAGCTGCCTTTCCCCACCTCCCTCTCAACTAGGGTCACATGAGCCTGAACACAAAGATAAAATAGAACAGAACAATAAGCTATTTACAAATACATATAAGTAAAAGAGATAAGTAATTGGTTCCTATACAGATAGTTCACTACTAAAGGACAGGATACTCACATAATTGGTCAGATATTGCCAAGTCAATCAGTATTATCACTGGTATGGGGACTGAAATTCAGTGCTAGAATGACCAATTAGTAACTGAAAACATAATAGATGCTGCAGAACCTGGTGCAAGCTGATTATGCGTTCACAGAACAGAAGCTCACATCAGATTCTGTAATGCCAAAGGCTTTTGCATTAATGTGGAAAGATGATAATTTCTGAGATATTGAATGATTTGCTAATGAACTGATTATGGCCTATCATTACAGATTAATAAAAGAAAACAGCCTTAAAAGTAGTCTCAGCCCTGAGGCACCAGGGAAACCAGATAGAAATTATCTCCTGACTTAGATCTTTGCACGAAATAGATAAATACTAGAAGATAGATACATGTTTATTAAAGTATTCATAGAAACAATCTGGTCCAAACTAGCAGTTTTCTCTCTCAAGAACGGACAAGATCCTCCTTGACCACTATAAGAAAAAGTTTCAGAAGAATTCATTGAATTTCTGTGTCTCTTCTCAGAAGATGTGTGTAAAATAATTGTTTCCCTAAAAGACACCTCGATGGACAGCTGCTGCCTCACAGAACAAGATTTGGGTTAGGAAACCTATTGCTGGACTCTCTGGAGTCCTTTGTTGTGCAAGTTCAGCTAGAAGTAGAGAAGGATTGAGAAGAAAAAAACCCCTTATGACAGCAGAGACAGGGATATTCAATGCATGTCAGATGAGGAAGTTAAGGATAGGATTTACTTGTGATAAGTCATGAAGAATAACAGGACTTCTAAGGAAGACATACTAGCCCTTGATCATTTAAAATAAGTCTGGTGTGTACAGCCATGTGAATAAAAACTGAATATGAACAAGCTAAGCAAAATGAAATTGACTCGTGACAATTTTAGAAGATACTCAGAGTAGCCATTAAATAGCGCAAATTAAAAAAAAAAGTTTAAGTCTTAAAAAAAATGACGACTTAACCCTACTTTGGGGGGCTTTTAGAACTCAGATATTTTAAAGCTATTTTGAATTTTGTGATTTTAATACAGCTACAGTACCCTTGTCACCTCATTGAGGATGTTCAATTAAAAGATTAATGCTATTTCTGGTAAATATTTTATCTCATTTAAAGATTTCTATATTAAGGGGACTGATGTTTAAGTATCTTATGAAAGAAGCAAGCCAAGATGCATGATTAAAGAACTCATTTAGATGAGCAGTCCTGTAAATAAGAAGCACTCTTAGAAGCAGTTAAAAAGCAGTGAAAAAATGGAACCACCACCACCCCCAGTCAATACCTACACGCAGTATGGCAAGAGAAAGCAATTATGAAACAGCGCAGGTAAATTTACTAAGTATCTCGTTCCTCAAAATTTATTTGAATTTAGAAATCAAAACTTTATTGACAAGATATAAACTGTTCTACATTAACCACAACCTTGGACAAATTAACATAGAAACATTTACCTGACAATATTAACTGACTTTGTAATTATGGTCATTAGACTGCTTGAAAGAGGAGGAAGGCCTGAAACAGTCCTTGGTATAGTTAAGTCTTTTTCATTGGAAGCCTAAAGAAGAAAAAAGTCAACAACTGTTGTAGATCAAGAAATACATGTATGCAGAAAACATCAGAGCAAATTCGTATTTCAGTAATTACACTAACCAAGACCTGTCCCTTAAATAAAAGAGAAGAAACATTCATGTGTATTCTTTGACTAGCCTTAATCCAATTGTGTTGTATCCAAATAAACAAAACAAATTTAAATTAGAAAGGCTAAAACTAAACCAAATAAACAGTACTTGTATCAAGGCAAATATTCTCCACTATTGTTCTGAACAGAAGTTTCATCTAACTACATTGTTGGTCACTATTTATAAAGGCACAGCCTACTAAATACAAACTAGTACCTGTTGTGTCTCCAAGTTTAAGCCTACATACATAATTTCTAATAATTCTAATAAAATAACATAGGTGACAGTGATTTCCTGATTCCCTTTACCTGCTCTTCTTGGTATCAAGTTCTGAATAGCATGGCAAGTATTTAGCTAGAACTGAATTTTGATTTACTAGTACAATAACCTAGGGGCTGGGAAAACCCCAGCTCAGATGATTTACTGTAATGAACATTCATAATCTGTGAGTATGAATCTGCAGTATCATTCAAGACCATAAACTTTTACTCTGCAGCATCTATAAAAAGCATTCCACAGCCCCTCAGCTGATACATTAATATTTGCAGGCAAATCTCTGGTATTGTTTCAGTTCCTTCCATAACACAGAATCTTAGAAGCAGCTGCTGTACTCAGTACTTTCTGGCAACCGTTTATTGCTCTTTCTCCGACATATCTAGCAACCACAGTAAGAGTACAGCCTCTGCTACAGAACCTCTGCTCTTGTTAGTTCTCAAAGCTTCCAGTCTTACTTGCCATATTTGCTCCTAACACTACATGCATGAGGACTATGCATTGGGATTGTTACCCTTCTCCTTCAAGGACAGTAATGGTTCCTGGGACTTTTAGCACATACAGTAACCTCTGTCTATATATTCTTTTCAGTATTGGAGCTTCTTTCTTTACAAAGAAACTCAGATCAGATATTTGGAAATCCTCTAGACAAAAAGCAGAGAAACAAAAAAAAAAAGATGCAGTATGAGAAATGGATCTGTATTGAAGCAAAGAATGTGTAAAGTAAGCCAAGCAAAACATCAGCCTATTTTGGAACTAGATTACAGAACCCTAAGGGACAGTTCCAAGAATAGGGAACTGAAATCTGTCAGAGATCAGTGGTTCACTTCCTAAGTTCCCTAATGCTGAGTGAGACAAGGTGAGGCAGGTTCAGCACAACCTCCCTTCCTCCTCCTCTCTCTGAGGTTTTATTGCTGAGCAGAACATTGTATGGTATGGAATATACCTTTGGTCAGCTTGAGTTGACTGCCTCAGCTGTGTCCCCTACAGCCTCTTGCCCACCTGCAGCCTGCTTACTTGTTTTTAGGGCAAGGGGTTAAGGAAAGAGAGGAGGCAAGCCTTGACAGTCTGCAAGTACTGTTCAGCAACAGGCAAAACTAAGTGATGTGTCCTCAACAGCATTTTAGCCACAAATACAAACTATGGCACCATAGGGACTGCTGTGAAGAAATTTAACTCCTTCCCAGCCAGGCCCAGTACAAAAACACATCGAGAGAATATCTCAAAAAAACATGTCATTAGTCTCCAACACTGCCTAATTTCTAAATTCTTCTGTCAGAGGCAGACAGTGACCTAGGTATCATGATAACTCTGTTCTTACACAGCTGTATTCATAAATCTGAGAGATGTGCTGTAATACAAAATTACAGCAAATAAAATTTCCTGTTTGTTCCATGCCAACACACACAAAATCTTCACCTGCAGTACAAAGATCACACTTTCTGAACACAGCTCTGTTGTTCCAATACAACTTTAAAAAGCAGTAAGTGTAAAAAAAGAACTAAAACCAACCCCCCACCCCACCCCCCAAAAAAAAAAAAATCCAAAAAATCAGCTTTACCTTCTGTAGCACATGATTTATCTCTGCTACTATTGCAGCCAGGAGAGTAGAGAGCACACCTTGGTGAACTGCTGGGCAAGATGAATGCCAGCACTGGACTGCATGTATGAATTCCCCAAGAGGCACTTGAATAAACTGAATCAACTAAAACCAAAGAAAAACTGTTCAGCTTTTTCAGATTGCTTGAGTATAATTTAAATAATTCAGCAAGCTTCTCTGTGAAGAAATGCAGATCTCACCTCAAAGTTATTGAGGTATTTAAGTCACCTGGGATCAGAGAGACAATCAGCAACATGTTTGGGAAGTCTACTCATAAATTTGAAAGAAACAAAAACAATCATTGTAACAAAAAATAGAACTGAATGTTTTTCAGAAGTCCTGAAAAGCAGACCATAAGATTTTCCAGAGTGATCCACCCATCTCACTACCATCTAGGCTCCACTATAAAAGAAGCTAACTCTTTTGTGAAGAGAGGTTTTGAAGAACTTTAGTACGTCACAATTATTTTGAACCCAATATAATTCAGACTGAAAGAAATAAATGACAACTCCTCCTCCCTCCCAATACCATCATTTGTTCTGGATTGAGAAAGTTCATTTAATTGCAGATAAGATTAATAACCTAAGAGTTCTAGCATAGTTCAGGATCATTGGTAACAGAATGCATTGTTCTCCTATTTACCAGTTTTTCTGTCATGATGAGACCAACAATGGAAAAAAAAAATCAAAACATTGGTAACTAGGAAACTTAGAAAATTTAATTGAAAATTTAATCAGATGTTGACTCAACAACGATGAAGTGTCTAAGTATAACACATTTGCATAAAAAGTACAGATTGACCTACACATTAGGTAGAAATTTCAATTGTAATATGGTACCTGAATCCCTTCTTCCTGCTGTTTGTTGAGTCTACGTGCCACACATTCTAAAACTTTCTGGAAGACAGTCTGTACAGTGTGGAAAAGATTTGCCACTTCATCTGTCTCAGTATTCTGAGTTAAAGAAGCTTCAAGAATTTCTTTTAGAGCCATCAGTAACACTGGAGCACAAAAGCCACCTCTCTCTAGAGAAAGAGATAAATACCAAAACATAAAAATTGTAATGAGATATTCTTTGGGTACAAGGTTAGAATGGAACTCAGTTATACACCATAAATAGCCAAATTTAAATAGTGCTACAATGATGCCTCCTAAGGCATGCTGAGATATATGTAACTCAATAGACATATATATTTTTTATATATATATTAAAACCACTTTTTATATATATATATACACATACATATAACCCCCTGAATTATATAGTAATAACTGGAACCTAAGAGCAAAGAAGAAACATTAGTTATCAACAGTGACACGGTTCTGGGCCAGTTCTCTGCTTGTTTTCAATCTTCTGAAAAGCTGCTGTGACTTTTGACTGTATTATTGGTATTAGCTAGCATAAGCAGTAAACATCATTTTTTGAGAAACAGATTCCAAAATGCTAAAAGCAACAATTCTGCTAATATAAGCCAGCTAAGTATATGTGGAGATGTTGATGTTAGTGCAAAATATCATACCTGTTTGTATAACTGAAAGAGCGATATCTAAAAGGTGTGCTTGAAACGTGAGGTTTCCAAGGCCAACCATTATGACATCTTTACACACGGTCAGGTAGGCCTAGGAAACAGATGCAAAAGTATGTGAGAAAGAAAACTTATATAATGTAACTGTTCAGTAAAACCTAAAAATAATAAAACCATGAAATCTTAGCAAAGTTGTCCTGAAAGCCGATGCATCTACTTGAAGTTACTCAGTTTACAACCTTTGAAAAGCAGAAGTTCCAAACAGTTCTCCATTGCCCTTTCCTCCAGCAAACAGTTTCTCAAGAGGCAGTAAATCCTCTATCTTTTTTACTCAGGCTCAGATCAGAAGCACTGATACTTAACATTTACCAAGGCAGAATATGACGTTTCTATCTATCTTGAGTAGCAAAATTAAAAACAACATCCAAAAAGAGCTTTTCCCTACAGACCCATACACGCTACATACTAAACAGATTACAATACTAATGTATAGACAGAGTAGAGAATTTTTAACCATTCTATGTATACACAAGCTGGGTTCAAGGACACTGACTGTGACTAAAGTTAGTCCAAATCTTTCCCTTGACCAAAATCTGAAAGGACCCATAGCTCAACGCTAAAATCTACCTTGGGTTAAGCAGCATGTCAGGGGAACTTAACAGAAAACAATTCAGAACTACATTTAAAAAAACAACCAAACACATTATATAATAAAATGTTTTCTGTGAAGAGCGCATGAAAATAAGGGGTAAGGGACACTGTCAGTGATGACAGTGGGGTTTGTGTCAGAGGGCCCATCAGCCTCACACAGCAAATCAGTGGCCTAATGAGAACGCCCCCCTGTAAATCTCTGCCTGTAACAGTAAGTGCTAAACTGAGTAATAGACCAAGCAGGGGAAGGGTGAAATGTGAAAGAATGGGATATGTCGTGGAGAAAGTGATAGAGAAATTTAAGTTGAAAAAGTAGAGACACCCTAGTCCCCTTTCATATACAACAGTATTAAAGAAGCAACTGCAATTTTTAGGTATCTTATGGATATCTTGAGACAAACTAGGTCTGCTTTTAATGCCAGCATTGTTACCAAATATACACTCCAAGCAATTAAAGAGCACAATCAATACCTCATTCCAACAAAAAACAGTATACAAGGTGAGAAACAAACAGGAGCTGCTTAACAAGCATGTGGCTTATTACAGGAGATGCAAGAGGCCTGGATTCTCTTCTTGACTTCCAGACAAGTCACATCAGTCTTTCACACCTCAGTTTCTCCTCTGGAAATAATGATGCAAATGGACTTTAAGATCTACTAGTAAAAATCATTGTGTTTCATTATTGGCTATTCAAGTAATATGTTAGATGAGTTTACAGGTGACAACTGCCTATCCTATTGCTTATCAATAAAGTTGTGTTTTCATTTTGTATTCAAACCTAGGAAATTGATCATAAACATTCTGATAATGCTGGTAAAGAGTCCCTGTTTTGTGGCTTGTCTTTCTATAAAGTTGAGTTCTGTGCATCCAAACTTTTGAAACACAGTCACAAAAGAGCTTTGGTATGCATACTAAATGTTTCATTCACAGAGAAGAGACAGTAGCATATAGAACACACAAGCAACCTGTACCAGGCACAGCTACAACACCTGTTTGAGTTTACTATCTCTTTATACTTTTCCAGAAGCCATCTGGCTGCAGCAGCAGAATCTAGTAAAAGAAAAGACTGACCTCATTATTAAATTGGCAGGTAATTCACACCCTAACTCTCTGCTGACTTCCAAAGATATGTTCTATGGGACTCAGCACTAGAATGAAGCATAGTGAATTCCCCAGAGTATAATTTCACCCATTTCTTTTGTGAAAGCAGGAAGGAAAGAAAGAAAGGAAGGAAGAAAGCAAGCGAGCAAACAATTAGATCTAAATCCTCTCTCATAATCACACCACCTTCCTGGTCCTTTAAGTCGTCCTCTGTTGTGTTATTCAACACAATGTATGCAGCTGCAGTGATTCTGTCATTTCCAGGACCTTCTATGCTACAGAAGAGCAGGCTACTAAGTGCTAGTATACCACGCAACTATACCCTTGTTTTCAGCCACTAATTTTCTTCTCCTTTTCAGAACTGAGATTCAGTGACAATCTTAACTCTATGTTAATGCTTCTTCATAAAACAGCATAAATATTACCTTCACTTAGTATGGGGAATGAGAGAATGAGGACAAGAATTACTGGTTAGAAACCTAAAATTTGGGACACCCAGGTTACATCACCTGCTATGCCACAAATTTCACGAGTGGGCACTTTCACAAGTGTGAAACATAAAACATATTCCACCCTCACTTCAACAGATATGATGAGAATATATATTATGCACTGGTGGGTGGAAAAAGTCCAGATAAGAACGAGGTATTGTTGACTCCAAATACTTGACTTAATTGCTAGGGTACATGCAATTATATTTATATATTCTTATATTTATAAAATACGAAGGTTAAAACAAAATGAAAAGCAATTTAGAAAAAAAAAAAGTGTGATTTTAAGCAATCAAAGGAATAGCAAAACCCCAAAACTGTAACCTCAGAACAATCAGGACTGTGCTTCATTAGTTCATTCACTTGCTGGGCTCCAAAATTGCTAGTGCACTCTGTCAGTATACAATTGCTATGTATATGGTTTTTGAGACTGGCAGCAGTTCAATTTATGTTATGAGACCTCTAACCTGGATAATTAATTCCGAAACATTACTGTGTTTTGAAATGCCATCCTCTTGATCCCTTGCTAGTACAAAAGGTACAACTTGACTTTCTATCCAAGAACCTGTCTCCTTCAGAAGTGGGAGGTAATCTTTTCCTTCTTCAGAAAACTGTGAGGGAAAAAAAAAAAACCCAGAAGTTGTTTAATAATTGTCTTTCCAATTCTTTTGGAATTTCCTTATACTGTCAGCTGTAACTCCAGCTTATACTGAAGGGCATAACCATACCTTGTTCTGAAGATGAATACTCAACCTGCAAAAGAGGCTGAAGGCTCTTAGGCCAGTTGCTTGACTCCAGCTACCAGAACCTGCATCATTTGTTTTCAGAATTGAGCCAAGAACCTCCTGAAATATCAAGATTTATATTTATATTTCCCAGAAAATCCTTTCAAATGTTTCTTTTCTCAGCAGTTTTAAACAAAAGATTTAAAAAAACTCAAAAAACCCACACACACAAAAAAACAATAGGCATACGTTCAATTAATTTCATTCTGCAATGCAGTAACTGATTCTGAGACTATTTCTTATGTGTACATTCCAAAAGCCAGGTCCCTTAAAAATGCTCAGCACTAGATCACAATAATTTTGAGACACCTAAAAATGACAAGCTGGTTAAAATCTACCTTCTATGAACAATTCTGAACTAATATACTTCTAGTTTCGAACATCTGTTTTAAGTATAAATCAAAAGGAAGATCTTTCTATAGAAGAGAAATGGGGATCATGAATCTTATGTATTTATTCCTGCAGGCCTTTAATTTGACTCAGGCAATACATGTTAGGTAGTCTTTTATAAGTACTGTTTATGGTAAGGAGAATACTACCTTTGCAGCACTGAGAATTTTCAAAAGCTTCTTCAGTTTCTTTTTAGGAACAGACAGTAGGTAACCACGATTAACAGGATGAGTCAATAAATATTCAATGTAATCAATTGCTAATTCTGGCTTTGATTCCTGTGTTACATGGATACGCACTCGTCGTTCAGATGTTTTAATACTCTAAATGAGAAAAAGTCACAAAACCAGTACAATACTGTTAGTATCTTACAACTAATTCCAAAGCAGAATAATATGGCATTAAAGAGGCTTCTTTACTAAACAAAAAAAAAAAGAAGCATGATGCCTTTATGTAATCTAGCAATTCCTTAATTCTTTGACGCATGCATATGCACACCTTTCTTGGGGTTAGCGTGTCAGACAACCAATCACAGGCTAATTCCATAATATGTCCCACTTGACCCCAGCGACACACACAGTCTATCAGGGTAGAATATTTGCTTTCGTCAGCTCCATTGTCAATATTTCTGAGTCTGGAGATCACACCACAGCTTAAAATAAAATAAACAAACAAACAAAAAAGAGATGCATTAGCTTTACAACCATAAGCGAAGAAATAATTCAAAGAAAATCAACTAGCATAATACCAAAAAAGATTCACCAGTGGCTCAAAGACATACTTGCAGCTCACAAATTTTACTAACTTATCGAATTTGTTTAGTGGATTACTTTATACAAATGGGCATTTAATACATCAAGCTGTGAAAAATTAACAATTACAGTCAACAAGAGATTTCTTGTCATTCATATTTTGGATTTAAGAATACTACCTGAATGTAGGAATAGCAGCAGGGGGCATAAAGGATGCCAGAACAACCAATGGAGTCACACAACGCTCATCCTAGGATTAAAAAAGTACACTATATGATGCACATATACAGGTACACACATGCGTGCAAAACTAAAGTACTGAAAAAGTATGATTAAATTATCTCACCTTAAGGACTTCCCTTTTGCACTAGAAATGGAACTGAAAGACGCTCATAACAACATGTGGCTTGCAATCTGAAACCTCTGATTCCTACTCTCAGAGGTCAATTATCAATTATCTTATCATTCAGCCTTCTGACAAACTGTCAGAACTACCACCATGAATAATTTTGGTTCCATTAGATTGATAACCATTGCAAAAGAAATAACAGCTCTAGCTTACATTTTTTCTAGTAGTGTCTAATACTCAATTGCACAATCATGACACCATCTTCTCCTCTCAAGTAACTGGTGCCTTAAATGAATATTCACTCACATCAGAAATTTATAAAAAATACTCTAAAGGAAAGGGTGCTTATATAACAATGGTAATGCAAAAGACACTGTAAGTCACTACAACACATCAAAATACAAGGTCTAGACCACGACATAGTCTCACTCGGATTATACAGAAACCAATCTATGTGAAAGACTCTTCAAAAATAGTGTATCTGTATGTCCAAGCTTTACAAATACAATCAAATGAAATTATTACCTACATAGACACTTGAAGATCTAAAAGTTTTAAAGATGATTTTTAAAAGAACATTAAAAAATATATTTGCAGCTTTTCAGGAAACAGACATGCTACTTCAGTCTGTAGCCTTTTAGAAACTAAGCCTCTGATGACAGGTCTTTTTAGATCCAAGCTGATTACTCACTGTAAGAATATCAAAGTCAAAGAGGTTGCTTGCTAAAGCTGGATATCTCATATGCTCACCAGAAACTCTCAAGAGGGATGCTACATCCTCTACCAAAAAGAATCTCTTTTGACAACTTCCAAATGCTTTCAGGGTAGAGACAGCATTTGGTATATCTGTGCTGCAGAGTCTTATGTAGTAATGAATTGCCTTCCAGCCCCTGATTATCTAAAGAAAACTTGAATGTTAAGTGTAACAGCCAGCATAACTCAGTATACTTCAGCACAAAAGCCATAAACAAAAAAAAGACATTCAGTAGATAAGCCTTCCAAATGCTCTACAGGGTGCAGCAGATACTATTAGCCACTATTAAAAGACAGCATCCTGAAGAATAACACTAGAACAACTAAACAGATCAAGGAGACTGAAAATACAAAATGACTAGTTTTAATTAATTGCTTATATCAAGCCCAAACAATAAATAAGTGCATCAAAATATTGTTAGAGTAGAATCAAATTAGCAGAAATCAATCACAAGGAAGTGAAAAAGGAGCCTCAGCTGCTTCAGCTGTCTGTTCCAGCAGCCAGATCATAATAAGAAGTGGTGGTGCTAGATGAGTTTGGGGGGGGGGGCAGTGGGTACAAAAAAAAGT
>JAVJGI010000050.1:60905292-60937209 GCA_035590275.1 Ibycter americanus
GCGGCCCGCGGGGGGGGAGCAAAACCTCTGGACTCTCATGTACACTGAGTATTTATTCTGCTAAATTTATTGTGCTATTTATGGCACAATTTTCAGTTACTGATTTCTAAAAGTTTCAAAAACATTCAAAAGAATGGAATCCTATAAAAACATTAAAAGGAGAGCAATTTATTGCATAAGTATTTCGGTGTTGACTATTTAGATAATGGTTCATCAGTCAGATACCGCAATTGGAGAATAGCTTCTATCCATTTGTGGAATTCCAAAAAACTTGCTATTGTTTATGGCTTATAGCAACAATGAAAAAGAATACCTAATGCCAGGAAGACAGATAAAAGACATAACACATGAAAGCATCTGAAGAAAATACAAAGCACTTAGAGGAAAATTTAGGATTTCTTTACCTTAAATACTTTAAAATATTCAGGAAGCACAGAAGCAAATTTTCTGACAGCATAAGCTTTGGCATCTTCATTGTGATCTAGTGCTTTGTGGATACTTCTCCAGAGAATTACAGTAATCTCCAATAAACTTGCCATGCTGGCCACATCATTTATTGACAACACATTATTCAACAGCTGAAATACAAACATTTAGATGATACTACCTACTATATTCTCAAATGCAAATTTAGATTAAAATAAGGTTTGAAAAAAAAACATGAAAATCCTTCTATTCATTTCACAAAGGCATTATGTTTGTTGTAGAACATGAACTCCATGATTCAGTCTTATATATGTAACTTGAGTCACCTTGCGATGTTAATTTTTTGATTAATTAATTGCAAAACCAAACCAATTTATAATTAGTACTGGAATTAGGGAAGTATTCATTTAACATAAGCTTTATACTAATTTCATATATCTAATTCCAGCCACTTCACCAAATTTCTGCTATTGCAGGGTAGGAAAACACCATAATGGTAGTTCTCCCCTTCTAATTCCACAGATGCCCAGGACTTTTCCTTTACATTTCTGTCATATCATTAACTGCTCATGTCTCAAATCAAGCACCACAGGAAAAAAGTCACCAGAACTTATCATAAAGTGGACTTTCTTACCCTTGTATTCTCCTTTTCATTTTCATCATCATCATCACTATCATGAAGACTCTCTTTCGTTGCTTTCTGGATGCAGGCATTCAAGCAGCGCCGAACAGTAAGCATCAATTTAGCTACATTTAAATATAATAAGAATAAATTACACATTCACTATTTGTTAAGAATGTTGATAGTAAATGCTTCTAAGTGTAATGCTGGAAAGCCAGTATGAAAAAGCAGGTAACAGAACCAGAAATAAGTAGGAAAAAAAGAAAAAAATTCCTAGTAGAAGGAAATGATATAAAACACTTTCACGTTTTCCCAGCAAGTATGAAGAAGAAATGGCAACATTATCATCAGGTTCTATAATTTTATTGTTAAATAAATCTACTAAAAATACCCCCAACCAACCACCACCTTACCAAATCAGGATCAGAGGGAGCTCCCACAACTCCTACATTCATCTAGCATAGCTATTAATTTAATGACTTGTGTTCAATAATACATTCCCTCTGATGTCAATTCCAATTATTTATAAAAGCTCTCCTTAATGGAGAGCTCATCTCTGGATAAAAGGCAAAGGGTTATGTCCACTCTAGTGAAAGTATGACTAGCTGAAATACACTAGCACATATTTCAAAACTACCTTACCAAATTAATCAGTAAAGGGGCAATGACTTGGGCATTTTACCCAAGTTACTCCATGTTGACTACTTTGTTTTTATAGTATCAGAATGCCTCTGAAAAAAATTTTACCAATTTTACCTGGTTCAATAGCACTTTTACAAAAAGCAGCTATACTCTGTGTAGTACATACCCTTTCCACCGAAAGTTTCTGAAGTTTTTAATAGGAAGGAGGGCTTTTTAGATTTTTCTCTGAGCAACTTGAAAATATTACAATATTTTTCACCTGCTATAGAATGTTCCACATAAAGACCTCAAATCACTTGAGGCACCAGGGTATTTTATTTCACTATTTCTGCATTATAAATATCAACTAATACTTTTAAGATACATACATGTGAGGAGAAAGGGAAAAAGAGAGATCAGATAGCAACACTGGCTACAGAGTACAGCACCCAAGAGCAGAAATGAAAAGCTTTGGTCTCTTCATTGTTGAAAAAGCTTATGTCTGCTGTCAGCAGGGTTCATTGCTGCTGTCAAGAATTTCAAAAACTACAAACTATTATTATACTAAAAACAACAGATCTAGCAACAACATGCTCCTGTTAGAGAAAAAATTTAAAAAGCAATGACATGGTATGATGTTAGTATATGCAAAGACTTATAAGGTTTTGTACTTTACCTATATTGGTGGGGGCAGTATATTCATAAGCATATTGATAGAACTTTCTAGCTGCTGCTGAATTCATCTGGATTAGAGTAACACAGCGCTCACACCACACATCTTCAGGTTGGTTAATAGGAAAGAAAGAGTTGAATAAGAGATTCACTATGCGTCGTGACACAGGTCGTGAATCAAGTTCAAGACGAGTCAGAAGATGCTCCATGGGACAGATTTCCCAGAACTTGTAAAAGTGAAAAAAAAGATATCAAAGGAGTTAAAAAAACAGAGGAAAAACAAATCACCTTTATTAAGTGTTGTCCACATCAAAAGTGTCACCTTTATTAAGTGTTGTCCACACCAAAAGTGTCAATAAATATAAATAGCACTTACCAGAAAAGCATAAGCATTTTTAATTTTTATCAAAATACCAGCATTTACTTGAGGTCAAATATTGCTGCAACAATGCTACTTTACTATTCTGACACACCTCTAAATCTCCCAGTATCTCTGATAGACTGGTAAAATTTTGTTCAAGCAATTCCAGCACAATATTCCTGCAATGCTAATGCAATTCCATAGGTACAGGGACAAATTATTTAATCTACAAGGATATGACCACAAAATATAATTATTTGTCATTATGTACCATGTTTCATATTCTCATCATAGGACAAAGTAGGAGCAAGCTACCTACAAGTATGATATACACCCTAAAAACCCGTATAGAACAAGACCCTTTCCAAAACCATCCCAAACCGTAAGTGCATCCCACCATTAGCAGAGCTCTAGCTTATTTGTAACAGTTATTGAAAGCTATGAAATTCAGAAAGAATAAACAGCTTGTTATGCCAGCAGTAATACTGCGGTATGTATGGTGAGTAATACTCACATTTGTAATTTTTGTGAGATCTTGAATTATGCTGTGCGCTTTCAGATAATAAAAAACCAAAACAAAACACACAAAACCCACACCACCAAAAAACAAGGTTTCATGACATTGAAAAATATTATTTCATTCTTGAGTAGAAATAGTTGGAGCAGCTAATTACCCTGTGATTTCAAACTACGGGCATCCCTACTACAATTATCATAAAAAGAAGGCCCTTGGAGTAAGCATTAAAGTATTCCCAGGACTTACCAGAGAGATTTATATTGCAGTTTTTATATAAATAGAAGTTACTGACAAAACATCTAACACTTTCTAGTATTTTTTTTTCCTTTTATCTAAATCTGATCCTTCCTTTGGAAGTTCTGAATCTTTTTCTACATAAAAATAAAGCTCAGAGTGGATGGAAGATATCCATTATGCCTAAAGAATTAATTAATACCTAAAAAACAATCCCTGCAGTTGAGAATTATCTCTTTCCTCTGTCTTTAATGGCAGCAAATTCAGAATAATTCAGGAAAGCCAAAAAAGTTGTTGCTTGAACTTTCATACTGAATAACAAATACCTTTCAAACAAGAATTTTTTATACATTTACCAGCAGCATAAATACTTCGTCTTTAAAAGACTGTACAAGAAATAACATTACAAAATCAATTTAAAGCATTGATGATATTGAATACAAGCTAAAAAAACCTTGTTTGTATTTCACTATACAGATAACTGATATTAACAGATCAAATCATAACTGTAGGTGCCAATCCTTTAAAGCACAGCTGTATATCGTATCTTATGAAGAGTAAGAACTCAGCACAAGAAGTGCTGAGTGCCTGTGAGGTTACAGAGTGATGTAGAAATTAATATTAAAAAATACATAGGAAGATTATAAAAATGACACAATTAGCTTATTAGGAGAACATGTCTGTTGAGTATTTTTAAAATAATAAATAACACAAGAAAACTATAGAAATCATGATTCAGATTCTGGCATCCAACACTTTCAGAACAGTTCTGTTGTTTCTGCTAATTCTGTGAACCAAGTGATGGCATCTCCTAACACACAGGCACCATCAGTGTGAGGTCCAGTGCTGGTGATACTTCAATTCTGCCATTCTACCTCAGATTTACCTGGTAAAGCCTGGCTTTAGAACCTGCTGAAGCAGAAACTTCAGGGGGAAAAAAAGCTATCTTTTAGAGTACTACCATTTATTTATAACTCTGAATTGCTTCCTCCAGCTATCTCCAATAATCTTAACAACCAGAACCAATTGTTTAAGTAAAGGTACAGCTGCACACCGGTAATTTCAAGAGATCTGCAAACATTACTAGGACCCTGCTGGAAATTTTTTGTACCAACAGTCTGAATGATACCTTGTACTTGCATTGTCTGTCTCCATTTCACATTTTTTGCGGACTTGCCTAATCAATGCATTAAGGTATGTATTATGGAAGCACCAAACTTGCTGTTGTATTATTGTAATTCTTATCCTGAACCTGTGTGTAAGAAACCAAAAGCTCTCAGTTCAGAAACTGCCTCCCATTTATCTTGTCTTCTGAGCATATCTTGGGGAATTTGAAAGGTACTGAGCTAGTCTAATCTCAATCTATGTCTGAGGTCCTGTCATCTAAGCTGGAATGCACACATTTGGCAAGTCGGTAACTCTCGTGTTAGGGTTAGATGTGCTCCTTGGGGAATGAAGCCTTAAATATCTTAAAAATCTGAAAAATCAAGGATTTATTTAATTCTCTCCTGAACAACAGAGATACGTACCTCTGACTTCATACAGTATATGTGCCTAGCACAAGATAAGCATGTCCTAATAATTAGGCTTAGCAAGAGACAAAAACAAGATTAAAACAAAATATAAAATTGAAATTAGGAAACAATTAACAGCAGAGAGTGAAGAAATAGCTCAAAGATGCTATAATGCCTAAAGCTGGACATTACCACCCTAAACAAGAGCCCACAGCAGAACGCAAAGTTTGTTCAAAATTACTATGAAAAGATGCCAAAATCCCGAAGGACATGCCAACAAAGGATAAAAAGAAATTAGAAAAACAGGCAAATAAAAGTGAAAAAAACAACTCGGTAAAGGCGTTAAGCATTTAGAAGGTAAGAGAGCCCAGACTTGAGCTAGCCAGCTGGAAGTGTGGCTGTCCCTCCTGCTCTGCCCTGACATGGCCACAAGAGGGCAGAGAAGGCAGAAACATGCTGGGAAAAGGGTCCGCCGAGTGCTTGATACCAGCAGGCACGGAAAAAACAGCTGGCAAGCACAGGGAGGCTGCTGGACTACTAATAATCGCAAATTAGTCAAAAATGTGGGGGAGAGGAAAAGGAGAAGAGTGTACTTGGCTCAACTAAAAAGCAAACTTTCCAGCATGCCTATAAAATTTCTGCTGTAGTAATATCCAGACACAGTGCTCTCTCCTGTGGTTAATTTTTCTGTGAAGAACAGCTAAGGAAAGGCTGAAAGCTCACCAGGACTGGCCACAAATAATTTATTTATTTATTTATTCTAAAAGATTTTTCATGGATACCATGATTTCAGTAGAATTCACAAAAATCACTGGAAAGAAGTACTTCTATACTACTATCTACATTTGGATCAAAACCTTTTAAATGGACAGAAGTGACTAACAGCAACAGAATCCACAAGTCTTGGAAATAAACTCAGTTATACACTCAAATGTACAAAGAAAGGAAAACCTGAAATTAAGAGTATTACTACATTAAGCATTTTTTTCCTTTAGGAATACTGCAGTAGTCTCAAAAGGCATTTATTTTTTTAAAATAAATGCCTTGATTTTATCTCCTTCTTGATATTTATCAAGTGTCACTTATCAGGTGTCAGTCATCCTACCTTAGCAGCCTTGGTAGCCTTAATTTTCAGCACCATATCAACAAAAGCCACTCGTACTTTCTCTGAATTGTCATGAAGACTGTGTTTGACTGCTGGCAGGAGCTGTTCCAGTAATGGATGACTTAGTTTGTTGTCCAAAATTATTGGTAGGCACTGCAAGTCAAAAAAAAAAAAAAAAAAAAGAAAAAAGATTGTGCTTTAAAAAAAAGTAATTAAAGAGTAGATTTTTAAAAAGATGTAACTAAAAATTGTTGAGCTGGACCATGATACTTCTAAGGTTAAATTAAGTAGGGACAGACACTGTGCATGCATAGTTTCCTTGTAATACTCGTTAGTAAAAACTGCTATTATTTCAAATTGCCAGTGAAGTGTATTCAGTAAACTCATTTCAGCGGAAGCAGCTTCAGATCTACACTGAGGCTATTGTCTTGCCTTCTGTCTGAGGGCACAGTGCACTTATTGCGGTAGCAACACCAGCTCCCTAAACTCTGCTGATTTCAGATTAAAAATATGTCTTTTTTTGTTAAGTTATTTTTAAATCGGCACTTTCTGCTTACCCAGTATAGACCCCCATGCAGCTATAGTGGGACAAGTGAGGATTAACATGAAGACAACTCCAGTTTAAGACTGAATTGACACAAACATAAAATCTTTAAGTGAAAATACTACTCTGGGAGTTCATTTTTCTGTCCAAGCTATTAGTTATTTACCAGATTCCAGAAAGATGTAGATGAACTAATCCTAAAATATTGAACAATGCATGGAAAGCTGACAACCCCAGAGAAACAATACATAGTTTTATTCACCCAAACCTCAAAAACACGAAGTGGGATATGAGATTGTAACTGTCTTGGGATGTGCATGTCTTGGCATGGCTTAAAACCAGTGACATAGAAACATCCTCGAACCTGCCTGCATACATTTTCAAGTCTAAGCATAATTTCTAATAGCTAAAATAACTTACATCAGGTCCAAACAATGTATATAAGACTGGAAATGCAAAGTGGTTGAGAGTCACAAAGCCAGTCACTATTCTAAAGGGCAGTTATTCATTCCAAATGTGTGGCTTTTATAAAATGTGTGCAAAACTTGTGTGCATTAGTAACTTCACTGTCGAAGTAATTTTGCAGAGTAAGTCATTTCCTTTACTTAAAGTGGCCTATACTAGAAACCTGTGCATCCAGTAAAATATAAAAATGACATTCATGATTTTTAAATTTAGAAAAAAGGATTTACTTTAAAAACAGAGCATCGAACATCAGCAGATGTTGTATCATATGCCAGCTCTCCAGTTATTTTCTTTAAAAGATCAGCAAGAATTGTTGGAGGAATCATCTCCCAGTATTTGGATGTAATTTGAGTAACTCCAAGTACCCCTGTAGAGCGGACAACTGGATGAGGATCTTCTAACAGATTCTAAAACAAACAGAAGAATAATAATGTGAGTATATGCATTATTGTGGCCCTACTGCTGTTTGACATTAACCTATCATAAACAAATAGCATTCCATTACATTTTAATCATTATGCAAATTGTCATACTATGAAAGAACTGTAATATTAATACTCCCTCAAGGCATTTTATTATGAAGTAAACTAGAAAAATTAAATCAGAAGCAAAATTAAGACAAATATTGGCCAATTTTTTTTTAATTGGACTTTTGAAATAAGGTTTGTTTTTTTAAAATAGCTCACATTAAGTCCTACCTCTGTGACTTAATTAAGAATATTCAGACTTCTGTTTACATATGAGTTTACACTGGTCACTGTTCCTATGCAACAATATAAAAACTTTGAAATTTATTCAATTACTTGATGTTTACATTTTAAGACCATACTCAGAATTTCCCAAACATTTTGTTAATGAAAATACTATGTCCATTTTTACTCATCTAGAGACTGGTAAAGAGTTTTTTAGGTTCTTAGCTCCATTATACTTAATTTCAGAAGTATTAAGTAATATAGTACTAAACTTCCATTGAATGCTTACACATTAAATGTAAAGCTCTCTTCACCAATCCTAGGTTAAGTAAGGATCAAGATTCATTATGCATCTAGTCTTTCAAAAGCATCTTTCATTCACAGATTAATGAATAACAATACCAAATATTTCCTTTTCAGAGTTGAAAATGGTGCATGTCATCTGTTGTCAACATACTACAGGAATTTAAAATATTAGTTTATTTTTATATTTTTATATTTATATTTATATATTTTCTGCATCACAGGCCTGTATTTCCCTGTGAGTACTATCCAGAAATTTCATACATTTTAACTGCATCAACAGCATATTTTTGAGTTAACTTTGATGGAAGTTTCATTTCTAACATTTTAGTTTCGTTACAACTTACAAAAAGTTCTTCAAACTGCTTCTGAATTTCATTGTCCATCTCTTCAGTGTTAAAACTGGGATTACGAACAGGAAAAGCATCAACAAACAAAAATGCTGCATTTGATCGAACTTCTGAGTTCCTGGCCTGTTCCAATGAAGGAAAAAAATATTTTTTCAATAAGTACAGACTGTTAATATCAAAAGGCATATCCTGTCAAATACTGCTCTCCAAACACTTTTAGCAAGTAAGTGTTTTTGATTAACTTACTTGATGGAAGACATGAATTTTTAAATGTGTGGAAGAGCTTACAATAACATACTGGAAGAACTTACAGTAACATACGATTTTTTTTTACCTTACATTTCTGCCCATTCAGTAAAACCCAAGTTATCAGTACAATCACCTTTCAAAGCATAGCAACTTCAATGACCCTGAAGAGTCATAGTCAGAGCCCTTCTGCTTTCTGTAGTGCTGAATAAATCAAAAGCAGTTGGGATTTCTCTTGGTCACCTTAAAGCTCCTCTTCAGAATACATGAAATTTCAATGCAAGCAGACTGAATTAATTAAATTGCCTGTCAAGAGACCCGTGATTTAAATGAAAAGCTCAAGCCTATTTCTTCAAGAAAACAGTATTTAGAAACTAAGTACCAGCAAGCCTGGAGACTAACTTACCCAACAAACGTATTCAGTTCTGCATCTATGCACGTAAGTGATAGGACCATGTTCTCAGCTTCAGGCAGCTCATCAAAAATCTAAAGCAAGCCTCATAACCCTCAGACATTTTACCATTTGCAATAGTTTTCAGTGCATTACACTACACATTTTGCTAGTTGCAAATATAAATATATAAATATAAAGATATAAAGAAATATATATATATATGTATCAAGAAATATAAAGAAAAATGAAAGAAGTGCATATTTAGACACTCAGTCAATGAAAAATAAATTGGCCCTGTGGACTCTTAAAAAGATAGAAAAAGAGAGCAGGCAACAAAATGAAGAAAAAATGAAATTCAAGGCATCTCAGGGAGAAATCTGAAATCTAACCATCAGACTACATTTTATCTATCAAAGGCAGCAGTGAAATGATAAGAACCTGTGCTGACTTCTCTTGGAAGGAACAGGGAAGGAAGAATTGTGTTCAGATTTTGGGTCCAAGCTAAAACAAGTAAATACATGTGTGTGTATATGAGATTATGTATGTACAGTGTAATAAAACAAATAAAGTAGGCTTAATTTTAACAGCAAGAGACAGTTCAGGGAATCTCCTGATTATTCTAATTTCCAAATTCCAATTTTCTTCTTTCCTTGTCATAAGAGACATTCAGATCAAAGGCAGAGAAAAGAAAAATTAGGATAACCATGTAATATTTAGAACTAAGTAAACCAAGGGCAAGTAAAACCAGAAAAATACAAAAGAAATGAGCAACAATTACTTAATTTACAATTTATTTTGTATTTCCCTTTTTGGCTGATCCTCTTATGGTGGGTCACATCTCTGGGTAGAACCAAAAAATTCCAAATTCTTCAAGCCAACCAAATTATTAGTAAGTCTAAATTTAATACTGTGAAGGCAAACACAGCCCATATATTCATTCTTTAGTTAGGGACTTGCATTCTACTTTATTTATCATGGATAATGCAAACAGTCTAAAAGTGAAAAGATTATAATTCTTCATTCAATCCTATAAAGCTGTAGAAAATCCTGTAACTTTGAGCTTGTTTATATTGAAGAATTAATGCATAACAAGTGAATATGTGAATTCAGGGTGAAATAGCTCTTCTGTGGTAATACTTCATGTGAAAATTAATTCAAGTGTGTTTTTTTGCAATAACCTAGACCCCGGCTACCACGGCTATTCCATAAAGTTAATTTTCATAAACTAAGTGCCTTACACTGAATTCCATTAAGATCACTATAATTCTGAACTGAGTACGCACAGTTTAAATTCCTGCCTTTAATTAATTGGAATTTATCCCAAATCTATTTGCATATTCAAGCTTGTAATAGAGTAAATGTCTTCACAGACGTAGAACCTAGGACTTCAAATTCATATCCTATTTCATTCCACAATGACTTATCCATGCAAGAGGAGCCTGCAGTTATTTAAATGACTTTATGTTTCTTTACCTTTATGCTTGTACTATTCTGGGGAACTTTCAGAACCCTTTTAAACAATATTTTTTTTGTTCAGTTAATTTTCAGAGCTTTCTTTTAAGTTTTATCTAGTCTTACAGTCCTGAAATTCACCTCCAATTATTTAAAACACTTTTCCCCCAAGTAAAAGTTAGTTTAAAAGTGTGAGATGTTAAAAAACCCCAATGAAACACACCACTTTAAAGGAATCACTTCCTTCAACAGCTTGAATTCCTGGAGGAGTGGTTCTTGACTTTTTGAGCTTGAAAAGAAATACCTTAATCACTATTTATCTCACAATAAATATCCATATATTTGTATTTATATAGCTTTTTATACTAATAACCAATTGCTGCACAACCATCTCTGCTATGTTTGCAGGAAACTTACTTTTCATACCGAAGACATGAAAAAAGATGAAGACATGAAAAAAAGATGAAGTTACATAAGGGCCTATATTATAAAAACCTAAACTTGTATAAAGGCTTATAAAATATGTGTAGGTAAAGGCCACAAAGGAAGCTTGTGCGATCTAAGTATTTGCAGAACAAGCAATTTAAGAAGTAAGAAAGAACTATGCATTACCAATACGCATTCTCAGTTTAAGGATTTCAGAGATGAAATCAAGTAGTTTCAACATGAACAATTCTGGAATCTTTCATATTCTTACAACTGAAGTGTTTTTCCTTTCTGCAAGAAGGAGGGGTAAAGAGGTCCTTCTATGAGTTCCCTTTCTCTTTCGTAACCAGTGTTCTAGGACAAGATTTGTTCTTCACTCTATTAAATTAGGGATTTGTACACTGTCTAAAACAGGAGCACCAAACTGGTTATCTAAAATGTAACCGGTATTTCAAGCTTTGGAGCAGAATCCATACCAGTAAGGACAATTATAAGCTTCCCTTCTTAGTTCTGCGTCTTAAACTACTGGTGATTCTGAGTCACAGCAACAGTTATCTTAAAAATGCCAAATACTTAGCAGTACTCTATAAAAAAGAAAAATTAACTATACAAAAGTCACACAGCAAGACAGCGGCCTATCCAAAAATAAATTGCCAAATTTTTATGTTCAGTCACATATTTCCTTTCATCAATGACAAATATGGTACTGAATCATTTGGAATTCAGAATATTTCCTTGCACTGAATCATTACATGATTCATATAATTGCTGCATTGATTTTTTTACAATCCTTCCTTTACCATTATGAAATCTATGTTCACAAAAGTTGTACTGTTTTGCTGTATTAAAACAAATTCTCCATGACCTATTTGATAACGCCTGTTAACGTCTAAGCTTAAAGTGCTTAACTACATATGTAGAAGCTGTCAAGATAAAAACCGAAATAAACAAAAAAACCCCCAACCCCAAGAAAAAACCTCCATCTAACCAAACACCCCCAAAACATTCCTAAAATTCAGATTTGTTCTAGCAATGGAACAATTAGTGGTGTGAAAATTATGAATAGCTGCAGTTAAAAATTTGAACCACTTCTAGAACTGGGAATTTCTCCCACTGTCTTGCTGCAAATCAATAATGAATCTTTTTAGCTCAAGTCAAACCTTTCTGTTACATCTCTCCAAACAAGTCTATGCAGATTTAGTAAGGTTTGACAGAATGTTCCTCCAAAGTACTCTAATCTTAGATTTGAGTTGAGTCCTGGGCTTTGGAAAGTGAACTACTAGCCTCCGTTTACAGACAGCAACTCCCTTAAGAATGGAATACCATGTTTTGCTAAACACTCTGAAATTGTTTCTGAGACACTAGTTGGGAATTTTGCTATGCTATCAAAAATCAGTTTAAACCCCTATTTTTTTAGGGACAGAAATGTAGAAATTAAAGCAAGCCATGCTTTGTAGCTCTTATTCTCTTGCACGGAGAACATACATGTTTGATCCAGAAGGATCCTAGTTTATATTAATTCTAAAGGGATGGGATCCAACCTTTAATGTAAGGCCAAACAAGATATTGGTCTACCAATGAATCTGTCCATCTTCCCACTTCTGTTGGAAACCAAACAGCACTCAACTCTTTCCTGTAACTTAAAATCCATTTTAAACAACTTTTAAAGTTGTTTATAAATACTTTCAACTTTAAGAGTTCTCTCATGGCTAGAGAAGATGCTATATGACAATCAGTGAATGAAACTTCAATAAATGTTTTAATAGCACTTAATTTGGCTGTAACAAATGGTATGTGTATGTTCTGATGGAATTTCATAACTTCAGACAAAATAAAAGCTGTTCACAAAGAAGGAAGCTTGGCCTATCTTAATCATAGAGTGTAACTGAGTAGGTAAATTGCAGCAGGTACCCTTTAGTCTGTGCATGCAATCCACAGGAAGGCATACACACTTACCTTAAAAGTACTAGAAGTCAGAAATTTCATTCCGAATGCTTGATTAAAAGCACATCCATAGCATGAATGCCTGTACATACAATTAAACTAGAATAAAATGTTTTCTAAAATAATACTCTAATAAATTGTTCTGCAAACTATGCCTAATTACAATTTGCAAAGTTACTCTACTACAGCTGAGATGCTAAACACCCCGATTTTTTTTTTCCATGGCCATTTTATTGTAAAAGCAATTACTAAAAACAGAACATGTGGCAGGACCTCAAAATTTAGTAGTTGAAGAAAGACAGTCCTATTTTCTGAAAAGGGTAATTACCTTCAGTGCTCTCCAGAGGATAGGTTGATACAATCTATAGAGCATTTCTTCAACTCCTTGACGAACTTTACTTTGCTTATGAAAATAACTCAGCATCTGAGAAAAACAAACCAACCAATCTCAAAACCCATTTTTAACAGCACTTTCTACATTGAAGAAGTGTCACAGTTGCATCATTTTATCATTTATAAAAGACCAAAGCCATTCCCATACTACACAAAAAAAATAAAACTAGATGTATTAATAGACCCTATAATTTATTTAAAAGTCTCAAAAATCATAAAAAAAAGAAATAGATCTAATAAATATCACGTTATACCTTTACGGATTCAATAAATCTATATAAAGTTCTACAACTTAGAAATGAAGTCATGGCTATAGAGTGAGTTTCACAGCAAGCACTCATTTTTGTTAGAGTAAAAAAACTATTCTTACTGTAACTGGCAGAAATATTTTGAAACCATGTAATTATAAACTACTGATAAATAAACCATTTCTCTGTTAAGAACAAAGAAACATTATTTGGTAACTGGAGTTATCCAAATACAAACCTACAAATGTAATACATTTTGTATGCATTGATGAAAAGCAAGTATCAGCACTCCTTGTGACTCAGAACCGTGCTTAGCTAAAGCCCCTTTTATTTTTCTATCTGAATTATGCAAACAAAAAAGGAAAGTAGAAGACCATAAGAAAGGACATCATGTAACTTCTTAAGAAGCAATTCCTCCACCCAAAACACTGAGCAATTTGAAAAGAAGTTGACCCTTTAATGATCAATACTTCAGGTATTCACAACTACAGCTAGACAGGGAAGCCCGTGAATAGCATCTACAGAAGCAATGCTATAGTGGAAGAATCCCTTTTCTCTTTTTGAAATATACTGAAGTAAAGACATTATATAATTTGTAAGAGACTATGTATCTCTTATTTCTACATGAAAATGATGGATCTAACCCACGATTAATGACAAATCAGTACTGGTTTGTAATAGATATCATTAGAACAGTGAGTATCAGGTATCTGCAAAATGGACAAAGGTTTTATAATCACAACTCTGAATTCAGAAGGGAGAGGTGTATGTGTTGCTTTCCCCTCTCTCCCCACTCTTTCAATAAAATAGCTCAAACTTTGCTCAAGTGAGTGGTGACTGGGGTTGGTTACTCTTCTAAGTGCTATAGGAACTTCTAGATTCTAAAGTTTTAAATCAAATTCCTGCATACTGAAAAAGAATGCATCATTCAAATTTATTCTGAGTCTCATTCTCCTCACAACTCAAAGACAGATTTATTTCCATCACTGTCCTCTTTCAAGATCATAAGCTTCTGAATCTGAAAAAGATGAAATGCTGTGTCAGAAGCCTACTCCATCAATCAGGAATCATGTGACAAGGGAACACTACAGGTATGAGAATCTATTTACATTTGATTAAAAACAAACCAAAACCCAAAAAACCAAACCAAACCAGACTAAAACCAATCATGGATTGTACACTGATATATTGAGCTATATCTTTCATATGCTATACACTCCAGCATCTACATATCTGGGGGAAAGCGCCGGAGGTGAAGGGGCATAGATCAAATACAAATGCCTTGTCTTAAAAAAGGTTTGTGCACTTATCCTGCTTCATGTTTTGCTCATGAAAAAAAGCCAGATAGACAACTAGAATCTGTAAGTGAATCAAAGCCTGTCCCTATAAACATATATACAAAAACCCCATATATAACAGAAAAGAAAAAACAAGTTTAGTTCCAGATCCATCTACTAAATTTGCCTCAAGGAGCTTATGACTTTTCGTCCCTGTGATCAGTTCTCTAGATAAAGAAAAGCTTAGCAACAGACTGCAAAAACTATTTCTAGCACTCTGGAAAATCCCCTTATATTTCTACTTTTGAGCACCAAAGACAAAATTGGTGCAAAACTATATGCAGGTTCTTCCTAAAATTTGTTCTAATATTGTTTCTCTGAATATGCTATTTTTCAGTATTTGTGGTGAGTTGGCCCTAGTCACCAGCTAAGCACCACACAGCCACTCACTGATTCCCCTCCTGGTGGAGTAGGGGAGAGAAGTGGAAGAGAAGAGCAAGAAAACTCATGGGTTTAGATAAAGACAGTTTAATAAGTAAACAAAACCAAAACAAGTGATGCAAATACAATCACTCCCCACCTCCCACAAATAACGCTAATGCCCAGTCAGTCTCCAAGCAAAGGCTACCTCCCCAAAATCCACTTTTCCTCAGTTTTTATTGCTGAGCACGATGTTATATGGCATGTAATATGCCTTTGGTCAGTTTGGGTCAGCTGTCTCTGACCCTCCCAACTTCTTGCTCATCCTCAGCCTATTCCCTAAGGAAACAGAGTGGGGAAGAGAAAGTCATGGAAGTACTGCTGACCAATAGCCAAAACATTGGTGTGCTACCTACACTGTTTTAGTCAACAAATCCAAAACACAGCACCATACAGACTGCTTTGAAGAAAAGTAATTCCAATCCAGGCAGACCTAGTATAATATTTTAGTATGAAATGGAAATTTTCCACTTTATAGTAACTGATCTGATTTTGATGCTACTAGTTCATGTCATGCTTTACAGGAACTTACCTCTCTAACTTTAGAATGAACAGAAGAACTTTTGGGAAGATGAATACCATGATGCATGAAATCCTGAATGCAGTTATGTTCAAGTACCTACAGTAAAAACACATACATGCTACTGTTAAAACAATAATAAGTACAGTAGACTGGGCAACAACTTACATTTTTCTCTAAAACAAACAACTTAAAATATTTTCTAATACTATTTCTTACTTGTCTTCTGTTTGGCCCAAATTTTTCCATGCTAGGGGCCTCTGTCTGCTTAAACTGATTTTCAAAATTTCACAATATACAACTAATCCAATTCTCAGAACCAAGTTTGGAATTCAGAAGCACCTCTACATGATAAATAAGAATTATTTGGTGTCTGAAATTTGGCTGTAGCATTGTTATGATGCTGTAATTGTGCTTTTAATCACCTCCATGGAAATCCCCAAAACCTAGATAAATATATAAGCTATCAATTATAGAGACTTGCACATACTGAATAAAAGCTTCAATAACTCAGATAACTAGTATTTACAAAAAACATTGTTTACATGCATAGCTGTGCAAACCAACATTTCAGCAGCAGAATTAAAGGTGTTTAAATGCAGCAAAGCTGATCACGGTGGGCAGACTTTCAAAGCATGACGTGCTGTTATTCTCTGACAGCACTGAAGAGGCCCTTTCTTTAGGAAAATCATTCCTTGATACTTGCTTAGGAACATTTCTGAGGTTGAAAAGTCATGTATCTTCTCCACCTTGAAATTCAAAACTATCCAAATGAAATTTCAAGCGCAGTATTACCTCCATGAATTCTCCTGACACCTTCTTCCAGGCCCTGAAGTAAACTTCTGAAATGTATTCCATCAAGTATCTGTATTAACATATGGGAAACACTTTCAAGCAAGCATCCTAACCCTATCCACGTACAATTCATAAAGATAACAACATGAAGTTTTTGATAAGTACCAGTATTATTTTGAATTCTGTGCATCAACATTTATTTTTAGAAGAAATCATCTTGAAAGTCTACACTGATTATTGTAGACAAAGTTAACTGGTAGTTAATGAACCCAAGCACTATTAAAAAACAGAGGAAATATCTTTAATGGTGGGAAAGTCAAAATATCAGCACAGATATTTTATCACTATTCTCACAATGAATGTCTTAAATTCATTATAATGATGTACAAGTAAACATTATTCTAACTGAAAGCATTAAAAAGCCTCTGTTTTTAATATGAAGAATTACTTCTGTAATATTTCAGTGAATAATCAAAGGGGAAAAAAAAGCATATTTTTCATCTGTCAGTCAAGTTCTTAGGCTATGATCCTGCAAGTCACTTGTTATTAGAATGTCTCTATATAGAATCTTACTAAATTAAATTAGATGTTGTTCATCGGAAAAAATAATAACACCTTAGAAAGGAGAAATGGACATGCAATTCTCATACAAACACTGCAAGTAATGCAGCACACTTCATATGAAAGTAATTTGCTTTAGTTAATGCTAAATAAGCATTTTGATACACTTATAATTGTACATGTAGGCATGTGCAGAGCAACTATTAAATGAAGTTGCTGAAACAATTCAGTAGATTTGAAGATCTGTGGATTCTGATATATTTTATCAATATACTAGGTATTTTAGAGTGTAAAACAAGATTTTAGCCAAGCTCTTAACGATCATTAAGAACTGTAACTGTGATGCATACCTTGGAAAGAATTGTAATTGGTTTTTAACAGTTTCATGTATCATTTTAATGAAGTTTACATTCCAGCTGAACAAAGAGCTCAAGAATCTTCTTCCCTGTTAGAAAGGGAAAAGAGGAAAAAAAAAAAAAAAAGAGGGAAGTCAAACCCCAGTAGAATACGCGATTTAAAAGCCACCTCAAAAATCAGTAAATACAGAGCTTAAAGGTCAAAAGAAATTACACCGTTAGTTTTAAAAAGCATAGATAAAATTGTTGCAGAAAAAAAATTAAGATTCTTAATTTTTAAACAGAATTCAAGCATTACTGTTATTTATACTGTAGAGAAAATGCAAAATAAATGAACATGTGGATTATATATCTGCCTGCATTTTTTTCAAGGTCCATTCTGTTTTGGTGTGACTTCAAGTAGCATTCCATAGTGAAATGGGACTGTGCAACTCAGGACCCTCATCAAGGCCACATCACCAAAGCTCTGTTTAGTACAATATCATTCCAGGATGACACTGTAATAATGGTGAAGGTACAAATAAAATAGCATGACAACTCTGCCAGCACTGGATATAGAAACATTTTTGAACAAAGCCACAGAGAACAGCAGGGCCACTGAGTAAAATAAATATTCTGATTATCAAGGACAATTCCTTTCCTATTGCCTCATGAAAGGTAATATTGCAAACCTCCTGGAGCTGCTCCAGTTCATGAAAACAGAAAAAAATAATTCAGTTTTCCTGAATTGGTTTTCTTCCATTTTAGCAAGTCAGAAACAGTGAAGACAAATCTGACGAGCAACAGAATTTTTGCAGGAAAAGGCAGTGGAAGGCTTTGAATGGAGGAAGTAAGCCATTGTTCTTCTGGAATCAGCAAGATCTTCCATAGAATTAGAGCCTTACACAATATCTGTACAGACAGCCTCACTCTGGCTCATCTTACAGATGAAGTGAAGGGATTCAACTTCTGAAACTTTGAAAAGTTTGATTACACAAGGATGAGTCAGCCAGTTGTAAGCGTCCTTTGTACCTGTCAGCTTTCTAGCCAAAAATAAGTCAGGAAAATTAATAAGGAACTGCAACAGTAAAGAACACATTGGCATAAGTTCAAAAGGTGCACTGAACAACTAGCAGAGCTTCAAAGGCACTTCCATCAAGAGCTGCACCTAAGACAAAATAGAGAAAATAAGGCTGAGAACACCAGACCCACTTTGAACTAGAATATCATAGAGCAGGGGTAGAGGGAAGGAAGCATATAGGCAGAAACTGCCCTTTAGTGGAACTGATAGCTTTAATGCCTTCATGTCAAGAAGTAATCCAGAAGATCATAAACATCAAGACTGAAAGGCGAAATACATCAAGATCCTCGTCTACAGGTCTGATGGAATCCTTCCTGTTGTCAATGAGAGCTTCTTCTATCAAGAAAGAAAAAATTGAATGAAGTCACTTACCTCCAACTTTGGTGGCATAATATTAATATGTACATTGGAGTGCCAGTGGTGCACTCTTCCATCAACATCCCTAACAAACCTAAAGGTCGAGGGAGTCTTGAACTACAGCTCCTGCCTCAACGAGGCAAACATGAGGACAAATGCAAACTCATCTCATCTTCTACAGTCCCGACAGCAAGACAGATGAAGAAAAGTCACAAAGTAGCTTTCAACCAATTCTTTTTTGCCTTAGATTTCAACAGATTGACCCTGATCTTGAAAATTATAGTAAGTGCCTCTAATTTAATCAGCTGCTTATGATCACTGGATCTGAAATGATTAGTTATCAACATTCTCAGTATCATGAAAGGTAAACTGGTGACAGGTGAATAAGATTACAAACTTGTCATCTTCAGGGTTAATGCATTAACAGAGTGTTTATCATCCAGTACTGCTGTGCTGTGGACATAGTACCTGTGACTTTGTCAGCTGCATACACACACTGAAGGTTAGCAAGGAAGAAGAGAGCACAACAGGCTTACCTCTAAAACACAGTAAGATATGCTTTGCAGGGCTCTCCAGCTGTTTTATTGGAAACCCCATCTGAACAAGCACACTTTCATAAATCACAGAGATGCATAAATTCAGAGGATCACTGTGCTAATGCAGCCTGAAAATCAGCCTCTGAGAAATATTACTCTGTGTTGAATGGCAGTCTGGGAAGGCAGAAAAACTGAACTCCCTGATCTTGCAATGAGGCTTCAATGTGCAATTCTGTATCAGTTTAATCTGATCTAGAACCAGAAAACCGCATTCCTGACGCTTCCCTTCCCTTCATCCTTGCATATGATGAACCAGCTCAGGCAGTTAATCTGGCTGAAAAATAATCTTACTAGGAAAAAAAAAACCTGGTCAGCTACCTCCTTCAATCAACCCATGACATAGCTGCTTTAGCATTCATACTGCAGAAAGGAAAACAGGAATGCTAGCCCTTGGCAACACGGGATCATTGCAACCTGGAGTTACATCAGCTTAAGCTGCTATGGAGCTACACTCTGAAATGTGTACTCCGAAAAGAATTAGGTATGCTTTTCTTAGGAACTGTAGCACAAACCTGAAGGCATTAAAGGGAATATTAGCCCTGATATATAGGAGTTCGGTTTCATCTCAAGGCAATTCATACATCATGTTAATAATTGGTACAGCTATCAGCATTTTAGAAATAGACACAGAACGTGGGGAAAAAAAGGTCCAGCAGAAATACTGGGGGCATGTCAGACACATCACTACAAGAAATCCACCATTAGTGAAATGAGCCAGGCAGGGAAACTAGAGAACACACAAGGTGGTTTGCCACAAAAACTAAACTCCCTCAAGATGCAAAATCCCAAGGAGAAGGACTTGCAACAGAAGTACAATGGTCTTATAGCAACAGGAAAATGGTTTGAATACTTTGAATTTCAAGGCACAAGCTCCTATCTGCAGAGCCAGAAAAAACCCAGGCAGTTACCATTCTGGATCTGTACTGGCAATTCACATATTGAAGCTGGATTTCAGCTCACAAACTGAGACATCTAAATTTGGATGTTTAAGTCCCTAGAATGTTTTGCAGAAAGCAGAGATTGTGACAGATCCTGTGTTTTATATGTCATCCCCACATGGATGTCTGAAGCAACTTAGGTCATTTAACGTAGCACAGGTCATTCACTTATACTTAAGCAATTAAAACTTTCCCAGAACCTGTACTGATTAGGCTCCTGTGTAGATGTATAAACTGGTTTCAGACACCTAATGTAACTGAATCCTGTCTTGGGGTCTTTCCAGAATGGATTGTGGTTCCCTTTTCATTTTGAACTAGTTTCCTCAAAGATGTAAAGTGACTTGTGTATCCAGTTTGCATGGCAAGGTTTTGGTAGTAGGGAAGCTACAGGAGTGGCTTCTGTGAGAAGCTGCTAGAAGCTTCCCCCATGTCTGACAGAGCCAATGCCAGCCAGCTCCAAGAGGGACCTGCTGCTGGCAGCACCGCTAGGATAACCTATTTAAGAAGGGGGGAAAACTGCTGTGCAACAGCAGCTGGGAGAGAGGAGTGAGAACCTGTGAGACAACTCTGTAGCCCCCCAGCTCAGCACAGGAGGAGGCAGGAGGTGCTCCAGGCATCGGAGCAGAGATTTCCCTGCAGCCCGTGGGAAGCTCATGGTGAGGCAGGCTGTGCCCCTACATCCCAAGGAGGTTCACGGTGTAGCAGATATCCAACTTAAGACCCCACCCCAGAGCAGGGGGATGTGCCTGTAGTATGATGTGACTTGCAGTAGCATTTTCAGAAGCTGACACATGCATTCTTCTGCATGTTTGAGCATTAGGTCAGAACATGAAGCCCAGCTGGCAACAAGTCAGTAATGATGTACCCCAAAAATAAATACTGGAGCCAACACTGCTTAGCATCTTCGTTAATGACCCAGATGACGAAACAAGAGTACATGCAATTTTGCAGCCACATCAGGAGGAGCTGTTGATACACCAGACTGAGTGTTCTGCTGTTCAGAGGCGCCTCAACAAGCTGGAGAAATATGCCAACAGGAAGCTCATGAAGTTCAACGAAGGGAAATGCAAAGTCCTGTGCCTGGAAAAGAGTAATTCCATTCTTCAGGACAGGCTGGGGCCCAACCAGCTGGAAAGCAGCTTTGTAGAAAAGGTCCTGTGGTTGACAAGTTGAACGAATGCCCTTAGAGGAAAGAAGATCAACTGCATCCTGGGCTGCACTAGGAAAAACACTGCCAGCAGGTCAAGGGAGGTGATCCTTCTCCTCTGCTCAGCACTGAGGCACATCGGAGTGCCGAGTCCAGTGTGCCGCTCCCCAGTACAGCAGAGACATGGACATGCTGGTGAGAGTCCAGTGAAAGGCCACAAAGGTGATTAAGGGACTGAAACATCTTTTCTATGAGGAGAGACTGCAAGAGCAGAGCTTGTTTAGCCTGGAGAAGAAAAGGTTCAGGGGGTTCTTATCAATGTATATAAATATCTGACAGGGGATGTAAAGATGGTCACACTCTTCTCAGTGGTGCCCAGTGATTGAACAAAAGGCAATAGGCATAAACTGATATACAAAAATTTTCTCCTAAACACAAGGAATATTTTTTTATTATTATTTTCACTGAAAGGGTGACTGAACACTGGAGCAGTTTGCCCAGAGTGAAGTCTCCATCCTCCGAGATATTCAAAACCCAACTGTACAAGTCCCTGAGCTACCTGCTGTAGCTGACTGCTTTGAGCAAGGGTGTTGGACTACGTAGATATCTCTAGCAGTCCCTTCCAATCGCAAACTATTTCTTAACATTAATGCTCAGCAACATTACTTACTTAGGAACACCCAGAAGAAGAATTAGGAGGAACAGCTATTATTTCCCCTCCCTCCCATGTTAAACTTTTTTGGGGAAAAAAACCTCAAAACCAAAACCAAAGCATTCCTTAAAAGGTACAGATTAAAATTAGCAAAAACTTTGAGAATGGCCAAAGCATCCTTGACTATAGGTCAGAACTTACCAGGCTTGGAGGTGAAAAGCCTGAAGCTCTTTCAGGGTCTGGAAACCCTGAAAACAGAAATACTCTGTCAAGTCCAACCAACTATCATAATAATTAATAAGCAGGTCCAAAAGGGGATCTGGCAACAGTGACTACGGACCTGTCAGTTGGGCTTTGTAGCTTTTTTAAAAAAAGTTTAGCCTAATAAACACATCTCAAGAATATTAAAAAGGTGTTCTCTGAAATTAAGAAAGCTCCCCTAGCCCCTCAAAGTTTTCAGCACTCTGAACTGATGCCTGGCAGGCAATATTAGCGATTGTCATAGTTTAACCCCAGCTGGTGACTAAGCAGCACGCAACTGCTGGATCACTCTCCTTACAGCAGGATGGGGGAGCGGATTGGAAGAGCAAAAGTGAGAAAACTCATGGGTCCAAGTAAAGACAGTTTAATAAGTAAAGCAAAAACTGTACACACAAGCAAAGCAAAACAAGGCATTCATTCACCGCTTCCCAGGGGCGGGCAGGTGTTCAGCCATCCCAGGAAAGCCAGGCTCCATCACGCATAACGGCTACTTGGGAAGACAAATGCCATAACGCCGAATGTCACCCCCTTCCTTCTTCCCCCAGCTTATATATACTCAGCGTTATATGGCATGGAATATCCCTTTGGATAGCTCAGGTCTGCTGTCCTGGCTGTGTCCCTTCCCAATTTCTTGTGCCCCTCCAGCCCTTTCACTGACAGGGCCTGAGAAACTGAAAAGTCCTTGACTTGGTATAAACATCACCTGGCAACAACCAAAACCATCAGCGTGCTATTGACATCTTTCTTACACCAAATCTAGAATACAGCCCTGCACCAGCTACAAATCTAAAATACAGGCCCACCAGCTGAAACCAGGACAGTAGTTAAATGGAAAGAACCGATGTGAAGACTGGACATGATCAATGAGAGTCTGTATTTGTGAATAGCGGTTTAGATCTTTCACCATTATCAGAAAGGAATGGATGAACTAATAGAATGCAAATTCAACTCCCAGCTGGGAGCTGCTACTTTCAGTTTACTCTTCTAGCCATAAAGTTAAGGATTCAGGATTAAGGATTTAAACCACTAATGATCACATGCCAGAGCAAAGAGTGCAGTAAGGCGCTATCTGTATCTGCCTAGAAAGAGATAGGCATACAAAAAAGAAAATGTGACAAAATGTCAATAGCCCAGAAGTCACCGGGAGGGGGGAAGAACAAAACCTTAGGCAGAAAAGTAAATGTGCATAGCGTGACCAAATCTGCATATGCTTGTGGGGCAAAGGGGATGTGTTTTGATATGCCAGGAGAAAGTTTCAGTACCAAGTCCGATTACTACTGATTTTTCCCCAAAAATTAAAAAAAAAAACCCAAAGAAACAAAAAACCAAAGAAGTACAAACTCTCTTTAGAAAAATCTGTGTAGTAATTAACATGTGATGTATTAAAAATCTCACAAGACATGGAAGAAAAACATAGCTACAAGAAGTTTTTTCTGAAGCCTAGATAGCAGATTCCTTTTACATGTATAGTTCCCCAATATTTACTGTGCCTCTAGGAATACAAAATATTAAAGCAATGCAGTAGATTCAAATAAAACAGAAGAAAATAATTAATACAGAATGAAATACAGCCAAGCCATTTCAAGTGCTGTGCCAAAGAACACATACAGGTACACACAAAAGTTCCCTTCCCAACTCTCACATTGCCTTAGTACATCCCAATTTTAGTCAAAACTAAAACATCTTAAAATACAATGTGTAAGTAACAAAAAAACCCCCAACAACAGTGTTAAGTATCCAAAGCCTAGTCTATCAAACATTTCACCTAATTCACTTGTTACCACCATTTTTAAAATGCCATATCTCCATGCCGCCATAAGCATGCAGCAATCTCAGAGCTCTTTTTATGACAGAAGTTCATATATTCCAAGAAAAAGAATATATAAACAGGGAAGAAGTTAGAACTTCAGAGCCAATGTCAGGTTGTCTTGTCAACTACTCAGAAAAAAAGCTTGGATACTACTATCTTGGTGCACAGGCACAAACTGGAAGCTACAATACAGCAATTCTTCACTGACAGAAATGTAGCTAGTCAAAATAATTCCCATTTTGCTGTAAAGTTGCATTCTTCTTATGCTACTTTTAAAACAGACTATGGCAATGCAATCTTCTAAATGGAATCACTTAGAAGGGAAATTATTTTGCTACAGTTTTCTGTCTCCAGTAAAAGAAAAACTGCTAAAAAAGAATAGAATTATATGGTTTTAAGTATTGAGGTACATGCACTGGAAGCAAAGCACTTGGTTCTTATTACCTCAGGATGCAAGAACCTGAATGATTATTTCGACATATAGTTTTACACTTTAGTCTGGAATACGAATAAAGGGTTTTCCAGATGAAACAGAGTATCAGCCATTTATAGCATGAGTCAGAGCTGATTTGTCTCATATTGCTACCTACTGTACTGTGAAAAAAAGGCTTAATGTAAAACTGTTAAAAGTAAACAAAGACCACTCAAATGAAATCACAGTAAGATAGAAGTTTGCTTACCTCTTCTTTTTTAATGTGTTTTACACTCATAAAACACTGAAGCAACAAGTCCTTGACTTCATTACTCTCCTCTGAATCATAATCAAAACAAAGTAATGTCTGATTTAAATTCCATAGACGAACTACATCTGCACCCTGACAGGAAAAAAAGCCCACATTACAGTGAAGTAGGTATAGCTTTTAATGCAAATAATTATTTAAATAATGAGTTTGAAATGCACTGTCAGACAGAAGATTTTCAGATTGTAAAATTATGAACATTAATTGACTTTCACCACATCATTGGGAAAAATTACAAAAATATGAGTAACTGCAGAAATACTAACTTCCGACATCTGAAGACATGCTCAAGTATATTCATGCAAAATAGATGAAAACTGTATTATTTGGAACTTTATACAATGAAAGCAGTTAACAGGAAAAATAAGTAAACGAGAAATTTTTTGGGTTAGTGCAAAAGATGCATGCAAGAAACTAACTTACACATTTAAGAAAAGAATTTCAGTCCATTAATAGAGACATAAATTATTTGTAGAGAGATACAGAGTAACGTAAAATTAAGCTTCCCACATAAGAAGTCTGTATGAGTGGCTGAACATAGTGCTTAAAACCTGAATTAACTGAAAGAGTTGCTATTGAAGCCTTTGTCACTGAACTTTACAAATGGGTGAAGAAAAAAAGAAGCAAAACCCCCCAACTGACTCCTGAAATTGACACCAAAAATCTTTAGTTTATTCTAGAGAAGGCAACATTGTAACATGTTGCTTATGCAAACACCAAAAATCCACTGTAAACAACATGTATGCTAGGTTTCATTAACTGAGAAGCACTAGGACATGGAAAACAAGCTAACTTGAAATAAAAGGTATTTTGGCGGGATAATCTTGGAATATTCAGTAATAATCTAAAAGTTCATACAGCTTCAGCATACCGTAGCTGCTTTATTCAGGCTTTTTCTTAGAAGAATGATAAATAGTGTCTTCCCTAGCTGCTCCTTCCCTTCCAGTCCTTTCTCCCACCACATTTCAAACACACGCTGGATAGCACCCTGTAGGGTTTTTTCAGATTCAGGTAATGCAGGAAGAATACCTATAACAGTAATAAAATAATTATTTACTGCAATGAATCAAGTTATTTCTATAGAACACCAGTCTGCTAGTACACTAACTATACCTCACAATGTTGACCAGCTCTTGCCACATTTACACATCTAAGGTACACATCGAACACTCTAAGGTTCGAGCCAAGTTTTTGGATCAGTAATAATGAATCTTAAGTTTTGCCTTAAAAATAATATAATCCACAGCATAAGGAAAGTTATCTATCATTGGGTGAACAGTTGGGAGAAAAAACTATTTAAGTTCCAACTTCTAGATTAACTAATTTTAAAGTAAATGCTCCCTTAATTTTGTGTCATAAATAAAAGCTCACATCAGTACTAACTTCTCTCCTGTAGATTCTGTTCCACAGGCCAGTCAGGTCAACAAAAAGCGTAGTATACTCATCTGCTAAAAAGAACCAGTATAATTCTATATTCTGTAAGAGGCAAATACACACCGTTTAATATAAAAACACATTCTAGAAGAGCTTTGTAGTTTACAGTTTCATCCACTGCAGGTATGGAAGCAGTAACTACAGCTGCCACTCCTTGGATCACAGCTACAGTTTGTTTCTGAAAGAAAGCAATGTTTAGGAAACAATTCTGCAGTTTATTTTATGTTCAGAAGATAATTATGACAAGAAATAAACCTTAGCAACAGACAGCAAAGCCGAATTGTTATTATGCTTCCATTTTGAAGAAAGAGTACACTGGCACCCAAACCCCATCAAATAAGAAGAGCCAAAAGCATAGATTTTTAAAGTACATCCGTTTCAAAAAGTTTGGAATGGGTTTTCAGCTCCAGCTAACTCAGTGATGGTACAAGTGTATCCATTCCTCCATTAAAAACTTCATCTGCAACAAAACCACTCAAACGCACATCCATTTCAGAGCTAAAAAGACCCTAACTAGCAGGGTTTTGTGCAACTCAAAAACACACAGATCTCGTCACTTTAGACCCAGGTACATGATTCTATAGGCCTCTGTACGTATGATTTATTTTTTTACAAACCTCTAGGTGTCCTTAATGAATTCCCCACTGCATTTCTTTCTCTCTTCCAAAATGAAATAATCTTTTTCCCCAACAGTCTCAAGACTATGTGGACTACAGTGCAGAAGGCAGTATATGAGGTCTGAGTCAGAGAAATTCTGTGTAAGCTAAATTTGTGGGAGGGGCGTTCAAATCTAGACTTCATGATCTTCATTCAATAAAATGACATAATAAAACAGGTAGTGAATTTCTTATAGTATATGCCAGATAATTAAGGAACATCTGAGATATCAACATTTATTTACTGAAATAAGACATACAAGAAGCCCACTCAACTCTAGTGAAAAAACTAAGTCCAATCTTTCATACTTAAAATTTCAGCAGAGATAATATTTTATAGTATAGACCAATAATGAGTTCACCTTAACCCAAGCATGACAGTTATGAGGTCAGTTAAGACTGGTGCAGGGAGGTGATGTTTAGAACTGATGTTGTTTGATAACCCTTGCATGTTTTCAGATGCTATGAAAATATTCCACTTCCCAGAAAAATATGAAATACTAAAATATGAAATACTCATCATTTTTTTATTTTACGAGATTTTTACCATTTCTGGAACTATCTCAACTTCCATGTCATCATCACTTTCATTATCTTCAACCTTCTGCCATCTTTCCACCGGGTTCTCCATCAAGCTGTCTGTCAACAGCTGTGTCAGTCTCTCCCATAGCACTACTTTTTGCTTTCTTGACAATTCTTGAAGTAGTTCATTCAAGTCAAAAGGATCAAATGTATTTTTCTGTGAATGGTCAGAAGATATCACACAATTCCACATCAGTGAAGTAGCTTATATTTCATCATCATACTTCCTAAAGTTAAAGCTTTTTTTACATTGAGGATTGACTTCCATTCCTCTGCAGCGACAGAGATAAAATACCTTCTAGAAGTTGTGTTTCTTTCAAAAATAGCATGAAAAAATCCTGCTGCTTAACCCTTCATTGTGAAACAAGAGTGCTTCTTTTAAGACTAAAGTCTGTGGCACTTGACAGCAACACCACTGAACATAAATCACATCCCCATAACATCAACTTCTGTGTCTCATGTGTTCTAAATACTTCATTCCCAACAGAGAATTCCATACCCTTCGCTAAGAAGCTCACAACTGCACAGAATTTAAAGTCCCTGATCATATCTTTGCTTTCTTAAATATAGATTGATGATGGCTGTTAGAAGAAAATCCTTACGCAAGGACTAGAAATGCAAATCAGTACAGCCACAGGGGCAGCACTACAGATTTTGGGGTACAATCTGCATAGAACAGTGTTCTGTATATGGCACTATTTTAAACCCCCCTTATCACACATAAGTCCTGAGTGCATTAACCCCACACTTCTCTCTTAAGCTTTACTGAGTGGGAAGCCACTGTTAGTCTCTGTAACAGACTTCACTAAAAGACAGATCTGAACCATTTCCTCAGAAGAACCTTACTAGAAAAATTTACCTCAGAGACGCAAAGAGCCTGTTAGCATCAAAGAAGGGTAGGCAACCTGCTAGGAAAGGGAATATGCAGAGAAAAGAACAGAAGAAAAAGCAGACACAGAAGTCCAGATAATTTCTGAGATTTAAATTTGCAATACTGAAGTGAAGATTTACTTGATCAAAACCACTTTGGAGGAAAGAGGGAGAATGTCCATGATCTTGAAATGAAAATATTTTTAGTTTGCAGATACACTCAAAAACAGGAATCAAAAAGAAAATTGAAGGAAAAAAGAAAAATAATGAAAGAAGCAGCAGTAAGTATTAGAAGGCTCACAAAAGGGCATGAGAAGAAAGATCCTGCTACATATTTATAAGAGAACTTCTATCCTATTCTACAGCTAGAAACAAATACAATAAACCAAAGGCCACACAGGGAGTTCTGCAGCCCTCTACTTCAAACAAACCCAAAAGACAGGATATTAAGATTGTATGGTTTTGAACAAAAAGAATGAATTCATAATAAGACTAGAGCTTTCTGATCTTCCTTTGGCATGATATGATATAGAATTATTCCAAAACCTATGAGAGAGAAAGATGTCATTGAATGACAGTCATATCTGTGATTTCTATTTTCCTAGGAAATCATGTATTTTCTTGAATTGGAACAGAATTTAGTGGAAAAATTTAACACCACCTGATAAAGACCTCAATGAACACCAAAACAATACAGTAATATTTTTAAAAGATTACAAAGAAAGGTGAAAAGTCCAAGGCAAATCTTGAAGGAAAACTAGCAAAACCCCTAGATGTGAATGAAGCAAAACACAGAGAAGAGAAAAGGAAAATTAACAGGGGGTGGAGAGGTGGAAACGAGAGACATTCAAAAAAGTAGCGATGCTAAGAACAGAACTTTAAAAAAAGTTAAAATGGAAAATTCTGTGGCTAGAGCACAAAATAGGTAGAAAAAATAGGGCATAAACAGACTACGAAAACTAAGGAAAGCAGTGAGGCTGTAACCACACTTTCCTCTTCTTTCTACATTTATATATCTACTTCTAAAGGACAGGAATACAACACCACAATCTCCTCCAGAAAAGCAATCAAGAATTATTCAAGGGAGATCCTAAAATGAGGATCCTCATCCTAAGATAAGACGTGGTGAAACACCCTCTACCAGGGAAGGTTTGAAAAGGAAATTAATAAAATAACTCAGGTCTCTCAGACAATCAAAAAGTAATCTGAATATTCATGCTCTCTTGCTATGAAGGGATGAAGACAGTTTTAATCAATATACTCATTATAGCTGGTAACATACAGTTTCCAGATATATCGGCAACAGCTGAAAACTGTTGTAAGACAAGTCACGTGAACTGGTGAGGAAAAACCGATTTTTAATCCAAACAGACCAAGATATGTTGAAACAGATTACTTAGATGAAGATGGCAGAAACAACATGACCAAATTAATTGAAAAGGAAGCGCTGCAAGTACTGTGTGTTATCCTTAACAGAACAGCTTTTTGTTAAAGTGTTTATATTTGGGGGAAAATGGGACAAAGACTTCAAGCAAAGGCAATCTGGTAATAAAGTTGTCATCTATAATTACATACAGGAGTACAAATGAAAAAGCTAGCAAATTTATTGGGAGAAAGAGATTCAGTGATGTTTATGAGACAAACATTTCTAAGCTTACTACACAGAACATGATCCCTATCACAGAAATTATAGGTTTAATACTTTTCTTACATTAGTAAATTAGCTCATGCCTCTGTAGACATAAGAAGTCAAGTGATCTACTTCTTTTATCCTGATACAGGTAATATTAGGATAATACTGATTAGAAAGCTTAAGAAACCAACCTGACAACACCATTTATTGAGGCTAGCAGAAGATGTTGAGGAGAAATCGTGTATATCTTAATACCACATAGACTGAAACTTAGTAGAAAACGCAACAATCTATTATTTCTGATTACTATGCAATATCATACATACAACATGAGAATGAACTTTGCATTAGTAGATTTTGGTGGATTTGTTTTGTTCCTCCCGCTTCTCTCCACACTAAATTTAGAGAGCACTCTATCCCACCCCTAAAACATTCAGTGATAAAAAAATCTATCAACTACAATTACACATGGACTAAAGAATAAGTGGACAGCCTAAACTATCAAATGAATGAACAAATACTAGTGAAACACCCTTCTGCTATGTTTGTGTATTAGCTCAGATTCATTACACAGCACTAACTCTTTCACGGGTTGAAATAAAAAAAAAAACCAATACGTCAACATCAAATGAGTATTTTTTTTTTCCAGTATTACCATGGTACTATCATTTATTTTTAAAATACGTAAACTGTATATACAACAACCAAATGTTAAAAAGTTAGCTGGTTTATAAATAGCAAAATTTCAGATTCTACAACTTTTTCAGCTGTGCTCCCTGAACTTATTTTCTACAGCAATTATTCTAGCACATCTGCAGGTACCAGAGAAATAGTTTCTGTCCCTACGTCACAAAATTTCTGCACTAATAACAGACTTCCAATTTCCTTAGTCACGCATGTGTACCTTGGCTTACTTACAGAATTCTGAGTATAACGCAGGAAGTCTTCAATTGACTCTTTAGACACAACCTGTAAAAATGCTTCACGTTTCATCGTGGTCTGGTTTTTCCTTGCTTTGTAAACAAAATAAAACAAAGTGTTAGAGAAAGTACTGTATCTCAAAACAAGATCACGTTTGGTCTCAATGAAGAGCATATGAGCTTAGACTCACCTACATGGTTACAAATAAATGATGTTTTCCCCTCCAAAATACTTTACCGTTACCTGAATCAGTATTTAGATTTGTAACAGTGCTAGGCTGAAGTATTGAGAAGCTTTCTTTTTAGTTCTTTTTCTATTAAACAAGTCTTAGAAGAGAAGAACTTCTAACGGATATTTCGATTTTTAAGAATACCAGCGTACCCATCACGCACTCCCCATTTAGCTAGCCATCATTCCCAATGACAGAGTTTGCTTGTATGAAAAGCAAAACACTCAGTCCTTTTCCCTCCTGTCAAGCGAGGGCTCTGGGAGACGGGCAAGGCCGCGCTCCGGCACCAAGAGCTGACCACGTACCTAACGCGCTCCTCCATCCCAGGTGATTCCTGAGGTGCTTCCCCATACCCGCCAGCTAGGAGACCGCCGCACACGGCCTCTACGGCGTGCGGGGCCGCAGCAGAGACAGGCCGGCCGGGGGGCACCGGCTGCTGGCCGGGTGCCGGGCGCGGCGGGAAGCGGGGGGCCGGGCAGGCCGCTTACCTGGCGCTCCCTCAGGAAGAACCCG
>JAVJGI010000050.1:60939734-60973091 GCA_035590275.1 Ibycter americanus
ACTGTTTCAATTCCTGCATCATCAACAGAGTCTACATGAAACTTCCGAAATAACTGGATTTTAAAACAAATATGTGCCACACAGAAAGTACCGCAGGCATCGCAGGAGAATGGGTTCCATTACTTACAAGTTGTAATTGAGATGGTCGTGTACCCAAGGCAGGGGCAATATAGCAGAAGGAGTTAGAAGCCAAAAACTCATCTTGTTGGGCAACATAACGAGGTACCGGTAGTTCAGTGCCACTCCTTGTCTCTACCTGAAGCCCCCCCCGCCCCATCTCATGTCGTATTTTCATCTAGAATAAGGCCTGTCTCCTCTGAAGTGTGAAACAGGCAATCCAGCAGTTACCAGCATCCACCTACCAGCAACCACAGAGGAAGGTCTCAGGAGAGACGCACCCCTGGACAATCGCTTGAAATAGCATCTGTCCTCCAGCCCCAACCCCACAATGTGACAGCCGGCAGGCATCGGCTTCCAGGAGCAGACTACCAAAAGGGAGCAGTGTGCTGCTTTACAGTAAAGGAGGATGAAGAATTAGGGTTGTTTCCAATCCCATGGACCTGACTTTATTTCTTAAGTTAGACATTCAGCTAAGGGCAAGAAGCCTGTGAAACAGTTTGCTTGAAGTAAGTTGTGTGAGCACTCATCGTGCTTGTAGAACAGTAAAAGCAAAGAAAGTATGAAAACTGACATTAATACATTGTGCTAACATCTTCCCTTTCTGCATATATTAAAAATCTTTGCCATTTTAGGTCCAAACTGATGGATTTATTTATCATGTCTTGTGTGGACTATTTCATTAATACATTGATTAGTCTTTTAATTAGATGCTACATTAGTCACCTGGTTACTGTTTATTTAGTCGGGCACATACCCATTTAGCAAACATACTAAAACATATTTTAGCTCATGGTTTGTGTCGCATAGCAACCACAGAATGATTTTTTCATAGTATTGAAACTACGAGTTGACACAAATAACAACAGACTGAATAACGCCAAATGATTCATTTTAAAGGACAACACAGAGAAACCAGAGAGGCAGAATAACATTTTGCAGGTTTTTTCAGGAATTGTGCATGAACTGCAACCTAGTAATGAAGCTACAACTCTATTTTCAGTTTCTCCGATGCTCTCCCTTTCAAGAGTACCCAATTGCATGCCTCTTTCTGACATATGTGTTTATCTGTTTATCTGTTCAAAATAATCTATACCCTGTGATAATAATCTCATATTTATTATTATTTTCCTGTCAAGTCACGTTAAGGCAAAAATGAAAAATGGGCCTTCCACACATGGTTGCTGAGCAACAGCAAATAAAGATTTGCTTTTGTGCTACCGCTTCATAAACTAGTCTTTATTCTTGTTGGGGGCCTGTATAAGAGATCTCAATTACAAATGTCTCCCACAAGAATACTGTAGTTTGGACAACAGCAAGTCCTCTATTTTAACCTATATGATTTAACATTATAAACACTGTAAAAAAATAAACAAGTAATTCCCTGAACATCAGATGTTGACACATTTTTTTCATATTTACAATGTTATTTTCTAGATGATCGTTTCCGATGAGATCATTGTATGCATTATGTACTAACACGTTAGAATTGTTACTCCCATTTCTTTTCATTTGAATATGTAATAAAATTTGTTATAGTTAATATGGGATCCACGAAATCTGCTCATCCTCTGAGGCAGGCTGTTAATAATTTACATGCATTCATTTCCCTTGATTTTTTTTTTTTTTTATCCTCACATACTTTGATAAATAATCTGAACAGCACGGAAGGAAGATGAAGTTTCACACTATTCCACTTCTCCAGATCTCCCCTTGCCTGAAGGTAATACTGCCAATCATGCCATCCTTTATTCAGAGGCAACTGTCAGTTTTCAGTGGTGGTGTGATTAGACCGCGAAACTGCTTATTTCCCTTAAATTATTAATATTAACACGAAACAATTTTAGAGTTTAAGAGATTAAGTAGGAAAAAACCCATTCACCACAGAAGAAAAAAAATGATCCTTGTTAAGTCGGACAAAAAAAAAAAAAGGAAATAAAATGTGCAGAAGGAATGCTAAAGCTTTTCCAAAGGGCCGCTGCCCAGAGCGGCTGTGGATGCTGGCGAAGTCCCGAACTGCCGCCGCGTGGGAGCCTGCCAGTACTGCCGGGTGTCTTGCAGGCTGGGCACGCCGATGTAAGGCACCAAAACAGTGCACCTTTATTCATTTTGGTTTATTATTATGCTTTATTATAAAATAGTTACTTATTCTATCATGAAGATGATCAGAGGGCTGAAGCACCTCTCCCATGTGAGGACAGGCCGAGAGAGTTGGGGTTGTTCAGCCTGGAGAAGAGAAGGCTCTGGGGAGACCTTCCAGTATCTAAAGGAGGCCTGCAAGAAAGCTGGAGAGGGACATTTTACAAGGACAAGTAGCAATAGGACAAGGGGGAATGGCTTAAAACTGAAAGAGGGTAGATTTAGGTTAGCTATTAGGAAGACATTCTCGACTGTGAGGTTGGTGAGACACTGGCACAGGTTGCCCAGAGAAGCTGTGATGCCCCATCCCTGGCAGTGTCCAAGGCCAGGCTGGATGGGGCTTGGAGCAACCTGGTCTAGTGGCAGGTGTTCCCACCCGTGGCAGGAGGGGATGGAAACTGATGATCTTTAAGGACTCCTCCAATCCAAACCATTCTATAACTCTATGATTATTTGCTTTATTATTATGCTCTTACTGTTATCAGTCTTTCCTTACAGGCAGTGTTATAAATCACAGTAATTTTTCTCTGCTCACTGGTAGTACCATGAAAATTGAAAGATGTCTGAAATGCTATAGAATGCCTACAAAAAGAAATTACAATAACAATATTTGCATAGCTAAATCCATCCCACTGTAAATAAAAGGAGTATTACTACAGCAAACATTTTCCAGTATAAAGTTATTAACATCTTTTGGAATATTATGTATCGATGAGTAGATTTATAATACTAGTTTGTCATTTAATTTGTTTAAGACTTAAAACACTCCAGTTACATCTGCCATGTCCAGATTCCTGTAACCCTGTTCAATTTAACATTCTGAATTATTAGAGATTTACAGCTTTTCTAAGTGTTCTGCCTCTTTTCAGATCACACTCTATTTTAGTCTTTATTGACAAAGAGAAGAATTGTTTCTGAAGTACAAAAATACTGTTGTTACTAATTTTATGAGTGCTCTTAGAGGTTTCATTGCGATGGATATGCATTGTCTAGATATGACACCATCTCTGTTCCATCTGTCTAATATGAAACATGAAAATACCGTATAAATATCAGAATGGACACGATTAGCTCATCCACATTAGTTTATATATATAGGGTGTGTATGTGTGTGTGCATGTACAATCCATACAGAAACACAAAACTACTTTACATTGCCTGGAGAATATACCAGCATTTACTTGTTTCTCACATCAGTGTTGGCTTTGTCAAGGCTGAGACATGGGTGTTCCCCCTGTTCCTGATCCGGACCAGGAACCTAACCAAACCCATCATGCTTTTCTTAAAGGCTATACATCCAGCTTCCTTCATGCAAAACTGACAAATAGGGAACAGAGCGAGTGCAGTGCTTGCTCGGTGCAGTATCAGACTGGGGGGATACGTTTGGAGTCAGGCACTTGAAAGTGCTCACACATTCATTAGTTTAGACATACCTGTTATTTATTACTCTTCTATGCATCAGTTTTACTATCACAAGACTTTGCAACAGTGTGATTTGGCAGATAATTTTTGATCATGTTCTTAACGAAGGAAATTTTTTTGTAAGGTATTTTTTCTAGTAGAATTTGATCTTTTCCCTCTTTTTCCCCACCCTGTGTTTATTGTACTGCTCCACGATGTATTTCACTGTTGCTAGATATCTCAAGTTTCTAGCCTCATGTGTGAGCCGACAGTAGAAATAAATACTTAAAGCATGATGATGTTTCAAATGAACTTAAGAACCTTAATCTTCCAGGAGAAGTTTCATGTTTCCTCAAATCATGGACCAGTTGTTTTATTTCCTGCTGCCTCATGACTAAATGCTTTTACAAAAACATTTTGGCAAATTGAATTCAGACGTTCTTAACCCCCATTATGAAACTCCATTCCTTTAGTATCACCTGTGCCTCAGAGCAAAGGGGGAGAGCAGAGTGCGCTGGGGACCATACCTGTTTTTCACTGCTTTTAAGCTAGGATGACTTCAGGCTCCGCTCCCAAAGATGCCTAGAATCCAGATCACATCATTATTATACAAGAAAAAAAGTGCACAGGCAGCAAAAAAGGCTTCAGAATAGTCTGCACTACCATCTAGTGGCATATAATGGTGTATTCAGAAAACAAAAATTGTGCAGTAATGAGTATAAATGCCAAAACATTAAAGTCTCATTGCGAAAGATATAAGAAGCAAACATGCTTTATAAAAAATGTTATAAATGAAGCATTTTTTACATTTCCAATAATCTGAACTTGAAAAAGCATATTAAACAAAAAAATATGACCTAGAACAAAGTTGACTAAAACTAAGATTTACACCTCTTCTTAGCAAGCTCATCTTAGTATTTTAAACCTTCAATTCCAACTTATTTTACGTGCAAAATAATGATTTACCAAATAAAACACACAGAACCAGCATTGCTACAAACACCATTCTACAAGTTCCAAACAGCCATTTCCATTAACTTATTGTCATTACCTTTCATTTTATTTTCATCACCTGTACGCATGGAAGGTCTAGGGACAATCCAAGTTCTTTGGATGCTGTTGTCACAGTTTGTCAAATTTATCCAGCTGGGCTCTGAGCTGAAGGTTACAATAAAGCACCTGTTCAGTGGTTATCATAGTTACTTTAGCTCTGAGAACATTTCATGATTCATGCAAAACCAGATAAAGGTTTCTATAAATTCTAGGTTGAAAAAATTCAACACAGCAACCTCAAATAAACTTCCAGATAGCAACAAAACCCCATGCAAAATATGTCAGGGATTTCAGCCTACCCGTTGAAGTGTTTCTCCCATGTTGGAGTCTGCCTGGAACCCTCTTGCAGAATATTCTTTATTAAATTCTTAATATTTGTGAAATGCTTGGTAAGCTCCAGTTGTCAGTCTCTGAGACTGTGTGGAACAACACACTGGCTTGCAAATCCAACTGAGGAATAAAAAACCTTATTTGAAATTCCATGCTGGAAAGAACTGCCATTAAATGCGTGCACCATTTTTTGTTTTAGGAATCTCATCCCAGCTATCCGGTAAAATTAATGACCTTCATTCAGCACCTAGAGATAATTATTGCTTTGCTAGCATTATCTACATTGCTACTCAAGTTCTTTGCGTAGATTAATGTATTTTTAATCACTACACAATTTTTGCATCCTGACTTAACAAAGCTTGCAGCTTCCTGCTATATGCCTCCCTTTTTTTGCCCAGCCAGAGTTCCACGTGTCCACCTCCGAGAGCTTGGGGTCAGGGAGCAAAATGCCCAGAAGGACCTACTGCACAAGCACTCCAGTACATTTACTGATTTTACTTTAACATTTAGAAAAATATACTTGAGACTCACAAAATAATTCCGGTGGGAAGGGGCCTCTGCAGGTCATCTAGTCCAACCTCCTGCTGAAAGGAACTACATTGCTTAGAAAATAAGTAAAATCAATCATCAGTTGCACAAGGGATTCTTACCAGACAGCTGATGAATGACATCACAGCTTTCTTCTGCATGTCATTCCTTGCACGGAGGCTGAGGTGCTACATGCCCAGCACTGGGGGCAGCTGGATTATCAATTCCTGGCAGGAACGGACCCTGCTGTCCCAAGCCACGAACCACCCCTACCACAGCCTGAGTGTGAAAGGTTGGAATCTTGCCTAGCTTCGCCTGTCCTCGAACTTGCGTGGATCTTAAAGGGAAGAATGATCACCATTAGCCCTTAACTCCTTTGCCATAAAGTTTACGGCTACCGAGGACTCAAAGAAACAGGGGAAGACAGGTTGGCTTCACTGCAGTAGCATCTGAGGAAATAGATACGGGGTAGTCAGCTCCAACTGGATTCTACTGTAGGTGACCGGCAAGCAATAGTCCCTGCAGGCAGCGAGAACAGAGAGCATCACCTCTATCACCTGAATACAGGTTAGAGATCTTTCTTCCAGAGCTGCCACCTTATATAGCAGCTAAATTCACCGCATAACACTGAAAGGAATACAAGTGGATTTTTTACTTTAGCTGCTTTGCATTTTTCAAATAATGTATTTCAAAAGGTGGCTGAGAATGTTGTGAGCCTGATAGTTAGCCTTAGGAGAGCATACAATGATGAAGTTAAGACACTTTGTTAAGATACGCAAAAACACTATTTGTGATTAAATTGCCTGACTCCTCCAGCAACAGGCACAAATAGGTCTGGAACCGTCTGAAGTTTTGGTTCATTCTACCAAATATCAAAGGTACCATCGAACAATCAGAGTTTGTTTGGGGGAAAATGTAAATAAACTGATTAAAACAGAAATCCCATAGGAAACCGATTTCATATTTAGCTCTTAGCTGAGAAAATACCTAAAATAACCCTATTGGTAACTGTATTGGCAAACTGCTCTTCAATGGAGACTGGATGAACTAAATGATGGCCCATTTAAACAGTTTAAATGTTTAAACAGTACAGCAAACATTAAGAAAAAGTCTAGGCTTGGCTGAGCCCATCAAATTAATACCAAATCCATCTGGAGGAGTATCTTGCACAATTATTTCTGCTCTCTAACAAGATCTTGTGAATACATAAGCAGCACTTTTTTGCAGGTACTGATCCACTTACCACCTGCCCTACAGAACTGGGAGGTTTGATTTTGATCCAAGTGTGAAAAATGCAAACACGTGATCAGTACTGGCACTGCCAGAAAGTGTGCCATCCAGAAACACCCTGCCATGAGGCAGTTAGATGGGCATGCTTTTCACTTGGCCCTAGCTGCCTTCCCATTGATTAGCAGAAGCCCTTTATTCCACTAAAAAAGGCAGATATCTCCCCTAGGAAAAAAAAACAAAACAACTGAACATAATTTTGTAGTTAACATCAATAGAGACTATCCAGTGGGGTTCCTTCTAAATGTGATAGCGACTCAGTGATGAACTTCTGCAGTTTTTATTCATGGCTGATGAAAACTGAGTATTAGGAATTCAGACTTTGTTGTAGCTGTTTAAGGAAAGATGTATCATAATTAATTATGGTATAATTAATTATAAATTAATGTTTAATGCAAACAGCATAATTTCTATGGCTGTTTTTCTGTAATAGATAGAGAACCCAATACCCCTTTTCTTATTTATGCAGTACATAGTTGCATGTTCAATTAATATCTGCCTTACCAAGCAGGTGGAAGGACAGGAAAGAATGCTACATGTAGAAATCCACTGGTTCTAAATCTAAAAGGCAATTACATGCTGTTCTAGGTCCTTTTGAAAACATAATTAATGACAATTGATTAGTTAGTGCTCGATTCGTGACAATTTGTTCAACTGAACATTTTAAGAGAAAAAAATTCTAGATACTCAAGTTGAACAAAGGACCTACTAATTCTTACGTGTGAATCTGTTCTGTCTGGAACAGATTCACAAGCATGGAAATCCCCAGTGAAGTAACCTGCACTTCTCACGTAAAACGCAAAAATCTGCCTACACACCTTACAGCAAGGCTACTTCGGTTACAGTAGTCAACATATATGACTACTTTTAAAATTCACCTAATTGTATTACCAATTAGGACAGGGATATGCAAAGGAGAGGAAAAGGGAGTGTGTGTGTAGAGGGAAGCAACACACTGACTTCCATATGAACCATTTATTGAATAAATACATGCATCATAATGTAGAATTACATGAGCAAAAAAAGGCAATCTGTACAAAGTTGATTACCCTTTGTTCTCATTTCAACTCTCACCATTTGCTGCAGCTCTGATAAAGGATTCAAGACAGAAAATTAAAACTCTTTTAATCCAAATCCAAGTGAGATGCATGCGGATTTGAGTTTGGGTTATAACACTGCTATAATTAAGAAAGCTGGTTTTCTTGTCAGTGAAGCAGAGTAATTCTAAAAACAGTTTCAATAGTAGAGAACATGTGTTGGTACATACAGGTAACAAAGCTTGATTTTAGCCATTTCTTAAACATATGTTCATATTTTAAGGCACAGGATAAACAAGAACTACATAAAAAGCTATCAGTTGATATTGAATATATTGACTTCATAATGAGGTGCAATTTTTATCCAGAGGAAAAATGATGTTCGGCCTTCCTACTTCCATATGAACAGAACAATCAGAATTTGTTAACTATGATACAGAGGTTTGTTTCCACTACCAAAAGAATCAGTCTCATCTAGGCAGTCATATTCTGATCCAAACTCAGCAGAACGTTTCTAAAGAGTTTGGCATCCAGGACTGATTACAGTCAATGGGAATTACTGTTGCTGAATTATAGTAATTAAATTTCTTCATTTTAGATTCCTAAATGGGAACTGGGCTCTTTGAAGAACCGATCCCTAATTTTAGGTTGTGAGCTATTTTGGAAACCTGTCCTATATACTTTATTCATTTACTCACTTTATGTTATTGTCTTGCATTTACCCAAACACAGCATTATTTTCCCCCTTGAGACTTCCAAAGACAGAATGTGCACTTTTAAGTGCAGAGTCTTCTAAAATCTTAAAGGCTTGAAACACCGTATCAGTTTAACAGCCCATTTGTTGGCTACAGATCAAACTCTGGGGAGTCACTAGCCGAGATGTACAGCAAAAGCCCTTCAAACTCGAGCTGAACCAAGGCAAAATACAATTATGCTGAACTGCTGCTCCTAGACCTTCTTTATTTATATCAGCTTTCACCTTCTGCATTTTCATTGCATTAACAGTAATTCCCTGCCTTTCCATTCTTAACATTTTAATGGAGAACTAGTAAAGAAAGTATGTATTTCATAATATATTACATTTTATATGAATAGATGAGTATATATATAGATAGATACTAATACATTCCAATATAAAGTGAAGCCTTCAAATGGAAATATTTTCTTACAAAGAACCTCTCTATTGCCCAGTCCATCAGAAAGTTACAGCAGCAAAATTTACAATACAAGTTTGTTTGTTAAAATTGTCTTGTATAAAATGTGGCAATAAGAAGGCCATCACTGTATTGAGGTGTATGCGTGCATGTCACACACATCCGTGACAAATGTTCATGTTAAACTGAATTTAGACAAACTGAAATGAGTCAATTCTTAAACTTGAAAAAGACAAAAAGCTACATCTATGGTAGGCACTTTGGTACATCTAGTAATGTAGGCATATTCTACATCTAGAATTAAGGTTCTGTCAGCAATCTTACAATAAAGCTAATTTCAGGAGTTTATTCTTCTGCTTTAAAATTCTTTCTTGGCTGAGACATAATGCTAGAATCTTAGCTAAATAACATACTTTGTCTAATTGCATACTTATCCAAGAATGAGGGCGTTGGCTCTGAAAGAGCTGAACTGTTCTCTTGGATTCTTAATGCACATTTTTTTAACAGTCTGAGAAAACTTACCAGAAAAGGAAAAATCAGCTCTGAATACAAAAAAAATATTCCTCCAAATTCATAAAATTAAGAGTTATGAGCTCAGCTGTTCAGGCTGATACTCTCCCTTCAGCTCTCAACTGTCTACTTTTATCAGTTTGTGCTAAGTGTATCACTGCTGTAGTCTTGCAGTAGACTACGGCAATGCTTCAGTAGAATGCCATTATTTCTCAAGAAAGCTGTGTGGACCACTGAAGTGCTTTTTTTTCATGCACCAAGCACACTAAGTAGCAATGAAGCAACTGCAAAGACAGTCAGTTTCAACTCAGTTCCACACTTTCTTATTTGGTGTTCCGTTTTAGTATTACAGAATGTATAGCATATCATACTATTTAAGCACAGTATTGTATAATAAAAATAACACGTCTTGTACATATGCCTACTATATGAACTTACATTGCAAGCTGATTTGTATACCTTATAAATCAGAGAAAATGGCAGTAAGGACAATTCTAAGTGGTTACAGATATTTTTTTTTTTAATATAATACAGAAAAATCCATGTCCTCATACCTTCAGAGGGTCACATGTCTAGTACTATAGAGTACAGGAATAAAAAAAAATCCAAGTGAACCTGTAAAATAAAACTGTACTGTTTGTTTATTCCATTAAATGAAAACTCAGATTTAGAAACTGTGATTCATGGACCTCATCCTCTATGTATACAGAATATATAGAATTCTCATTTTTATTTATAATATTCTATAGCTTGATTTTCGAATAATACATTTATATATAAATATTAAAATGTTAATGTTTTGTACATTTTAAGCTAGCCACACTGGGCCAGAAACACAATACAGTAAAAATGTTTTTCTGCAGTTTCTTTTTGAAGAGTATCACAAAATGATTAAGACCATTGTGCTGCAAAGACGAAAGAGATTCATCTGAAGAAATAACATGCATTTAAGAAGAAAATATCTATATCCTTTATCTAATTTTCTTCTGAATTCAAACCAGCATGAAAGAACTATAAAAAAATAGTATATATTTACATGGTACACTATACCTTGGTGAGATATAAAACGAGGCAGGAAAACAGCAGAACATAACCTTTTCACTTTCTAATAGGTACAGCTGTCGTAAAGATCAATTTAAACACAAAAGATTACTTTACTGTACTATTGCACATTACAGTAACACATACAATCGTTTAGCAAATGAAAATACAAAGTTTGACAATGGGAAAGGCTATGTCTACATAAAATGACCAAGTGTTATAAAATTATTAGGGATGTGTCTAAGAACTAAATCAGTAAAGCTATAAAAATAATATTGGTACATCTGTGAGAAGAATGCTTTAAAAATATATAAAGGTTGGCAAAATTATGCGTGGGGGATTCCTGGTATCCATGGGCCTAACTTGCACCATGTGGCCTTGTACCGTCTTCTGTTAAATCATACCTGAAAATGAAAAAAGAAAGGACATTTTTTTTACATTTAGCATGTATTATTAAAACTCTTATTAACACAGTAGTTATTAGTATGCAGTAGTATTATTAATAAACGAAATATTATACTTACCACTGGGTCCAGCCTTTAGCAAGTTCTTCAGATGCCAGAGGTATTAGTAACTGTGGAAAGTTAAATGAGCAATCAATGCACTGTGTGTGTCTTTCATTCTATGTCTTTTAAAGATCAAATCTGACAATCCTGTAAACTACAGTACAAGTAATGCCATTAGTAAATGATTTATTTTATATCCTTGTCATCATAGCTATCTGCTGTTTGACTTGTAGTAAATTTTCAAGCTGTTGGTTTTGACCTAAAAATCTATACCGTAACCTCACAGGCTTAAGTTCTGAACATGGCTTATCTCAGCAATGGCAGTCAGCTCATGTGTTTATGTTTATGTTCCTAATAAACAGGAAAATTAAGAATACTGTTCACCATGAACTGACCATGATTCTGGTATCTCTCATGCACTTTATAAAGCTCAAATACAGCAATTTGCAAGGATGCAGGAATTTACTGTTCCTTTTTGCATGCTCCAAATCATGCGTGTAGGAAATAAAGAGTGATTTAATGAGTGCCTACAGAGCAGAGAAGTGAACTCAATAGCTGGTTTTGGCATTGGGTATGTCTCTAGTAGCAGTTCCTTCTATTGGATTCTATGATCTGGAATTTTAACTACTAAACATACATTTGTCCTGTGTGTTTCTCTAAGTACTCTTTCAGTTTTATCTGAACATTTTCTGAGATACCACCTGTTTTCTACTGGTTGTTTTCTTTCTCTGACTGTATGATTACTAAGTCTGACATGCAGGTTTGTTTTGTTACTGCAAGCCTCAGAACTTACCATTCCCTGGAAGATGCCTCATGTTTTTATGCCTGTCTCTGCAGTTTGTTCCTTTCTTACTGAAGCTTAACATCTAACCCATCTATAATTTTTAAAAGCTTTGTACCTGAATCAGGTGCTTCAGTCAACACTAACAAGCTCATATCATGAGAGGATTTTAGTCTTATATAATAAAATGCTGTATTAACAGAATTTGCTTGTTGTCAACTTACTTTGCCAAGCAGCCCTTTATCTTTGGACAAGAAACCACCACTGTTCTTCACTGCTACATCTAGTGTTCTTCTCTGTACTTCAGGCAGGGAAACACTGAAATCAAATCTGACAGGCAAAGTGATGCTTTAGAGAGAATTCTGTACCTGAAGTGCAAGTTCAGTTCCTTCAGCTAAATAACAATTCAAATCATAACCAATCACCCCCCTCCCAAAACAAAAAAGAAGGTCTGAGATAATGGAGAAAAAGATCCCAGTGTTTTTGCCTAAAATTTTTCTTCAATAGTATGATCAATACCAACATCAATGTTTGAGACTTCTGTTACCTTCAGTCTCTAGAAGCCACTGGTAAAAGCAAACACACAAACAAAACCCAAACAAAACGAAACAAAGAGTCAGCCACTGACTCTACAGAGAGCAGAATGAGGAATCCTACTATATTTACAGCTCAGTATCACTATTCTCCAAAATGGAAAAACTGGTTAGGCTTACTGATCCTCAGTCCTTGATAACCAGAGCTCCTTTTCTTTCCTGGCACACCAAGGAAACCCATCAGCTTTTAAGGAAGAATGCATTTTGTTTGCTAGGTCTGAAACTTACAGAAAGTGAGGGCAAGATTATACCACAATCTACATCTATTTGTCATTACAGTTCTTCAACAACTTTATTGCTTTGCAGTACATTGTACTTGGAAAGGCACAGTAAAACTGACTGGGTTTCAGCTAGGATAGAGTTAATTTTCTTCTTAGTAGCTGGTGCAGGGCTGTGTTTTGGATTTGGTGTGAGAATAACACTGATAACAGATATTTTTAGTTGTTGCTAAGTAATGTTTATACCAAGTCAAGGACTTTTCAGTTTCTCAGGCCCCGTCAGTGAGAAAGCTGGAGGGGCACGGGAAATTGGGAGGCAGCAGAGGCAGGACAGCAGACCTGAACTAGCCAAAGGGATATTCCATGCCACGGAACGCCATGCTCAGTATATAAACTGGGGGAAGTTGGCCAGGGCCTGCCGATCACTGCTCAGGGACTGGCTGGGCATTGCTCAGCAGGTGATGAGCAACGGCATTATGCATCACTGGGTTTTTTCTCCCTTCCCTATGGATTTTATTCCTCTCCCCTTCTCCCTCCTTTTCATTATAACTGTTACTATTATTATTAGGGTTTTTTTTCCCCTATTTTATTTTAATTATTAAATTGTTCTTATCTCAACCCTTGAATTTTACATTACTTCCCGATTCTCCTCCCCATCCCTTGGGGCAGGGTGTGGAGGTGAGCAAGTGGCTGCGTGGTACTTAAGTTACTGGCTGGGGTTAAACCATGACAAAAACAAATCTATTATCTGCAATAAACAGGAGAGCACTGCATGACAGGAAAACCTACCAGAGCCTCTAACTAATGATTTACAGATTTCCCCTGGACAGAATGGACTGAAGTGTTTTCCCCAGTTTAACCTTCTGTCTGTAGAGAAAGGTCACCTTTATTGAAAAGTGATGGGTACAAGTGCAAGGGGAAACTACCATCAAAAAGTTGAGTACCAAGGTAAGGATTTTTATGCAGCACTATCTTGCACAAACTTGCACAACTTCCAACCTGTGGACAAGTTATAATTCTATAGGTTATATCTAACCTACAAAGAAATTTCCTGAGTCCCTGGGTGCTGAGAGGCACCGCCAGGTTGATTAACTGAACAATTCAATCATGCATAGACACTGGCTGGCCAGTCCTGCCGAGGAGGCATCATCTATCAGCCAGGCAATCAGCCAGTCAGAATTAACATGCTTCCTGTCAGGAAGGGATACCAACAGCATTGGCCAGCTGAAAGCACTGGTGTTCTGACCACCTGCCAGAAGAGTGCACACTGCTTCTTAGCTACCAGCCCAAAGGGGATGCAACTGACATAGGATAAGGCAGAAAAGAACAGAGAAGTAGCTGGTAACAGAGTGAGAAGGGCTACAGTCATAACAGGGAATAGAAGGATGGGAAGAGCTATTACAGCAGGAGAGAAAGGTATGACAAGTCTGGTGACAGCTAGGGGTTTCAACAGCTCATCCATTCAGGTAAGCCCAGAAACGTTGATTTGGCAGCGTTGCAGTTACATGATATAAACCTACTACACATAGTTTAGAACATACATTTGATCAAACACTGGGTTTAATGTCTTCTTTGATACATGTGTTTTTCTTCTTCCCGATCGTCTCTTATCAGGCAATAAATACATTCGCACATATGGATCGGATCCTTCTTCTGAAAACGCTATTAGATTTCTGTGACCAGCAAAAAACAAGGAAAACCACTTAGAAAATAAATGAGACATCGCTGAATATAAGCGTCTACACTGCTATAATTTAATTTAGTACATGAATCAATTATGGGATATCCTGCACCAAGTATGATGCACAGGATAGAGCACATAGATAACAGCAGTGGAAAAGAAAAACTAAAAAAAGTGCCAAGCAGTGACTTGTACAAAATCAAAGAAATCATGGGTAGACAGCAGAGGTAGGAATACAATGTTTCTTAAATTCCAATTCAAATTTAGATTGAGCTTTCCAAAAACTGTGTTTGTCATTCCAGGAAAAATTCAGTCTATTCACGGTATGTTTTAGACACTGCTGATAAAAATCTACATGCCATTTTCATTTAAAATCTGACAGAGGATTCATACAAAACTCACAGCAAAATCTTCTATGAAGTTTTTACTGATCCTGAGCATAGCTCTGTATATTTTTGTATTTACACATACTTACAATCTGTATGTTCTTTTAAAAATAGCAAAGATCATCCAGACAACCAATTCAAGAGGGTAAGTCAAGAGATGACAAAGTTTACAAAGAAATACGGACAGAAATGAAATTTGTTGTTTTATGCTCACCTGCAGGAATGCACTACTACAATCAGTTTGTTTCTTTGTGAACTATGACGAATTGTTAGCTGAATCTGTCCTAGTGGAGACTGCCCCAGAGTTGTTCCACTGCAGGAAAAAGTAGAATGTTACGCTTAGTATTTAAAATGTATATTTAAAGTAAGACCTAACTGAAATACATGCCAAAAAGTTTTTCCAGAAATCATGTATTATCCATTTAACTTTTCACTAGACCAACATGAAAGAAGAGAGGACACATTAGCATGTGAGAGTATCTTCATCAGTTTCTGGTACTTCAGTTCCTTGTCCAACACCTCTGCTCTCCAAAATAAGCTAGGTGTTCTTATCAGTTTAGAGGTCATCTGTTCTTCAGTACTTTGAAAACCATTATCATTCAAGAACTTGCTTACTCTAAAATAAACTTTAAAGCAGTATCTAGGAGATTGGAAAGAATAATCCTGCAAACTGCAATGAAAAAACTCAGAGATGGACCACTCTTACTTATGGCCAGGAACCAATTAGAAGGCCAGCTCATTCTTTTCTAAATCCCCTAGTGTAGAAATATAGATATTCTTGGGATTAAAATAGTGATACTTAAACCCACTTACTGTCTTAAAAGCTCAAATCACAGTATAAACACAACCATTTTACTTTTCTGTAGCTCATGCCACATGGCGAAAATAAGAGTAGAATCAATTTACACTTACAAATACAGGGCATGCTTAAACAAAAAGCAAGCGCCACGGTTAAGAATTTCTGTTTTAAAGACTGGCCAATATTTGCAGAGTTCCCTCATCTCTATGAAATGCTCATTTTAGTTTGTGTAACTGACTGTAAATATTTTCCATTTCATACAGGACAGTATATGGCAAGCTTAGCATTTCTCAGACACCTGAAGGATATCTTAACTTCAAGGGAGTGTATCTTTTGTGAATAGCAACTCCAAAGTGATTGCTCCATTAAAATTCTCAAGTCATTCACTTTAAAAACTAGAATGAAGTGCTTCAAGTCCAGTATTTTCTTGGTTAAAATGTAAAAAAAAAAAAAAAAAGGTCAAAAAAAATCAAGAGCACCTAAAAACATGGAGCTGCAATAAAGGATCTCCTTAGCTGTAGCTTTACCATTCTAATCAAATGAGAAAGTGTGGAATTTTGTGTTTTAAATAAGGAGCAGTATTTCAACATTTATCGTAATTATCAGTCTAACCCAGTTTTGGGCTAGAAGAGAGACTGACAAACTGAAGACAGAGGACCATAAAAATAAATGGGAGACTGGAGCACATAAGCAGATGGCAAAGGAAATGGGTTTGTACAAATTGAAGAGACTGCCAACAGCAGATTCAGTTGCAGTGATTCACTACTTAAAACAGACATTATAGAGAAGACTGAGTCAGACACCTCGTGGCTGTGCACAGTAAAAGAACAAGAGGCTGCAGTCAAGTTGCAGCAAGATAAATTCCAATTAGAAATAAGGAAAAAATGTTTTCCTGGTGGAGTGGTTAAGCACTGGAATTGCTGAGAAAGCTTATAGAATCTCTGTCCTTAGAGATATTCAAAACTTGTATGGACAGGGCCCAGGAAACCTGATCTAACTTTGAAGTAGGATTTGCTTTGAGCAGAGGACTGACTGACCTCCAGAAGTTCCTTCCAAGTTATATGACTATTGATTCTATGAACTCTGACAGAGAAAAAGATGAATCACTTCAGTCCCTTACAAATAAAAAACTGAAATCTTTCTACTTAGATTCACAGAGAAGCTACATGAATAGGGAATTAATGGTCTCCATTCTCCTATTCAGAGCACACTGGCTGCTCAGCCATCTTTACTGGTGAGTACAGCTGCCCATTGAGGCAAGTGAAAAAAAAATAGAGAATTTAAGAAACCATGGCTGCAGCAATCCTTATTAATTAAATAGTAACTGACTATTCATATAACATTCTTTATAGTCAAGTATACCTCTAATTTAAAAATACCAGCTGTATTCAGCTCAATTGGCTTATTATTAATGCTAATAGGATTCAGTGGTGAAACAGGCAACTATTGCCTTGAAAGTGATTAATGTTGTATCGAAAAATATCCTTCCCTCTTGCCATCCCACTCTTTTTAGCACTACAACAGTGTAGCTACGAGAACAAGGTGGACTACATCTTGCAGATCATTGCAGTGGTGAAGTAACTTCTTATTGCAAAATCTATCTAACTGAGGTACCGTGAGGAAACAGAAAATCACAGTGACTGATTTTCAAATGCTAGGCTCAAACTGCAAAGTACAAAATATTACTGAAATGCAAACTAAGCACTCTTTGGCTGCACTGATGGCATTTTTTATAAATCAAGTTAGATGTATTACAAAAACAAGCAATGAACACCGTACTTTTCAAGCTGTCGTAGTCTTTGCCGTAGCTCCTGCGTGGCGATAGGCAGAGATATGTCTGAGGCTATGCTAGGAGTGGGTTCTTTGACTGAGAGATGGCTGGGAGAATAAGAAAAGTTAGAGGCATGAAGACTGGAGGAACTTCGGCTGAGATCTGTTGGCCACTGAGGGCTAGCACTGGGAGGCTGACTTTTTTCAGCTGTATCAGTCTTTTTGTCACTATCAGTCACTGGGGAAGCTGGAACAGGTTTGTTTGAATCAGGTGGTGGTGAGACAGGAACCTGAGGCTTAAAAGATGATTTTCTTGCATCTTTGGAAAGAGACGGCCTTTTTACTTGGGCTGAGTGTTGATGATCTGGAGATCTTGCTTGCTTTTCAAGAGAAAGGACCTAGATACCATAAAAATATATATAATATTACTATTTTCCAGTATAAAAAAACAGGAAAAAATTTGTTTCTACAAGAGTACTGGTTGGTGACAAGTTAAGTTCAGACACTATCGTTCACTCTGTAACAGGAAACCTTTTGTGCAGCAAAACACAGCTCCATCTTCTTTGTGGCAACTGCAGTTAACTACTAAAAAAATGTGAAATTCTCCATTCAGAATTATTCTCCTCATTATTTCCTTTCCACACTCTACACACTTCTGGTGCAAGTGCTATTTATTTTACAGCTCTAGCCACCTGGGAAGCTATTCTATCATCTTTTTCTTCTAATCTTTTGAAATTTAATCTTGCATCACAAGTTTTTATTCATTGTCCTTATTTTCTCTTTTATACGTTACTTTCATTTATTAACAACAAGTAAGCAAGAAAGTGCTGTAGAAAAGAACAAATAACAGAAGTTAGCATAAGTTTGACAGTGTCTACAAAGAGATATACTACCTTAACCCAAATAATTCAGCTGGGGAAAAAGACAAATCAACTTTCAGGTATGCAAGTTTTGTCTTCACAACTCCAACTTGCTTGAAAGTTGGACTGAATTTTTCTACTACTATGAAGGTACTTCCTTTCCCTATAAACTTTACTCTTTTTAAACCATCAGGACCTCAGTTCCATTTCTAGAAAAGATAAAGGTGATTTCACTGATGTGTAGCCTACTGAGTCATGAGACTTGAAGAAATGCAGATTCCAAACATGATTTCTGAACCTAAAACCACAGGGAACCTGTCTTAATTAATGCAGCCAATTACTGTTTTGTACAGAGCATTTTCTGGTTTTGAAATAGAATATATTTAAATTAGAGGTTATTGTTGTGTACTTGAAAGCATTGCCACAACTAAGGACACTTAGCATTGTGACACCAAGGAAAGGTACTATCTTCTTCATAAAGCTAGAAGACCAGAAGTCACAACAGTCTTAAGTATGCTTTCAGATATTTACAATGGGAAAAGCTTTAGAGTACCCTGAGTGCAATCTTCATGTTTATAGTGCTGTTTGGACCGGAGTTGCTCAGGTGGAACCGCTGATGCATAGTTAAATCTTCACTCTCTAGCAACTGGCTTAGAGGCAGTTTGAAGTTCCCCAAAGAACACTGGTGCTGTTCATCCCTCACCTGAAGGAACACAGAAGCAAAGTAATTTTATATCATCTGTTTTGTAAGAATTCAGAGAAAAGGAAATTACAGTTTTATTTAAGAACAAAAATTCCAAACAATATTGATTGCAGTGTTCTTAAACCAAATTTCCCTGATCATAAGAAGACTTCACATTGAAGAAGGAAATAGCAAGTATACTGAATGCCTAGTTTCTTCATCCTTATCTTCTACAGCATAAGTAAGACAGGAAACGAACCATCACATTTACATCTACCTGACCCTTGATCAAAATAACGACACAGTTTCCAAACGGTCTGTGTGAAAATGAATTCCCACAACTGTTAGAGGAATAGTAACTAGGCCAGTCCTCATTTACACTTCAGTCTCTCTGAACTATGTAAGTAACATGTCAGCAGTGTAAAGGGATCAGTATTTGGGCAAAGCAAAGACTTCCTTGGGATGAGAAAGGAAACAAGTCAGCCATACATAGCAATATTTTCTGCTGTCAGTGAAGACTGTTAAGTTTTGAAACAGGTATCAAAATGTACTTTTTTTGCTTTTAAGACAACCATCAACTATGTTCTTCTGGTGACAGATTGGTTATAGTCTTTCTTCCTTTTAGTAGTAAATGCAAATGAACATTTCATAGCCTGGTCTTAACAAACACTTTAAGTATAATTTTAATGGTGTTCACAACATACTCAGTGTAACAGCCTGTAATGTTTGAATGTTAATACTGCAGTGTCTTAGAAAAGAAAGGTATCTGAAAGGTATTTAAAGAGAGTGAGACAACATACCTCAACTTCAAGATCCTGCCTTTTGGGATTGTGTACAAAGAAAGTAAAGTTTTCCTCCCATACTGGTTCATTGGTCTTGTATCGAATCTAAAGTTTGAAAACACGAAGCATACAATTATAAAACATTTCTGTCTAATAAAGCCAGTATCAAGAGTTGAGTACTTTTTCATTTCGGCTTTGCAAGACTTATGTCTGAAACCTGACATATTTAAACAAAGGCCAGGTGGGATCTACCCAAGGCATACATAATATGACATATAAAACTATACACAGGACATGTAATAGAGTATGTTCTGCATTGAAGTTGCTGTATGTAAAGTAAAACTCCTGCTAAAGAACCGTTATTTCACACCAGTCTATGAACAAATGCAGTGTCTTCAGACTGGCACATTCACGCTTCTCATACTTTTCTAAGGGCTGAACTAAATCAATACAACTCCTAGAAACTAGTATTTTTCCCTCTAATCTCCAAATAGCCATGCCAAATCTCACTACTTTCAGCAAGCCATTAATAGAGGGGAAGGTGGGGGGAGAGAGAAAAAACATCTATCTCCAGGAACAAAGGACTTGAATTTCTATCTCCATTCTCTAATAAGTATCAAAATTAAGACTATATAACCTGGTTTAGGCTTTCTGACAACTTTTGACAACGTATGAAAAAGCAAAATTAGATGTCCTCTCCTTTTGGGTCACTGACACTTTTACTTTAAAAAAAAAAAAGAAACAAAACACACCCATATTGCATGTATCTATCTAGGTATCACTTCACTGTTGCTATTTTAAAGAGCTGTTTGAATACACAGAGGCTAGTAATGGACAAGATGACAGGTATGTCGAATGCCTTGCATCAGAATCAGAAGGATCACCATCAAGATCGACCTCATGACAAGCATCTGTTACAGACCACTCGATTAGGAGAGAGATGGACGACAACTCAAAGCTGGTTTCAGGTCTGCAGAACCAGGTTCTCACTGAGAGCTTCAACTACACTAATGTTTTCTAGGAAAGCAGCACAACAGTGCACAAGCTATTTAAGAGTTTGCACTAGGAAAACACACACAGTTTTGTTATGGTTGTTCTCAATCATCGGACATGTTGACTAGGAGTGGTGTTCTTCTGAATCTATTACTTACAAATGAGGAATATTGGTCTGCAGATATGATTGTCAACAGCAGCCTTGGCTACAGTGACTTTAAGATCACAGAGCTTAAGATCCTACAGGGCATGAGGAAAACATATAGCAGAATAAAAGCCTTGGACGTCAGAAAAGCAGATTTCAACTTGCTCTAGGAACTGTTAGAAGGGATTCCATGAGTGTCTAACTTGGAGGGCAAAGGAGCGCAGGAGTGCTAGAGAACAGCCTTCCCAAAGCACGAAACTGCCCATACCTCAAAGCAGACGTAATAAAAAGTAGCCTGGCTAAACTATGAGATCCCGAGAGCTACACAGCACTGGCTAATCTAAGGCCGTACTTTAAGCAGAAGGTTCAAGTAGATGATCTTCAGCAGCCCTTTTCAACCTGGGCATTTCTCTAACGCTGTGATTCTCTAAGTTTTCAAATCTTGATCAGTATTTTGAAGGCTGCTATTTGCCCACACTATTATTTGTATAATCACCACTGTAGGAATCCCAGCTGCAGATCAGAACATCTACAAATAGTTAAAATCTGGTCTGAACTCACAGTTTAGACTGAGTAAGCACCCATTTGATCCCTGGCTTCCTGTTGGTAATTTCAGTTCTGGTGGTAACTTTTACTGCAGTGTATACACTCAAAGGCTTGACAGCCAATGCCAAGCCACAGAACCACCAAATGTTTGTAAACAGAGTATAAAGAGTTAGGAACTTACCTTACTTTCCTGTGCCTTGTGTCCAACTGACAGCAAAACAAGTGGGTTGGGATTGCTGTTTATTTTCTTTCCTGACTGATGAAGAGAAAGCAAAAACTTTGCCTTCAGAATAAAGCAAAACCTCTCTCTGCTGAAACTTAAGTGTCTGCATCTTAACAATACAAATCATACGCATTCTACTATATGCTTATCTATTATTCTCAGTATTTTATTCATTTTTATTCAGACTTCAATAGCAGACTGGCTATAACTGGTGAACACATTTAACAGGAAGGCATCCAACTACCCTAAATATGCTGAAGCAAAACGCTGTAAGCAGGCATGAGTTTTAGAGTCCTTTCCATTTTCTTTGAATTAAATTGGTAAGGTGCAAATTCTTACCCTTTAATGATACAACCCCCAAAGCTAATGAAGCATAGTTAAAACTGCAAAATGAATATTGCATGCAGATGGGAGACATGGAGAATGCACAAACTCAGGAAGCTTACTTTATTTACATTGCAGTAGTCTTATTAAACTGCATGTAGTATCAGAACATTGATATTGCCCACTTTTCAGTTTGGGGAAAAGGAAGATGCACTATAATGTACCTGATGTGTATTTCTACAGTTTACCAAATTCTCTTTATTAGAGAATCAACCATCTGCCATATCTGAGCCTTGCTCACCAGCTGTATAGCATTACATCAAACTGTGAAAATAAACATCAGTTTAGAAACAAATTACATACACAAAGGAACATTCCCAACTACAGGTTTCTTTCACAAATGTTAAATTAACCTAACAAAAATTTAAGTCTGAAAGAAAAGTTAGACATGAAAGTTAATCATCTCAAGCAAATGTTAATGCAGTTTAAAAGGCCTAGAAAATATAGTATGCATGGTTAATAATATACTTTGAATTCTACCATGTAGGAAATTGTACAGATCAGGTATGTAAACAGGAAGTTAGTTAAAATCTACTTAATGCATGTAAGGTCACAATTACAACCAAGTGATTCAAATATTTTACATTTTTAAATTAAGAATGTGCATATTTTACATGGTTTGGATCTGAACTTATATTTTGGACATCATACTTTCACTAATATTACTTGACTTTAATGTGACACGCTGCTTATAACCATAATTTCCTTTAGAAAAAAAAGCTGTTAAGAAAGCACTCCTTTCTTGGATGAATGCCGCATTTCTTTTTTTCATTATTTCTAATCAAAAATATTTAGGTCTCATCAAAGACAACAAAATACAAACGTTTAGGGAACAGAAAGTGAGATTACACTCCAGCTGATGGTGTTTAAAAATGGTAGGTGACATATGTTTTGTCCATAAAAAGGTCCCCAAAACTCCCTTTTCTTCATAAAATGATGAAATCACAGAAGTTGACAAAAAGACTCTGTTGCCTATGCTGATATGTAAATATAAGTAATTCTAATTCATGCTAAATAGGTAGCAATATTTACACACACATAACGCACCTCTTAAACACCTGCTGCTGACAGATTTGCTGTTGACAGTCTATTAGAGACTGCCTCTTGTCCAAGTTCCTCCAGCTGAGAACTTGGCTTATGCCTTCCAAGTTTGCCTCCCAACTCTGTGTCTTCCATATCAAAAAGCTGGGCTAAATTTATTTAGCATCTATATAAAAGATGTAAAGCCTTCTAGAACATCTAACAGAAATAAGATTATTTCAAAACATGTCAAAGATTTATTTTATTGGTTAGTCATTCAGAGTTGACTAATAAAGTATCACTCAGTATGTAAAGATGTCTTAGCTTTCATGTCAGCTTTGTTCTTTAGTTACTACTTCAAATCAGCTCTCAGGACTACTTTTTCCCCCAGTCTTCAAAAACAGTCTATACTCCACTGAGCTGATCTAAAATTCAAGTCACCACAGACCATAGTATTTTACCAATGTCCTGATCGCTTTTCGAAACCAATTTAAGTAAAATGGAATTGCACTAAATATATACCTGGCAACAGAAATTCCATCCACTGTTGGAAGAGAAGTGTTGCAGGTATTCGTGCATTTCCAATTACTTTTGTGACCTTAAATGGACAACTATATTAGTTTTACCTTCAGGGCTTTCTGAACAGCAGCCTTCTTCAAGCCATCAGGGTTAAATTCTAATGGATTATGCTTTTAAGTCAGGAGAGAATGAACATAGGAAGGGTTAATAAGTCATGCAATGAAGCAATCTCACTAGGTTAATTAATTATGACATGACAATATAGGCCAAAGTGGGAAAAAATCAACCTAAAAAACCCAAAAATCTTTAAAACAAAACAATGAAGGAACAACAGCAACAACAACAAAAAGTCTAACAAAACTTTTTTTTTCTTCCTCTTGTCATCTCTGAATGTTTGTATTCTGCTTTAAAACTCATATACTCACTTTCAGTGCACTTATATTTCCCTTACCAGGTTTTTTTTACCATAATAAAGAAAATTCACAAAACAGGTTTTATTGAACGCCTGATGTCCTATGGACTGCCCTCTGAATGAACCTTTATTAAATTTGGTTAAGTCTATTTTCGCAACATAGAAGCTTCTCTGATGACAAGTCAAGTAATTATGTGAAGGAGTCCTTTTAAGAGAGAAATTACAATGCTGAAAGTATTGACAAGACTTAGATTATTATAAAAGTCAAAGTTGTCTGAGCCTCTTCAGCAGATGAGCGATACAAACAGCATGCTAACTAGAATGAAGGTCTACTACTCTACTTGAATGAAGACAAGCAAATAAACTAACAACAGAAATTTGAATTGATTTAGCAGGACAAAACCTCTCACTACTTTCCGTTAAAATAAAATTGAAAAAATTGCTTAATTAAGAATATTACATTGTTCTTCAAGTGACACGTAAAGTACAAAAATGTTACAGAAAATCTTCATTCAACTCATAAGAAAGTTTCAGAGAACAGGATTTTGAAATAAAACAGATTTCAAGTTAGTATACTTATAGCTGGCTTTTTCTTTAAGCACAAAGTTTTGTTTCAAGGGAGAATTCTGCTTTAAAAGCTGTAGTGTGTGGCAACAAAAAAATTGCATAATGGCCTTTTAAAACATGCTGGTTTATGAACAGGAACTGGTATTATCAATGCTCTGCCAAAAGAAATGCCTTTCTGAAATTCAAATCCAAAAGTGACTAAAATTTGAAGAGAGATGTAACCTTTATGCAGAAATACTTTCTTATATTTTCTTTTTCAATGTCCATATCCCAAAGTTGTCCAATATACATGACAAGATTCCCAGCATTTAGCTTAAAAATTTCTGTCTCAGAACAAACATACTTCATGATGAAACTGAAGAAAATCAGAAATAAGGTTTGGCTGGTTTTATGGGATTTTTTAAATAATCATTTTTCTTAAAATAAAATTAAGGAATATTCTACAGCTATTTACCTGTATTGTACTTAAAGACCTTCCAAGATGCAGACTGAACAGCATCCCTAGACCGATCAATCCTAGTGTTTAAATATCCTTTTCGTTAGAAAATTTTTTAAGGCCCAATGAGTATGTTCCTTGCTGGATTTTATGCACTGTTTCTTGTTTTCTGACACACGTGAAAAAGTCACTATGTTTGCAGCAGCCTTGTATCATTTCCATCCCCATCATTACTTCCTAATGCTAAACTCTCTTCCTCTGCTAGTCACATTTACTGGCTTTCTTACTATCATTACAGCTGTCCGCCACATCTTAAATTGCTGCAGCCAAAATTGGAGCCTTAGTAACGGCTAAGTAGAACAGAGGGATTAGTCCATACATTTTACAGGCTACACTCCTCTCTTCTATACACAGGACGGCGTTTGTCTTTCATAACAATATGATACAGCATGACTACAGATCTGTCTCTGTGGGCTATCCATCAGACAACTATTTCCATCCCATATTTATATGGATGCAATGACTGTCCTCTATGGAAAAGTACCTTATTTTTCTAGATCATACCTGCAATTCATCAAGATAATTTTGAATCCTAAACTGCCCCTCAACTTACTAGCCATCTTTCCTTCACGTCTGCACCTGCATATTCAGTACACATCTTTTTTTCCCCCGTGTTATTACTTCAAAGAATTTTAAAAGTCAAAAACAAACCTATGTGATCAATTATAAAGGCAGACAACCAATGATTCCTGGATAATGAACATGTCTCAATTCCTCTGGAATCATAGCAATGATAGGCCAAGAGGGACAGCAGCTGGGGCAAATATGTTTAAGCCAGACTTGAGGTTTCAAGGGAAGGAACTTCAGGTCCATGAGCATGGTGGCTGAAAGGCTGGGCAGGAAGAGACTAGGAGAAGAAAAGGGAGTATTCAATATAAAAAGCCAAGAAAAGGTCTTCCCCTGGGTGACAGAATTGTCTTCCTATGGTTTTGAGTGTCTCTGCAGTCACAGGAAAAGGGAACGGCTATCCAAGAACTACACTGATAACTGACACAGCGGAATAAATCAAGTTTCAGGTTAGCGTTCTGTAACAGCCAGTGACATTTGCAGTAAACCCTAATAACAAAACCATAAATTACACCACAACAAACAAGCTGTTTTGTTATTAAGCTAGATCCTAATTCAATATGCTTTGGAGTACAACTTGTTACTTCTGTTGACTCACTAAGTCTTGCTTGGGATTAAAATGGGGCTTTAGAAGTTTCTAAATCTGTGAGCGCATCCTCAATTGATAACCAGAAGACAATCACTTATCTGTAAGAGCCGATTTAAAATTTGGATAATTTATATGTTATATAGACAACAAATTAGAAGAAAAATTGTTATGAATAAATCATAAAACGTATGATAAAACATAACACACATCATAAAACTAGTGCTACTCACTTTCAGAAATTATACTAAGAACACTACTCATGTTCCTTAACTGCAGGTAAATCAGATTTAGATGGGTGAATGTCTGAATTAGGTGTCATGAACCTAGGTTCCCAGGAGTCAATAAAACTGTCTAGAAAGGAACAGAGAGCACTCAGGGCATTGGATTTTCCTCTCCCTATATAAAGTGAGCCCTCTTTCAAACAATTCCCACCCCCCTCAAGTAACTCATGTTACATGCTCATTAGATATCTGAACTTGCAGGTGTGAATGTTTGCTTAACACTTCGTGTTTAAAGATGCTCTGAAAACAAGATGCAGTTTTATAACTGCTGAAGCTATCTCTGGGTTACTACAGTTCTCTCCTCACTCCTGGCCTCCAGCTGAATCTCATCCTCTTGCTTGTTGCAAGACTAGCACCCATGCAACTGCAGAACAAGGCAGTTCACAGTGCTGTTGAAGGAAATTCAGACCTGGCTATCCTAAAACGGTTGCTGTTCCACTCTGACTCACAGATCGCTTCAGGGATTTGGAAAGTTTTGTTGAATGTCTAAATAGATGTTGTGATATGCAGATCACATGCCCTAACGCAAAGACCCTAAGACCAACAAAAGCATCAGGGATACACTCTTTATCAAGCATTATTTTTTTAAAATTATTATTATTTTTAGGATGTATCTAGTATTTTTATAACTAAAAGAAACAGCAACTACGTATCAGTTTTAATACCAAGATAACTGAACTATAGCTTGTGAACTGCACTACTTATTACATTTTTAACAAAATTTGGTAATGGATGTAACTTTTTTTCATACTTTAAAATTAACTTCTACATAGAAACTAACTGAAAGGACCACAGAAAAGGGTTTTGTTGGCATTTGGGAGGGAGGCAGAGGGGAAGGTGTTTTTAAATCCAGGTTGATGTTATGAGCCAAAAGTACCTAGCCATCAACAAATTTATCTGCACAATCTACAATGGCATACCCATCTCCCTCTGGCAAAGGAGTTCTCATTCTGAACAAATTCAAAGCTCATTAACTTCTAATAATCTTATAACATTAAATTCAAGCAAAATACATTAATTGGTCGTTCTGCCTAGCCTGGATTTTCTTAACTACAGACTAATTTGAAAAAAAGAAAAGGAGCTTGGGAATTTGCAAAACAAGGAGCACCATGGAGTGAAACAGAATTTACAAGGGAATTTATAGTTTGGGGAGCACAAAGAACCATACCCATTTTTAAAGCAGTACTTGAACCACTGTGGAGAGGTTGCAAGTTCTTACAAACATTGAGTGCATCACCTTCTAAAGCAACTATAAGGATGTTGGTTGTAAGACTTATTATTTTCATTTCTTTGCAATAAGAGCCAACAATTCACCAGCACACAGTGTGCTAATATAATATGCATTGTATAGTATGCATCTCATTTCTCAATGAATGAGCAATTTAAGTTAAACGTAAAAGCTTTTGCAACAAACTCATCTTGGGTTTTTCTCATAAAAAGTTATTTACTTACCCAATGATATGCTGATCAATGAAACTTAAATAGCCTTTAAAATGCAATAAAAATAGCACAAAAACAATGCACACTTGTTGAAACCATGCAGCAAAACAAATTGCATGCTCTCATTCCACTAGAGTGAGTGGCTTTAGTAGCACTAATCCACACTCTGGCAGATAAAAGGTACAATACAAATAATACCAGAGAACTCACAAATAGTGCTCTATAGAGTGAGGTAGTGTTTTCACAAAAGACTAGTCCCGATGCTCTCCTCTCTTTTAAGTATCCACACCCAAAGTTTCCCTCGTAGATACTCTTAGGAAGATGGAAATGGAAGGAGAAAGCAGAGTGATGGGATTGTGGCAGAATGAATGCATAAGCAGCTTTACTACACAAAAAAGTTAAGGAAAACAGTCAAAGGATTCCAGAGAAAACAGCAGATAACAAAAAGTAAGTTAATATTTGCCATTTCAAATAGTTTTATCTGTTAAATGACTTTCTGTAGTGCACCAAGGTGAAAAGGTTTTTATTATTATTATTTTTAATTAATTATTAAAAGATATTTACCCACTTTCCAAGTTTACTCTTGGTAGTTCAGATTTATATGGCAGATCCAACTAAGTAAATTTAGAGACCAGCCTTCTACACTGTTTCTACTTCACTTGAAATATATTTCAGATAAATCATCCTAGTGTCTCAGAAACCCACAAATAGGATACATCTGTGCGAAACAAATGCCTGTGCTGGGGATTATCCACTATAACTCAAACAAAACAAGGCTGATGACAAGATCTACAGTGTACCAGTGATAAGCATTAACTTAAGAAATCCATTTTGAAGGTAATAAAACGTACTTATTCATCTAGGAAATATTTCAGCTGTAACATTAAAGTTGCGGACAAAAGTCTTCAAAACTATTAATAAAGGTCAGTGTAATTTTAAACTTCATTCTCTTTGAACTTTTTGCTCTCCATAAACACAAGCAATCCCAAAAAGCAATTACTCTTGCTGTTATGCTACATGACCCCAGCAGTGAACATGACACAACATGAGAAGCCGGATGACTTTCATGTTTAGTCCTGTGAATGTTGTTCCATATTAGAATCAAATGGACATAAAGTTGTACTTGCTATAATTCACTGCAGTTTCTCTAGCAGCTCCATTACATTATCTAAGCATTGTCTTTATAGAATCTATAGGAATCTCTTCAGTTCCCCCACATGAAGTCTTCCCGTGATATTTTTCCCCCCACCTAACTGTGAAGCTTTTCTGTATCTGCTTTTGGACAACCTGAATTTAACACAGTACTGTATTATTTTACTGTTGTAAATTTGTAAATGGAATTTTCAATTGTTCAGTGTTACATACTTATTCTCAATCCACTCAGGCAATATTGTACTGTAGAGAGAACATCAGTCCTGCTCCCAAATTTCCTAACTGGTCAGCTTTGTGCAAGGAACTTCCCCTTTCTGTGCCCTAGAGTTTAGAGATCTACTGATCAGAGTATGGATCAAGACACTGAAATTAAAAGTCCCCAAAAGTAGGTGTAACTCAAGACTTGCAGACTAACCTTTCTGAAGGAGGGAGACAATGTTACAGAATGTTTGTTTAAAACAGGAATGGAAAAACCTACTCTTATGATAAAGCCTCTATCTGTTGCAAAAGCTAATCTAATACAGAGAAGCAGAGTTGTACGGAAAAAAAACTGGAAATTGTGGATGACAGAACTTTAAATTATCCATTTTAACGGATATATTAAACTTGTTACAGTTTGCATAAAATCCAGTAGTTGAACAAGAAAATACAGAAATGGGTTCAATTTAATCTAGTTCACAAAACAGATGGCAGACAGAATTTTTCTGTGTGTTGCAGTATTCTGAAACTGATGTTAAGCACACCATAACTCTATTCTCTTTCTGCTTACTCTATACTATGTTAATTCTACTCTTTTACTGCTAAGTTACAGACTTCCACTGAATTCAACACAGTGAGGTTAAAAAGATAATGCAGGACTCTATTCCAAATGAGCTGCATCTTTTTAGCTTTTAAGATAACCTATAAATATTACTTCCAAACACTCAAACACTGTTCTGTACACCCTGGAACAGACATGAAATCACTAATCAGTGACGTAAATTGTTTAGGCTATTAAAGTTTCATTTGTTACCACTCTGATGCAGCGTTTTAACTGACATTTAAAATGAGGGGACAAATTTGCAAAATGCATGCAAAAAAATCTGAGGCTTTAAAACTTTATTCTATGATGTGTATTTTAGTCATCACTTCCAGAATTTCTCATGCAATAGCACTGCTGAAAAACAGCAAAACTCAGTGTTATGCTTCACATATCTATTTATGGTAGGGTTTACTTTATTACTGCCACCATTTACAACCAGGAACAGTACTAATCTGAAATAAAACTACAAAACAGTCTGTGCTTGTCATAAACAAGCTATTTCACAGTCCCATAATAGAATCCATATAATGACAGAACCATCTATTTTTTTTGGTATTGTATTTTGCACAAGCAAATAAACAATACTCAAAATGACAACCTGACAGAAATCTCTTACAAGTATTCTGCCACTGGTAACATCAACTGCACAGTATTGATTTCATGATGAGAACCTCAGTACCTTGAAGTCTACCACAGATATCCTAAAGCAAAGCAAAGCAAGCAAGTTTACCTTAACTCAAGGAAGTGGGCCTTTTCCCAGTTAGTTCCTTAAAAATCCTCATGCTAGTCCCATACTATTTATGGAAAACACTGTGTAATAAAAACATGCAGCCTTTCAAGTCCAGGAAAGGAGCATTCTTTAAAGAAAAATCACACTGATTAAAGGGTAATGTTTTATTAAAGATACCTCTGTAATACTGTACTACTAGAAATGTGGACCTTACATTACACGTTTTGAAACAAGAAAAAGTGTAAAAAACATGGCATAATGTGTGTTAGTAAGCAGTGTGCCATACTACCAAGCAAGACATGCTGGAAGTACGCAAGAGATACCCATGACAAAAGGGTATCTAGCAGAATATAACTTACAGGCAGGTTTCTTGCTGAGTCCAAATAGAGAATAAGCAATGCAGAAGAAAGCCCATCATTGGCTTGGTCTTTATCAGCTCTAATGCTTGTTAGCACCTAAACCAAAAACATACTGTAAGCCTTTCTGAAAGTCAAATAATGCTATTATTTCTTTGCCATTCCTGAAAAATATTTTTAAAACGTCTCCCAAAATGCAAACATACACAAATGCACGCTATGAAGCATACAACCAAAGTTTTCAAAACTCATATATATATTTCAAACCCATTTCCTAATTATTTTTTTTAGACTGGACAGATTATAATATGATATCCCACTTCATCTCCCAGGCTAATGAACTATTAGCTAATACTCTCAAACTATAACATTAAGAGGACGAAAAAAGCATTTTAAAATCCCTTGGCCACAAGAGTACATTGATAGTTATGACTGGTTTGAGATTTCTAAAGATAAATAGCCTGGAATAAAGTTACAGGTTTATACAAATTCGCAACAACTAAAGAATTAAACTAATTAACAACAATAACAAAAAAAGACCCAACACCAAACAAAACAAAAACCCCACACAACAAAAACCACCCCACAACAATTAAGATTAGGATAAAAGAAATGTGTTCCTTTAATACCTTGTCTAGATTTTCAGCAGTTGGCATCAATGTGAGCCATTCCAGTTTTAAATGCAATTTTCCTTTGGACACTTCATCCAAAGTAAACCACTAAAAGTTAAGCAAAGTAATGTGAAATAAACTGAAACCAAACAAATACATTATTGCAATTGGTGGCTCAGAACATTTAAGGAAATGCTAAGCTCCACTAGAAGTCTCGTCGAGCTGAAGTCTGCATAACCTGAAAAGATCTGATTGATTGTTTAAACTGTCCTATTTCACACTAAATATTACAACACAGAATAACAAAAAATGCCATGCAAACCTCTATGTTATATTGTAAAATATTTTTTAAAATATCAAGAGAATTCTTTAAGTTCTGTAAAGATGTTCTGTAAATACAAATCCTGCATAACATTACTATAAAAATCTCTCTTACATATAGGACAAAAATTAGCCTGTTAAGTCTAATAATAATTAAACCAAACAATTAACTATCTCCTGCAAGAAAAAGCTCTCACCAAATACATGTTACTGGTTTTTGCATTTACCAACTAGTACTCTTAAAACCCTAAGACAGAATAATGGCATTATTCTTCAGATATCACCAGTTCAGGTATCTCTTAAACTACTGTACCGATCATCAGCAAATCTATTTCTATAGCATTAAGGTTATTCATGTATATACAGGAACTATCGCCAGGAAAACAACAATAATACAACAACTACATACACAGCATATGGGTTTCTTTAAACCAAAACTTAACTGAACACTTACCTCATCTAGAAGACGCTCCTTTTCAACTTCAATTAAATCTATCATCAAACTAGAAAAAAGAAAAGAATACGTATTTTAGCCAAGAAGCAAAAGAATCTAATACAGAACTCAAACCCCACCCTGTGCTTGCTGAGTATCGAGGCTTCCACTGAGATCAAAAGAGCAGAATACTATTCTTTTAGCTCCTAAGAGAGGAAGAAGTAGGGAATGAAATGGCTGAACAAAGATGAATGCAGGATAACAGAAAATATGCCTATACTAGAGCACATTTTGTAGCTATGAGGGCAACTGGCACTATATGGCTCACATACATATGACCAAACTCTCAAAACGGTGACTACATCCAAACTACCCACTGGAAATAGCCCCTGGACGTACGCTATGACCAAATTCATGCCTTGGCACTGTTTGGGAGAGTGCTCGTTCACACAAGCTAAAAACATACCAGGAAATCTGCTAAAAATTAAACAAGGCAGACAACTGCATGCCAGCGCATGAACATTTGTCGTGGTTTTTTATTTTATCAGTACTGATGTACACGCTATGCCACTTCCTCCCCCCAACCACTTCAGTGTAAGATTAGGGAAGTGCAAAGAAAAGAAGCCTTTGTACTACCTACTTCTTTATTTTAATGAGAAGAGAAGTAGGTACTGTTGCTCCTGTTAAGAGAGAAGGAGCTGGAAAGATAAGGGAGTTCTACTCTGTATGGAAAGCAACAATGAGAAGCTCCAAAACTCTGCAAGAAATAAAGGTGACAAATTACTGGAGAAAGAAGCTGACTAAAACCCTGAAACGTTTATGGGTAAACACTAAAGGTAGGCCTATGGAATCTAAGAGTGAGTAATGTTTGCAAGAGCATTACAGTAAAATTTTTTCTTTAATCAAATAGTTAACATCAGCTCTTAGAGAAAAATAAACTGCAAGATAGCCATTTAAAAACTATGAAGATGAGGAAGATACACAGTTTTACAGCTATATTAACTTTGCCTGAAGAAATAATCAAGACTTAGCGCTAGCTTACAAACATTAAAGCAGGTAGGGCACAATCCCTAACAAAAAAAAAAAAAAAAAAAAAAAATCCCACAAAACCCAAA
>JAVJGI010000050.1:60973191-61031618 GCA_035590275.1 Ibycter americanus
AAAAAACCAGGTAGGGCACAAACCCAAAAAAAAAAAAAAAAAAAAAAAAAAATCCCAGAAAACCCAAACAAAACGAACAAAAAAACCCCACCCAATCCTTTTTTTTTTTTCTGGGTACCCACAACACTTACCTTATTTTTTTAAAAATATGTGAACATACAGATGTGTATATACACAAACAAGCACATTGTATCTACATATATGAAGGAATTGGGGAACTATTTGCTACCATAATTTTGAAAAGATAATTTATAAATACAGTAATTTAGCAGAACTGCAACTGCGATAAAATGCAAAAAGAAAAAAAAAAAAAGACTACATCAAAATATTCCACCTCTTTTAATACCTACAAACATATTATCCATGACATTCCTTTATGTTATGTAACGAATATCCATTACCTTCCCAGGAAGTCATCTTTATCTGGATCTTCATCAAAGAGCTCAATCTCCAGCTCCTGTCCTGGATGTTCATATACTAAGGCCTGGAAGTACAGTAAGGTGGCACTGTCAATGGTAAAACTAATTAGCTTTGTTAAATGGCATAGTAACAGTAAAACACTGAACTGCAGTGCACTTGTGTATTAAAACTTATCAATAAGCAAATACTTTAAAAAGATGCAATTAACGAGCAGAGCAAACCTAAGAGCTTTTCTGATGTGATTTGCTGATGTTGGCTTTAATAGACTAGACTGCTCTTCAGAATTACTGATGCTTAGCCTAGACAAAAAAGTGTATACATCAATGGAGAATATCTGTTTTGTTACAGAACTTTGGGCTTTTAGAGGGAGATATCAAGAAGCTCCTCGAGGAAGTCTCCAGAGTATCATCATCAACAAAAGAAACTTTAGAAGACAAATTTATAGAATGCACAAAAAGGTATTTTTATGGGTTATACCTCATAAACTTCATTCCATTTTGGATTAAGATTTTCTTTGATGACCTTGCTTTGGAAAATCTGGTTGCCCACACGGATGATTCCATAAGGATCTGACTTCCCCTTGACAATCCCTTTTAGGTAAGTATCTTTCCCCTCCAGGTCCTGAGCTTCTATAAAGTGTATCCTTAGAACACCCTGAAAAAGGAAAAGGTAAGTTTAAGTAGTAATCTGAGAAGTATGCTACTTATTTTTTAGTCTATACAGTTGAACTAGATTTTAGCAAGTAATATGTTTAAGATTCTAACATAACTAAAAAACCCTTATTGGCGTTATTATGAAACATTAGCTCAACAGAAATTATTTATAAATTAAATTAATTATTTTAAGTGACTGGATTCATGATAACTTGTACTACTGCAGTAACTACATTTAGAAATTCATACAGATGTGTGTATCTTTAGCAGTTACTACTACAGAAAAAGCTAAATGTGAAATTATTAACAGAAACATGCTTACCTTTGGTATAGGAAACCGCAACTGAGCAATCTGCACTTCACTGACAAGGGGGACTGTAATTCTATTTGGAAGGACCAGGTAGTTGGATATTATATCCAATATTATTGTATCTGATAAACCACTGTTGGAGAAAATAATCCTCAGTTACTTCATAAGAATTAAACATGTTACGTCACACTAATATATTCCTTTTGCTGCTTAACAACCTAAACGGAGAATATATTTGTCTTTTTATGGGGATAGAAGACACATCTGGTTTTCGAAATTTTAAAATAACGGATTGTTGCAAAATGGCCACTAGGTGGGAGCAGCTGACACAGAATAGCAGAAACCACAGAGATGAATACAAAGTTCTCATTTCCTTGCCACCACCAAGTTCTCCCCTCACCCCCGCCTTTTAAAGCCATCCAGGGTAAAAGGCTATTGCATAAGTTTTCTTGCCTGCATTGCATATAACCAAGCAGATGTTAACTGTTAATCTGCTTTTCTATTTCAATAATGATTTAACTGTCCCTGTAAGTTTGGCTAACCATTCCTGTATTGTTATGAAACAAGTTGTCCTCTTGAGCTGGGAGGACCACCGTTTAAAACAGAAAAACAAAAGAAAACATGCTCCGAATAAAATGTAGCCTAGGGAAGCAAAACAGGTTTTGTTCTGGCAAAAAGGGAGTGGCAGTACAATCATGCTGGTAATGAATCATTTAAAAAACCCAATCCCACAGTCCTCCACAAACACAGAAGAGAAAGATTTCCTAAGCTATGAGTTCACCCAGTTGGGTCTGAACTGACAACAAATCGGTACGTTGTCAGACCAACACCACCGGTTACACACATTGCCTACACTGGCAAAAAGGCTGAACTGGAGTGATGCAATTCACCATAGAAGACAAGTATCCAGGAAGATTTTAGGGTTATGGACAAAGGTTCGGAGAGAAAACTACAAAAATACTTGAACTGCAGGTGCACTCTTGCTAAAGGTGGTGGAGCTGCTTCAGGGATGAACGATTTCTCCTCCTAAACACACTTTATGATTCTCCATTTACAGTTGTTATGAAATTAAAATGCAGATATTTGATTACTTAGAAGATTTTTCAGATGAAGCACTTGTGTGTAATTGCCTTGAGAAGTTGTTGCAAGTAGCTCTGACTCAGCAGTTAGCATATATATAAAAACACAAAAGCTGCAACGAAATGTAATACATATATATACTATATATATGTGTATATGTATACATACACACACATTTTCATTTGGGAAGAAAATTTCATAGTGAGCAATAAATGTATTATGGTAGAGATGGGTAACAGAATTAATCCATTAAATACAATCTGGCCCACTGATTCACACTGATCTTTCATGCCAGACATTTGCAGCCTCTACAGCCTGCAACCCCTTGGCTGCCCGCTTCCACAGTAAATATAGATGAACTACGATACACGATACAACATGGCTGACTTTAATGGCATCCAGTACAATAGGAACAGAAGAAACTCAAGGCTGCATCAAGATCAATGGACAGGTCTGTGCAGACCCTTCTATTCTCTGAAAGAAGCAACAGTGGACAATGTTAAGATACTGCTCAGAGGAAAAATTCCCTCTCCACTTCTGTGAATTAATTCACACCTGTCCTAAAGAGGAGTCTTCATTTCCCGTCCTCACTTGCAGAGCTCATCCAATCATATTTACAAAGATTTTCATTCTAAATGAACACTGAACCCTACAAATCTAGTTTCAGTAAGACAACTACGACAAGAAGATAATCATGTTTGAAAATAAGTAGCTTCCTTTAGTCATCACTGCAACATGTTGCTTTTCAAATTTTTTCAGTTCCATTTTGCTAAACATCGTTTTCAACTTGTGTATGCTAAAACTTCCTCTAATATAAGCCAAGAAAATAGAACCCATTGTTTTGTTAGAATTGCAATGTTTATCTTAAAATTTTAAGTCAACTAGCCTAACATTAAAATGAAAAAAATAAAAAGCTGAGGTGATAGTAACGACACAAGCAACAATCACACTTTTCAAAATACAAACCTGACGACAAATCTCCAGTAGGTAAGTTTGCTTTGTTCCTGCTTTTGTTAAGTGTCCCTACCTGGCAAGAAGAGAAAGCTTTGCCTTTATGCTCAATACACCACATGCCTTAAGAAGAGATGATTAATGGAAAAAACTAACTGACCTAGGTCAGAGAAAGCAAATGAGCAATGCAAGAGAGGCAATGGTACCAGAGCTGCCTTGAAAGAAAGGTTATCGTGCTCTTCTCTACTATTTCGTTAAGATCACATACATTATGAAATAAGCTACAGGCATAAATAAACCTATCCTAGAGTAGCAAAAGGTTCAGATTGACTAATGTTCAAATGGTGCTAGAGCGTATCTCCTTAAATAAAACAAAGAAACAGCCTGAAGCACTACACAGCCCAGTCACTGGGAGGATTCACAATCCTCTATGCTAAGACCAAACCCCAACTCTATGATTCCAAAGGTCAGTCTTACAATTTTATCCCAACATAATTGCTTGAATTTCACTAAAACATCTGAGAAATACGAAGAACGAGCCAGCATTAATGGAGTTTCACAGAATTTTACACAAAGAAACTGGACTCATAGGAGGCAGTAGATACTCTGTCTCTAAGTAATGAAATAAATGAATTCTAAAAATAACATGACACTTTCAAGCTGTTTAAAACGTATCAAACCAAATATTAGCCAACTGGGATGCTCCCAGATGGAGAGTATTCTTCAGGAATACATGGCAAAAGTAACAACCTTTTGCCATTATTTTATTACTTAAACTAAGAGGTCTGATCTATGGAAAACAGAGACAAATCACTGATGAAGCAACAGAGGAAGATGCATCAATTTAAACCCTTATGTTGATGCATCACCAATAAACAGTTTCTTAAGACTGTAAAACTCTTAAGTCATTGCTGCTAAGTACAATTATTCACAAAAATGACAGAAGTGCGAAATGTTTCATGTATTTTATGTAAGTGTCTTCAGAAGCTCAATTTCATTGCAGGAAAATTAACTGGCAGTTACCTACTCTTTTGTATTGCTCTCTATTTAGTTCTACTTAATTTTTAGTGACAGAATAAACAGCTATGTATTTTTCCTGCATCGTCTTTATTTACACTGCAGAGACAGCACATCTCTGACTGTATAAAGTATTTTTACTATATCTCAAGCAACCGTAACATAATTCATCTTCCCATCATCCACATACCTTCCTGACAGCACTTCAGTATTCTCACAGCCTGGCTCCTCCTCACATAGAGATTTTAATTCCACTCCACTGTAAGCTATACTACTGATGGAACATGAATTATTTTTGTGTCCTTCTCCTTGTGGAGTCATATACAAATAGCAATGGAAGTTGTTAACAGCTCACAGGGAAGCTTCTAGCAGCAAATGCAGAAATTCATTTAGTAGAAGGCATTTGCAAACAGAGTACAAACAAGTATTTTAGTGTGCAGCCAACAGCAGTAGGATGAAAAAGGTACCTGTGGCAGCAGCAATCTCTTCACTGTTCAGCACTGTTTACTACAATATGTCAAGTCGCCCTACCAAACCATACAATCTATCTATATAGATAAGAAAAACAAATTCAGCACTGAAGAAATGTCTTGGCAAAACATAACATGAGTCACCTCAGTTACAGTTTCTATAGAAACTATACCACATCTAGACGGCATGATTTTATGCATATGTGGCCAAGCTTGGTTGCTCTGGAAACCATAAAATCAAGATACTTAGCGAGAATTTGTTTACATCTGAGGTTTTGTGTTTGCAGTCAGGCAAACATGTAGCCTGATATAAATCTCAGGAGCCTATAAGCTTAAGTACTAAATGTGAGTTTATTAGTGTTATGTCAAAAAAGCAAATTATTACTCAGTAGCTGTATTTTGGAAACCATCTTCTCACTCATCAAGAAAACCTCTTTCCTTGGAGGCAGCCTTAAGCAGGCTTGAAACATAAGCAATTCTTGCAACCATTAACCTACTTAATGCGAGTTCTAATTTCGAACTGTTCAACTGGGATTCCGTGCAATGGTTTCACACGTCTAAGCAAAGCAAGAACTGTTTCAGTCATGTAACAGAGCACTAAAGGATTAATTTAATACCTAAATTCAAACTCATTTTTAAACAATAAAAAAGTAATTCTGGAGTCAGCCAGCTCTTGAGAGTATGGAATCCAATAAAAGGACCAGTCACAAAATCCAAGTGTGTATCAGATCCACCCTTACTCCCTTAGCCATAGTCCCAATATTAAAAAGACCCTGGGTAACCATTACAACATGATAATTATGAATATACTAATGGATTTAACCTTATCAGGATTGCAATGACTCAAAGCAGCTTCGTTTTTACCTCTACTTCTGCTTTTTACTTTGGGGTTTTATCATGTACTATTTTGACAAGCTCTGAATAAGCCAAGCATTTTTTCTAGCTATTTATGGTCAATATTTTTGCTACTCCATTTGATCTTCACATAATAAACTGAAAGCTTTAAAAGTAAGTACTTGAAGAGATCAGAAAGTTTATTTAATTTAATTAGTGTCTTAAAGTATTTCTAACTACCTTTACACAAGCAACTAGAGAAGTATCAGCATACAAAGCCATGAGCCAAGATGCTGTGAACCCACTGGCATGAAAAATAAGGTGCTCTGTCTTTCTGTTGTCCTATGAGATGGCAGATAGGAAATTCACAAGATTCTGGAAATCTGGAAAGGCTGAGAACACTAAAAAAAGCACATTAAAAATTATTTTTTCAAAATCTTTTTAAGAAGTCCTATAGATAAACGTTTGATACATTTTCACTTGTAGTGAAATCACTACCTTCTGCATATTGAGCAATTTAATGTAATTCTAAATCAAGAGATAACTGCTCAGAATAATTAAACTTAAATTATTTAGCTGACGGTCTTCAGATTTTCTGGGGTTTACTTAGGTGGAAGAATATCAAACACTGCTTTACATATACTCACTTCAGTCCCGGAACATCCAGAAGATTGGTCAGTCCTGTCCAGTTAATTTCCAAAAGCTGTGAATTACAGAGAAGGGGTTGGGGGGGGTTAGGGGTGGGGGGAGAAAAGCAACTTAGAATTCACAACACTGAAGAAATAAAACCAATCACTATAGATTCTGATCAGTGGAGGGTTAATAACCAGTTTCCAGGATTTTCTTAAACAGAAAACTAAAACCTCTTCCATTCTAAATAATTTTTATCCACGTTTTTTTTAAAGTTATAAAAACAACTCACCATCCTCTTACCTACCCTTCCACACATACATATAAATACACACACGCACACTCCAATATACATGTGTACATAGTATCTACTACATACAACCAATATCAAGTAATGATATGTGGTCCTATTTTCTGAAGAAATATATTCATATTCACCATTGACCTGTTATAGATGGACAAGTAATCTACACGAATTTGCAAGTATAATAAACTGATGAAGAATCCCATTTGAGACCAGGAAAACAAGAGATCTAGAAGGCATGACAACAGAAGGAATAAAAGACTGGGATTAAGAAGGTGGAAGGAGGACATGACAACAGCTTGCAAACCGAGGATGCTGTTTTTAATGACAAAGAGATAAATTAATTCCACCGTTGATGCAGTAAAGAGGAAAGCTATCAACAGGATTAAGTATCAAAGTAAGAAAAATCCCCAGAAATAACTAATAGGGATAATTTATTACTAGATCATATATACTTCCTTCACTGAAAATTTTTATAGAATGTTAGACATACAAATGCTATAAAGCTACTTATTTTGTTTCAGGGCTGCTGGCATTAACAACTAATTTCTCATGTCCTTTTCAATCTTATAATCTTATTCCAGATAACAAAACTAACAGAACTGAGTTTTCTTATCTCCCTTCTCATTGAAACCTTTCTATTAACTGCATAGAAGTTAACTGAATAAAAGTAGCAAACAAATTCAAATCCACCCAACTACCACCATGCTTCCAAATCGACCTAACCTAATCCACCTAAGAACAACTGCATGAAAAAAGTTAGAGATACTCAGATCCCTCAGATAATAAACTAATTGTGGTGGTTCAGTTAAATGCTGAAACAAACCAACAAATCTTTACAAGAACCCATGTTGCATCTTTCCACAAACAGGCAAGAATAATCACCCTACATTCATTTTGTATTAAAAGAAAAACCTAGCACATACCCATTCTTTTAAAAAGGATCTATTAATAGTTTAGTTAGTGATTTCCTTTGTGAATATTTTGACTAAAGATAACACACAATACGTTTACTTACATAAGGAGCACTGTTACTTAATATACTTTTGTAATGGTGGCAAACTATTTCAACAATGTTACCTGTGAAGCACCTAGCCTATCTGTAACAAACAATCAAGCAGAAAAAAAATCATTATCCTTTCAATGGAAAAGGTAATAAGATTTAATAACTAAATATTCCAAAACAAAAGGCAAGACGTATCATGGGACATACTGCAAGAATCTACATGAGCCAGCAACATGCCCTTGCCACACAGGCGGCTAACACTATCCTGGGCTGCATTAGGAAAACCATTGCCAACAGGATGAGGAAGATGATCCTTCCCCTCCACTGACCAGTGGTGAGGCCACACCTGAGTGCTCTGTCCAGTTCGGACTCCTCAGTACATGGATATACTGGAGAGAGTCCAACAAAGGGCCATGAGGATGACTAAGGGACAGGAGCATCTCTCCTACGAGGAAAGGCTCAAAGAGCTGGGACTGTTTAGCACAGAGAAGAAAAGGCTCATGGGGGAACATGTCCATAAATGCCTGAAGGGAGGGTGCAAAGAAGACTAAGCCGGGTTCTTCTCAGTGGTGCCCAGTGACAGGACTAGAGGCAGTGCGCAGAAACTAAAACACAGGAGGTTCTCTCTGAACAGCAGGAAACACTTATTTCCTGTGAGGATGACTGAGCATTGGCACAGGTTGCCCAGAGAGGTTATGGAGTGTCTACCTTTGGATATTCAAAAAGCCATCTGGATATGGGCCTAGGCAACCTGCCCTAGGTGGCCCTGCTTGAGCAAGGGGTTAGACTAGATGACTTCCAGAGGTCCCTGCCAACTTCAGCTATTCTATGAGTCTGTGAACATATTAGAACAGAAAACAAACATTTGGTCCCACCCAGTGAATAAGATTAGGGTCTTCCTAACTATGCCATTCAGAAGGGTGAATAAACCTACAGACTTCAAGAGAATGCTTAAAATTTAGCACTTTCCCTGCTGATACCCATTCAGCAAATTGCTACAAGATTTTTCTTCGCCTCCTTCTTTTACCATATTACACTCTTGTGCCTTTGTATAGTCAGGAGAGCAGCAGAAAAAGACTCCTCTAATAAGGCATCTACCAAACTCTGGTGGACGACTGAAAGAAGCTTGCTTTCTTACTCCATCAATCAAAAGGAGTCCAACAGAGATCTGCTATATTTCAACATTTAGAAACCAACACACTTCGAACAAAATAATTATAAATTCATACAGATCATTACAGTCTATCCATTTGCTTCTCCTAAATGCAATTTCCTAAACCCTTCAGGATATTCATGTTTCCCAGGCTCTAAAAGAATGAATGAAAATCAAAACAATTTTTCATTCTGTCATTACAGCATCAGACAGAAAAGAATAACTCTCAGAATGAGCTAAACTTCATGATTTAGTTAAATTCATTTTCTTACTTCACATAATTTTATATTGTGTGGGTTAAAATGCAGTAAACAATAAATTTCTGCCAGTTGTATGTATTTTACTATATTTAATTATACCTTTGCATGCACACTTTTCCCCTCGCCAATTACAGAGTACTTCCTTTATCCATCCATTTCATGTACTCATTTTTGTCCAGGAATTATATTCAATATCTCAACAGATACAATAATGATGACATTATGATAGCAGAAAAAAAAACCCCACCAACATTTTTATTGTTCTGCTCTGACCCTTAAAAAGCACTTTCCCAAAGTATCCACAATAAAGTAGCAGCAGTACGGAGAACTGAAATGTAAAGCTTTAGACCCTTCACTGAACTATGAGTAACATGTTTCCTGTAAGCTTAATTCTGCGGCTTTAGAAATAACAAGAGCTTTCTAACAAGATACTGCAGAACTGACGCTACTGTGAAAACGCAGGCTGATTTTTAAGAGGTTTCCAAAATCATATTTTCCTTCCCAGGCACAGGACTTCACATTTTCCTTCGCTGAACTTCATGAGATTCCTGTTGGCACATTTCTCCAGCTTGTTGAGGTCCCTCTGAAGAGTAGCACAACTATCTGCTGCATCAACCACTTCTTCCAGTTTTAAGCAAGTAAACTTGCTGAGGCTCCAGTAGTGTCTCCAGAAGGTCAGAGGTCCTGTTTCAGATGTCCCCTCTCTACACAGAATCACACTAGATGCATATGTGAGGATAACTAAATTCAGCCTAAGCCAGCTACTTGTTCATATACATTTGTCATACCTGAAATCAGACTGTTGGAATCTAAAGTGAAACATACTATCATTAGTAGTTATACAGAGCCCAGTGCAGAGACTGCTGACTTTCATCATTCTTCAGGTGAAAGTGTGAAGATATCATTGGCCCAGTGCCATCTAGTATTCAATGTCTTTTTAAAGATATCTCATTTAAAATTAGTTTTGCCCACTTTCTGTTACAGTACTAGCAGGATTATTTTTAGTGAGAAAAGGCTAACATACCTTATACAAGAAAAAGCACGTACTTGAGCATGTAAGATGCAGGAACTGATGGGCTGCAGAATTCACATCATCACTTACCACGCTGTTATCTAACTATGCATTCAGATTCTAATAAACACACTGAAAGTTCAACTAGTACATGTGAAACTTTCCTACACTTCTGAAAACACTGATTTTTAGAAAATGCTTTTGAGAGGCTTAGGTTATCAGACTCATTTTCAAACACGCAAAGAGAAGGCTAAAACCACTCATCCAGTTTTCTCTATTCAGTGTTTACACAAAAATTCTGCCTTTCTTCCTTCCAATTTATCTTCCATTAGCATATAAGGCCTCTATCAATTATAGATCAGGCTGTCAGCCAAGCGCTTACAAGAAGTTGTGTGCAAAAGATGAACACACATTAGGAAAATAGTTTTGTAATTATCATTTTCAGCAAAGGAATGCACAATTAACAACTGGATTGGAAAGGATCTTCTTCAGGTAGGTGGGAGGCTCAGTTTGCTAAGGCACATCTATTTATGGAATGCTAGCAAGGCTAAGTGGCAGTAAGACCTTCCAGAAGTGGATGAGATCTTACCTAAAACTCATACAGTCTGAACACTGAACAGCCTTTTTCTTCTTCCTATGGTTTTTTTTTTTAAGTGTTATGATTTCTTTTCTACATGAATGTCAATTTAAAGCTATCAGGTTTTTAATTTGCAAATGCAAAGAAAAACTGTTAGAAATAATTTGTTGTAAAATGGGTTATTTTACATTGGTATGTAAGCTTTACTTGTACAGTTCTACAATAACAAACTATGAGCTAGAAAACACACAACATTAATACTTAAGAAAACTGAAGGTAATTTCAGTGTATTCTTCTTTGAAAATTAATGGTGCAAATTATTAGTATACGTTCTTCAAATCTCATGCTCATCTTAACTCTGAAAAAAAGTTAAGAAAGAAATAACTGAACCAGGACGAAAAGTCCAATTTAGCACGAATAACTTCAGTTTTGTACTACTTCCTCAATCCTGCAAACCCACAAATTTTTAAGTAATGTAACATACAAGTAGCTTGGTAGCAGCTGATAAAATTAACGACAACTTGTGTTTTCAGACTGGTTCTCACGTTCTAATCACAAGTTTTGGCATTACATTATATGACCCTTTAAAAATCTATGTAGACTACTGAGGCTCTGGAAGAAGTAATTTTATAGTGTTTTAAGACAAAGAATCCAGTTTATTAGATGATTTATTCCCTTTTTTGTTATTCATAGGTGAATTAGAAGGCAAATACACCCCATAAATACCTCAAAAAATTGGTCCTTATCCTAAGGTGTTCATACCTGCATCCCATATTTAACAGTTTTACATACTAATGTTTTCAGAGTAAATAGAAAATGAGAAAATATTTGCATTTCCTTTTGATTTTTTCATTCTTTGTTTAGCATATTGCATACAGCAGTTAACATGGCAGAGTCCTGTGCTGCCTCCTAAATAGACTTAACCGCATTAAATAAATCGAGCAACATAATGCATGTTGCAATTCGGCATGGAAAAACACCTCCTACACTAGACTGAAACATATATTGTAGTGGTTTCTGTATTAACTGCTACAACCCAAAACAAAACAAAGAACAACCTATGAGATAGCACAGAGAACTGCAAGGTTTTTCAATTTATGTGACCAAAAAGCATTTCAGAAGGTTGCAGCACAGCATATAGAACACATACACTGCTTATGGTACAACCTCACTATCAATACATTGATTATTACACACCTCTTCTCAAAAACAAGGCTACCAATTCATTTTGTCATCAGTCCTTAGACCATGAGGCATGTAAAAAATAATTACACAAAGTTACTGAAAAAAACAGTGCTACTAAGAGTGGCCCATTTAGACAAGAAATGCAATTAGCATGCAATTAGTACATATAAGATCAGAAATTTCTATTCATCTACTTATTGTACAGGAATAAACACAAATACAGAGGTCAGTTTCAGAAATGCTAAAGACAAATCCTTTTCCATCCAAAGTTGGAGTTCAGAAATTAAAAATCATTACTAAGGCTAATCATGTTACAGGATTATTAGAAAAGCTTTGCAAATAAACCTTAAGCCATGAAATGCTTTGGAAGGAATACAAGCCTTCAAACTCCTGGCATAAATCAAGCTTTCGCTACTTGCACTTTGAAGGTATGCTCTCCTCACAGACAAGATTTGCTATGTTTGCCCACCATTGTGCTTCCTTTCCAGTTTTACCAGAAGAGCCCAACAGTAACGAAGCATTGATATCACTGCAGTAATACACACTCTGATCTTATTCTACAGATATACTGACAAATGCTTTTTTCTTTTTATGTTGGTTTTCTTTTTTTGTTCATAGTCCAGCCAAATAACACGGATTTTCATTCTACATTTTGAGCATTACCATGCCATGACTTGCAAGACAAAACCCCCCTAACAGGTAGTTCTCACAGTAAGTTGAGGCAACGTCACCATCCTAAAAAACTGAAAAGCCCTATGGAGAAAAAGGGAGCAAGCAAGAAGACTGCCAGCTGATGAATCATTTTATGAAGTACTAAACAGAAAAAATTTCCATACTTTAAGAAAAGTTTTGGCCTATAAATCTCCAAAATAGCTTAACAATATTATTTCCTTCTCTGTCACAGCTTTGAGCAATGCAAAATTCTCTTAGTTCAGCTAAATTCAGGGAATGCCAACTGGTTCTCTGCAGCAGAACTAACAGGGCACTGGAAAGACTGTGTTCAGTATTTGTCACCAAGTGAAACTCTGCCAGGAGCCAAAAACGATGTGGTGTCTTTCCACAACACACTGCAACTGAGAGAGGTGATATGCCTTGCGGAGACTCTTACCAACCAGCTCACTGGCCTAGAGTGAGATTTCAGACACCAGTTACACTTTCCGACGAAGTAGTATGCGTGTCATGTTACTCAAAGCTCTTTCAATTCTTCCTGTGCTCACAGTAGTGAAAACAGATTATGTTTCCTCCCTGAAAACCAAGGAATTTGTGTCTTCTCAAATCTCTGTACTGAGAACAAATGCAACACTTACACTGAAAGAGTTTTAAAATATATATATATATATATCCCTGCAGCATGTAAGGAAAGGTAGGCTAAAAACTGATGAGCATTTTTATGTATTTGGTGTTCTCCATACCCTAGATGTGTAAAGATGCAAAAGGGAAAAGAATGTACTGGGACAAAGAACACACAGGGCCACAACTGAAGTTCACAGCAGCACAAAAGGCAGCCTCTAAACACTGCCAACCTTGTGGCTTGATTTGGTTGCCATGAACACTACTAATTCTCAGAAGAGAAGCCACAAAGTATTTTAAAATGCTAATGAACAACTTCCTGCTAATCAAGTTATGGAAGTATAAGTCTCCTGCAAGACCCGCTACAGGGCATGATGATACAATTCCATGGGACAAGTTGTGTTTCTTCTCAGAATTTTTTTATAAGAAGGGGACTAACGTGCCCTCTTCTGTTACTCCTGAATGGTCATGCAGAAACAGTACAATCTGTTAGTAAAACACAACCCATTACCACTGCAATGCTAAAGTGGTAACATTATTGTAATAATTTATTAAGTAACATTATCCAGTGTATTTCCCCAGTAAACATATAATAAACTCAGCTTCTCAAGCAAGGCTTGACTATACAATGCCATAGAAGGTAACAATGACGCTGTTTTTCATTATTCCTGAAGGAAACACACCGTATCTCTGCATGGGAGCCATGTTTAACAGTGCTGTTTTTCAGCTGTAACTGTCCAAAGATTTAAATGACAATTGCTGAAGATGGAAGATGTATAGTTGTGGGAGTAAGAGACAGAACAGGCAAGTTTTTAAGTTAAAGTGACCAGAAGAAGAACAGTTAGTCTTGTAAAAATCCTGCGTACCTCGCTATTCTCCACAGTGTCAACTATTCGAAGTTTCATTTCAAGCCAATTCTGTCTACTTTCTACCACTTTCTACCCTTCTACCAGTTCCACGTTTTGGTTTGCACCCTCATATGAGTACTGACACTCTCCTGCCTCCTCAGTGAGCCAGCCCAAGATGCTGAAATACATCTGAAGGACAGGAAATTAGTCACTTCTTGATGTGTTTAATATTTTGCCAGCTTAGGTCCTGAAACCAGTTTCCTTTAGGAGGAGAAGCTTCAACACTGGTATGAGAGACACAGTAACACTGAATGGGAGGGCACAGGGAGAAAAGATTCTGGTACAGTGGAAGCACCAACTGTAATGGCCCTAAAAACATCCCATAAGCTATCAAAACTAAAATATAAAAAATTTAAGTTATAGCAAACTGTAAGTACACAAAGTTACAGTGCAAATCACTCATCTTATAAGCAATAACACCAATTCTTAACAAATACTATAACAGTACCTATGCTTCAGAATTTATCCACGTGTTCCACAAACACCTTTAAAAGAGATTAAAAAGATTTGAAGCAAACATAGCAACAGTCTCATACATTCTGAGCGCATTTTTGATCAACTAAAAGCAAAAGAAACCAACGTTCTTCTGCATTCCACATAATCACTTTATGTTTTTTTTCCAGCTATTTCACTAGGACTCATTCTTGGTGCAAGCACTCCTTTTGAGTCTAATTTTCATCAGTACTGATAATTTTTAAAGTCACATTCAGCACTGAATTTTCCAAAGGCAGACAATATTAAATGAAAGTAAATCAGAATCAAATAAAGCAAAACTACAGGACAGAACAAATCTGTAAAGTGAGTAGAGGAAGAGCAGTACTCAAGTCAGCAAGTGGAGGACAAAACTGTGAATATAAAAATTGCAGCTTTGCAAGAGTTGCCCACTTTTCCTGGAAGGCATCCTGTTTTCCAGCCATTGTTTTTTAGAATAGTATAGGCATTTTCATATGTTTATTTTGTTGTTTTTATTTTAAAAAGAGAAAAGGGTTGGGTTAGGACATGCCTTCAATATTAAGTATGCCACTAAACAAGCTTTTGAAAATTACCAATCTGCAGTACAGCTGTAAGCCATATACACTTCTGTAACTAATCAAAAATCAAAATAATTAACTATGTGGTGTTTTGTTCTAAAAGAAAAAGATAACTACACTTAGAGAAGCAGAATATATATGGTAAATATACATAATGTTAACATAGTGAGAAATAATGCAAAAAACCCTACACATCCTATTTACACAGTGCTAACCTTTCCAGCATTGAAGCTCAGAGATCTAAAAGACTACTTCAAAACATTAGAATGCACATATTTCTCCCTTGAAATCTCTTACATATTCGGACATATTTCATAAGCTGATGAAACTTTCAGTACCTTCTTCACAATAGTAACAACAAAATACAGTATTTAAAAAGTTTCAAATAACATAAGAATTCTTGCAGTGTCAAAAACTTCATGCATTACTCAGAAACAGGAGACTGGTAAACTCATTAAACAAGTATGTTCAGAACTATTAATTTAGGCAGCGTTGCCTTATATAGTCATTAAAGCCAGCAAACAGATGATACAGAGCAAGAGGAATTGTTGCCAGTTACTTTGGACTGGAAAGTATGAGAACAAAATCTAATGCTAGCTGCCAACTAATTCCTCTTCTCTTTAACAAAAATATTGAAGAAAAGCTTTCCTTGGCTGCAGCCACTTGCTCTCTAGTAAGTAGACAGAATTTAGTTATTGCTATAATAAGCTTTATTTTACATTTTTCTACAGAGGTTAGAAAAACACCAAGACGACACACTGCAGCAGGGAGAGAAGTCTGCTTGGAAAAAAACTGTGGAATTAATTATGGAATTATAGAATAACTTGACTCAAAGATATTATGTGAACAATCCACCCTTAAGTTTGCTTGGACCTTGACCATTAGCTTTTAAATGAAAGGAGGGTGAAAAACACTTTTAATATTTTTCCAACTGAATACTTTTGGGAAGGGTTTGACTTTTTAGCTTTCACTCTCCAGTTTACTTCCTGTCATTTTTTGTCCCACTAAGTCAACCAGACCTCTAATAAAGTGGCATGGGGATAGGAGTAAAGACAACATTACTCAGGACAAAGTGTTTCCCAAAGTTCAGAAAGCTACTGACCACAAATGAGAGGTGTTTCATTTGATATACTTCCAGTTTATGATCTCAGGTGCAGGTTGATCAAGTTAACCAATTCACAAATGCATGGCACTTAGAGTGGATCAGGGACAGAAAGGATTGGCCACAGCTACCAGAGCTAAAAGCTGTCTGGAAAGGTATCTGGAACTACCAGAAATGAAAGGTTCAGACAAATCCTACCAGAGCATGACGCTGGGAAACAGATGAAGTGTCAGGAACTGCTTAGAAGCATGCCTGCTGCTGATCTCTCCCCTGCTATTCCCCGCCAGCTTTCCTACCTCTCCCCTAGAAAAGCACAAAGAAGCTGTAGCTGCAGGAGGAAACCCAGGAAAGCAGTCCATACATGCTGCACTGGGTCACGGCTCCAGCAGAATAGCTTCTGCAGGACTACACGCAGGTTTCTTTCTCAGTGAATACCAAAGAGAACTGAGAGACAGAACACAAACCACACCTACAACACAAAGATCATTCCTACAGGGGTGGGGTGGGGGAAGAAGTAAGGTATGTGTCCACACAACTAACCCCTTCTCCCTGCTCCTCTAAAATAGAGTGTTTGCACTTAACTTGTTTACTAGGTGGTCCCTGTAATGAGCTGGGCACAGTACTGAGTCTGGAAATTGTTTGGGAGAACACTAAACAGCAAAATAATATCAGAGCATGCTAACAATTACACAGTGCAGACCACCATAAGGCAGTGTCCAATGCCTGTCACAGCCCTGCTTAGTTTGTTAGTATAAACACGAACATTAGCAGATGTCCTAGACTCGTGCTGCTCAGCCAGCGGGTAAAAAGGAGACAACTTCACCAGAGATCTCCTAATGTTTAGACTCGCTTCAAAAAAATAAGTGGAAATTCAAATTTGGTTCATCTCAGTGTACCTCCCCAACCCCTTCCAAATAAGAGCAATGATGTTTTATCAGTTTGCATGAATTATTTCACGTTTACAAAAAAGTCACTAAACTATCCACAAAACACTTACAAATTCTTCCACGTTTTAGAAAGATTTAAGTTCACATTTACTCTACACAAGCACACATGGTTTCTCTAGACAGATGAAACAAGACACATAAATGACACCTCAAGTTTTTACTAGGCCACACATAAACACTCATACAAATCTATCTTTTCAACAAGTTCACAAAAATTTATCTTAGGACATTTGTTCAAAAGAATTGTTACAAGAATGTGGTATCATTGAAGAAAATAACAACATACCTTCTAAAGCTGTTGAAGTAAAGAACTCACTCCCACCTCCCAAACCTTGAAAACTAAATCAACTTTTTAGAGTTGGAGATTGCTGAGGAAACTGAACTTATCAATCTGAGACTGTTTCAAACTGCCTAAACCCATGTACTTGTAATTTATGACCTAGCATTGTCTGAAACTGTAAATCTTAACATCACAAGCTTTACTGTTTAATTAAACCATATGCAAGAAACAAAAGCTTCCAATGGAAAATATACTTCCAAGTAAGAGATGGAAACAATTTCTTCAAAGAAGTCTGTGGGGGCACAAATATCCATGATGTTCGTGTTTTCTATTAAGCTCTCTTACTGATACTTACTACAAGCAAACTTCGAATCACTGAAACTGCCTTATACACACGCACAACATCAAAGAATTTTCCACCAGAAAGTGTGCAATTTGTATTATGTTCTCCATTATATTTTTCTAAAATAAGATTGTTATATGGACTTTGCAACATCTGTGAGCATTTCCTGATGCATCTGCAGATTAAACCAGAAATTTCCTGCAAGTAGTAAAATCTAGGCTAGAATTACTGTCATATTTTATAATATTTAGTTCAATTAAAACTGTAGGTTATTTATTATACATTTTCAGACACTGAAAATTACATTTGCTATCTATCCTGTTCTATCAATGCTGTACCAAGTTAACAACAGACATACTGGTGCTTGTCAGCCAATCTTACCTGTGAGATTCAGACTACAGCTTTTGAAGTGAAACAGTCACTCCAAGGTGCAACAATCCACCATCGGTAGTGCCTTATCATAGTGCAAACTTCAATTACATACATCTATCATTTTAACGTAGAGGAAAGTGTTGAACTGAAATTGTATCACTACACCACCCAGGTTCCCATGTTTCAAAAACTGTCAAACTTTGCACTTACTCTATTTTTAAAAGTTCGTATTTAAGTTCAGCATGAAAAGGCAAGACAGGCATATAAAACAGCTTCTCATAAAAAGTAACTATTGGGTGATCTGTGATAGAATTCAGAAAAGTTTGTGGCCTTAGAAAACTTTCCTTAACTCATTTTCTATGAATTACTCGGATGCAGAAGTTTTCTTCCTCTTCAGTGAGCTAAGAATCATTCTCCTAATTCAAGAGTATTTAAATAAGTCTGTAACAACTACAACATTATTGAATCCTGCAAGAATGCACATCATTTTGGTGCCAGTCTCCATGATACAAATAGATACTGGCTAAGCCAAAAAATCCCCAGCCACTTTCATTGTTGTTTGGGTAGTAAAGAACAGGGAACCCTACGAAAGACTTCTGAAGTACATCACAGTTTCATTTAGATAAATGAATCAGTTGCTTCAACAAAAAAGGTGGTAAAACAGAGCAGAATCCCATACAAATGCTATAATACCTTGAAACTAATTTCAGTTTATACATAGTTGTATTATTTAAAATTTAAAACTTTTATAATTACTAAGAATTATTTTAACTCTTATTAAGTCAATGTCAACCTTTCCAGGTAATGCCAGTTAAGAGTGCGCCAGGATCTTACTTTCTACAAGACTCACTGGGTTGCATACAACCTCAAGAGCCCATCTGTGTGAATGTTTATGGAAAATCTATACTTACATCAATACTAATAGATGATGCAGGTCCAATCTGTTCTTAAGAGACAGCAGAAACAGAGATTCACAGTGTCTCAAGGCAGCCTATTGCAGTGCTTCACTACCACTACCATACAGGCTTTCCCTCAAACCTCTTGTCCAGCCTGAATCTTCCTTGCTGCGATTCTTTGTTACCCTATCTGCCATGTATATGCAGAATAGATTGCACGTTTCTCTTCTGCAAGAGCCTTTCACATTTTTGAAGACATTTTCTCCTCACTCTTCTTTAAACTAAACGATTCCCATTCTTTTGGTCTGTTCTCGAGGGTCAAGTTTATTCTTATCTCCCTACTTTGCATGCTCTCCAGCTGGTCAGTATCTTTTTTGAAGTGCTGAGCCTAAAACTGAAAGCATTTGTGGGTTACCTTCTTGTTTACATATGCCAGTCTAGCTGTTTCAATTTCATACCAGCAAGACCTTGTTGGCTTACCTATGTTTCACTATTATTCCTGTCCAAATGTCCACTTTGGCCTAGCACGTATTACAGTTGAATTACCTGACACCCTCTCTCCCTCCAACTTCTGCTACTGTCATGATCATTCTGAATTCCAATTCCATCTCACTCTGCACTTCATCCATTCTCATCCCTGGGTCATTGGTAAATGTAACGGAAATTGCCTACCTGCTATCTAGAATAAAAACTTCAATCATCATAGCAGGTAATTTCAAAACACCCATTCTGATTTTAATTTGTGGTAACACCAGCATGTTTTTCAAAACAACCTTGCACAGATCTTCTGGGATTTTATCTTACACCATGCTCACCTACAGACTGTCATGAAGAAACAGTAACAAAAGCTTTTTTACAAACAACCTAGATGGTACCTGTTGATCTTCCCTTATCCAGAAGGCTCAACAAAAATTTGACAGCTTTGACAAAATACACTTCAGAATTCCAAGGTAATTATTACTATTCATCTTGGTTTCTTCTAGTATTTATAAAATTTGTCTGCTATTTTTCCAGGAAAGTTCAACCAAATGGTAGTAATTTCCCAAATTCTTTCTTTCTGCTGCTTAATTCTTCCTCTATCGTCTTCTGACTACTGTCATCAGCTCTCCAGAAAGAGCAGAAACAGAGATAAAAGTACTTACAGGTTTCCTAAGGAAAAAAAGAGATAGTGCTCCAATTAGGGGCATGTCTCCAATCAGTGGTTCCAGAATAACCCTCATAGTGCCATGGATCTGTGGAAGGGGAGGAAAAAAAGGCAATTAATTTACTTTAGTTCAAGTATTAAATAAAACACATTCACTGGCAATGCTCACACTTCTAGTTCATTAAATTCTTGATTATGGAAGAATTTCACATATATAGCTTTACATGCTACCCAAACCCCAAAAAATTAACACAGGCACTAAATAGTTGGACTTATAAATTCATTATATTCTTCTACATGATGCCGTGTCACGTTAGCGGTAATTTTGCTAAAAATATGAAGTAGATCATCTATACAGCTCAATGTAAACCAATGTGGCACAAAACAATGCAATCGCATCCACAGACACTAGAACAAAACTAAGTAAATGCTTGTAGGTATGTCAAGATACACGACACACACATACAAAAAGCATACTACTTTTCCTCGTTAGAGAGAGAGATCTGTTATCAGAAAATTAAGGAATTTTGAGAAACAGTATCACAAGGCAAGGCTACTAATAGTAACTGCATCTAAACTAGTAATTGCATCTCACAGTAAAATATTCAATAAAACAAAATTTAAAGCTCCATGGTCCCTTTACAAAGCACACGAACATTGGATTGATGTACAATAATCTCCATCTTTTCCAGCAGAAAATGTTACATATATTTAAAACAGTTCTACATCTAAAAGGAATTTACCCTTTCAGCTAAGTCACGTTACTGAAATTATTATGCAATATCAATGTTATGCAACTGAGAAAAAAAATAGTAAGCAATAAAACTACACCATTACTGGTTCCTTCTTATAAACTATTTCATCAGAAAATAACGTTTCAGTGATGACTCAATATCAAAATAAAAAAATTTAATTTCACCTGTATACTTTTCACACCAGCTCTGCAGAAGTACCTCTTGATCTCCAAATCAATTTCACAGTTTCCAACAAAACTAAGACAAAAAAGAAAGTATACATTTCATTTTATGGACTAAACCACTGTACACCGTTAGTTCCGTTTTGCAGCGTCATGACAGTGTATTCCATTCATGCATCACAGCTTATAAACAAAAAATGCATGTTAAAACATTAAAGCATGTAACAGTCAACATTTTTAAAAAAATTACATCCCTTCAAAACATCACCACTGTCATTAAAATCACTCCAATTAATACATAGGTATATTATCATCTCCAGAAGCATACATGAGAGAAAACATCCCTTACTATTAGGAAATAACGGACACAGAATTCACACTCCACTTGAGGAAAGCTCTACGTTGATATCATTGACAGTACATGTACCCAAACTCACGTTCATCTAATGTAATAATGAGAAGCACTAGACACAGATGGTTATTTCACTAGAAACCAAAGCTGTCTGAAATATTCAGAGACTTGCAAAGCCAGTCATATTTAGAAATTCCATAAGCTGAGCATGCTGAGATGGATGATCCACTAAGCAAGGGTTACGCCAAAAACAGTCGAGCCCCTTCCAAGGGGAAGGGAGAGAGAAGGCAGGGAGTAAATTAGAAAATAATATATTTAAAACAACGGAAGTTTTTCCCTGAACAGGTCTTGCATCCCATTTCTGGGGATGTAAGGTCAAGGGCTTGAAATTTTGCAGATGCTGCCCTGTATCTCAGAGACAGATTTGTACTAGACTGTAAAAAAAGGCCCATTTGTTTTGCCCATGCTACAAGGTTAAAAGATTATTTGCACACAGCTCAAGACTCAGATTTTAGCAGCTGCTTTTCCTGAAGCTCCATGCAGGTCAAGCATGTACCAGCAGAGTTGAACAGATCTTTTCTAAGAACTGCTGCTGCTGTGAGCCACATTAAGTCTGAAAACAAACTAATTCTGAGCCTCAAAAAGGAATCTAGAAAGAAAGCTTGAGACTCTGATTTAGCAAGTGAACAGGTCAATGATTCTACAGAATGAGAGCTAAAACCAAAAACCAACAGACTGACTTCCAAGCTACAGCTAGGGAGAGATTAGCTAGACAAGGAACCTGGCTAAGAAGATACAGGTTATAACTAAAGCACAAATGAAATCTGAAGAGCTTTCTGAGCAAACTGCCCAGTTATAAAAAACATGGAAGAAGGAACTAAGTGGGGAGGAGATAAGGCAGCTTAGACTACACCAGACACTGCTGGGAACAGGGGAAATTTTCTCCTTTACAAGGCATCCTTTTCCAGATTCTGCAGTAAAGCCCAGGCTTCCTCAAATTAGGTTCCTCAGACCCAACCTGTACCACGAAAAACTGTTCAGCCGTGTTTAGGAGTTTGATGGAATCTTATTACAGAAATGTCTAGGAAATTATGGAGAAAATGAAGTTGGCTCTCCTCAGGTCCATTTTAGGATCAAGTCAAGGTAAAATAAATTACTGTAATAGTAAAAGCAGAACAGCAGGACTTCTGTCCCGGTTCTCCTGAGAACCGATGGCCACAAAGTACTATCAAAAGAAAATAAAGCTGATGGCTGCTGCATTCAGGATATCCATTATTCAAATCATTTGTAGCCACCTGTGCTCTGTGTGATAGTGTTATCTATGGGATTTCAAAGAAACACAAATCTTATCAATCCCTTGAACAAACAATAGTGCTGAGACATTCTTGTAAACATCCAACACTGGAATGTTTTTTCAACTGTTCAAAAGACAACAATACGCAGAATTTTGGTACAATGACCAGTTTGGGGAACTGGAAGACAGCAACATGACAGGGGTCTATCTGAAAGGAAGGTGATCACTGCTTTCCCTGGAATGAATGTAGTGCGATTGTACAGTTTAAAAATAGGTATATAATTTTTAAAAACACCATTTAAAACTATGTAATTTCTATTTTTACCTATCTAACTGTATATAGAGATAATATATATATAAATATACATACACATATATAATTGTATAACAACATGACACAGAGAAGCAAGGTCAATTAAAACCTGTAACTGAAACCTCAATCTTGGCACTTCGTAGCATCAGAACTATTTGTGTTATGAAGACTGGGAAGCAATACACTTGTTTGAAAATCCGTAATAACATGATGACAAACTGAAGTAAAAATAGTAACAAACTGCATTTCAGGGTAACAAGTCAACTGCTTTTAACCTTTTAATAAAGTTAAACATGGTTTTATCCCAAGATATTTGGCTGGGTCCATTAACAGTCAGTGCTACAGAATTCCACTGTAACATAACATACAACTTGAAGGCTCATTTAGTAAGTAAATTCTGTACATTCAGATCATAATATCCCAGAAATATGTATGACCCCTGTAATGTACAGATCACTAAGATAGATTACATTTTAATGAGGACAGTCCTGTAAGAATATAACAGCAGCTGTACTCAATCAGATAAAAAGCACAGTATACTGTATGTGGGGTCCTTGTAGCCCATAAAAGACACCCAGAAGAAAAACTAACAAAAATAGGACAAACATATTTCCCAGATTACAATGATTTGTGATTCTGTACTCTGGGCTACCTTCATTATTTTTACAAGACCTTCTGACCGCATTTTTACAACTGTCATCTGCCAGGACAATGGTAGTGATTTTCTCCATTCAAGTATGCCACACGAAAAAAAATACTTCCACGTGTTTAAATCTGCAGCCTAAAATTTTCTTTTTTTGTGTCATGAGAAGGTGAAAAAAACCTCAGTCGTATGCTATTAACAAGTATTTCCTCAATCTCTCAATCTTTTTTGGCTTTCTTTGCTACAGTTCACATTCAATTTGACAGTTTATCTTGGTTTCTGTTGATCTATAACTTTAAATTTTCCTCAAGTGTTTACTACATTCATGCACTTTAGCAAATGTAAGATTTATATTTACTATCAATTTATTTAGACTTTATCTTAATTGGCCCAAGTAGTTAAAAGTTTTCCCTCACACATCTTTGTCACCAGAAATTAACTTTTAAATTGTAACATGAGTTTTGACAATTTTTTAACAAAGTTCACAGTAAGTAAGAGAAAGGTAAAGTGTTCCCTTTGCAAACGCGGTCTTGAAATTGAATCTTTAAATACACTTTCCAATGACTGCTTTGTGGATTAGCTAGTCAAGCTGCTTACAAGAGTAAAGTTCTTCACTGAATCCTGAGCAATGCACAGGACCTGTTTCAAAAGGTTCTGAAAAACACTCTGAAGCAATGATCAGAATGCACCTGGTATCCTTGCAGAAACAACAAAAACTAAACCAAAACACCCTCCTTTTGCAATTAAAAGCAAAACCAAAAAAACGTCTAGGAAGAGATACTAAAAAAACCCCAAAACTAAAAAATAGAAAAAAATTTATAAGAAATACTAAAGTAGTGTTTTGGAGACACATTGAAACTACTTAAATGTGCTGTAAGGAAGGTCCAAAGCAAATACATATACCCAATCACAAACAACTGACAGTAGAAAGGGCTAAAGGAAGCCGCACTGGTGAAACAGCAGGATAAAAGCAGATTATTACAAGAGTGGATGTACTAAAAAAAATTAAAAATATAAATAGAATAAAATCTTTCCTTCTTTCCCCCTGCCACACACACACCCACACCCCCCCCAGGACCTGGCTTCGTACAGCTAGTCTTATGAATGCTTAGAGAGACTGTTTTCCTTCTCAACTATGTTTAGGGAATTAAGGGTTTATAGAAGGCTCCCAACTTTGAAATTAAAAATAGATTAAAATTAAAACAAACTAATTTAACTGGAGATTAAAATCTATAGGGGTAAATACTCCGAAGGACAGACTTTTCTGTAGCACTAAGACTGTTCTTGATAATCTTACAAAACTGAACTAAAACATCCTAGCGGCGGACCCCTCAGGAACATTAAAAAAAAATAACAAAAAAAGTCACAGTAACACATGATATTGGGGTGCCATCTATTTAAAACTTGCAGAAATAAAAGCCTTTGAAAAAGAGCCCTTTCCCAATGAGAAGGTGTCAAGGACAAGTCTTAAATATGAAATGGGACTTCCTTTGATGGTCGTTTTGTCTAAGCCTGAATTGCTAGAAGCTATGACAGTCACTCTCTAGCACTCTTGCTTCCATGTTCTTCCTGCAAGCTTATGCCATGGACAGCAGAGACAGACTGTTGGGGTAAACGAGCACCTAACTGAGCACTATTATTCTTATTTAAACCACTTCAAGCAATTTATTTCAGTCTTTCAGACTGGACTCTACTCCAGCTGTTACCACTTCTCAAGTAGGTTGGAATGTAATGCACTGAGACATATGGGCAAAGATTTCCTTCCAGTCTAGGTAACAAGACATTCCTGAAATTTTTGTGCAAATCTTCTGTCCTTTTTACGTTTATCTGTCCCAACCCTGTTCATGAAAATGAGCAGGAGAAAAAAGTAAAAAAAAAAGAAACACTAGATTTACCCTCTCCTCCTGTGGGAGTGATCCTGCTTTAAAGGGAAGAAGTGGTCCTGGGAGACTTGGCCTCTCAAAAGTCTTAAGAAAACCAGCTTCTCAAAAACAATTCTTTGTACTGTGTCCACAGTGGTCAGACAAGTCTGTTTTCCTGAGGGCTTAAGTCTGAAAAGGTGAGGCTGTTCTCACAGCTGCTCTCAGAAGTGGCAACAAGGAGAAAACTGAACGAAATTTCTCCATTAGGGCTAACGGCTAACAGCATCCACCCCAGTGAAACACACTTTCAAGAGACAATCCTGCTGTATTTTGTCCAGCAACACCAATCCCTGGTTTGGATAGCAGTCTTTTTCCTATAAAGTGATTTGATTTAATAAAGATTGGGCCCTGCCCACAGATGTAGCGCCCACCCCCCTCTGAAACACAGGAAAGAACGCAGCAGCAGCAGCATCTTCTCTTACCACTCTGGCACCAAGCTTTGACAAAAAAAGCAGTCTTCAACATATCTGAGATTTAGATAAACAATCCAAAATTAAGAATAACCAAGTTCAAACTTGAGAAGTAACTCTGAAAAAGAGAAGCTGAGAGGCCTGATTTCCCTGGCAGTAACCAGCAAGATAGCAGCAAGAAACACAGAAGGCTGCCATTTGCTGGATCATCAGTGACTGACAAATCTGAGCTTTCCACAACCTACAAACAAGCAAGAGTAGTCACTGTAACACATATCAATTAAGGCCAAATACAAAAACATTGCTGGGTTCACTAATTGAACTTTTACAACTCTGTAACTGCAGACTGTGTTGAGAAAGACTCTGGCAAATGTTGGGTAGATCTCTTCGTAAATCTATATAAACAGGGACATGATGAAAGGGGCAAAGAAAACTGAAGCAGCAGACCACAGTCGCTCTTGCATTATAAAAAAACAGATTTACTTCAGTTACATATGAGCACAAGTACTTTGGTAGCTATCATTCTCTTTATCTAATACCATGTTTATAAAAAAAAAAAAATCTAAGTAACTGAGAAAAATAAAAAATCCCAAGCATCTTATTATATCTTAAATTTTAAACTAGAGTAAACGGCATGGAAAAGTTTTAATACATGAGAAAAAAAATCAAAAATAGTGCTTTAGCTTTGGAAAGTACTTTTTTATTAACCAACATTACTTTAATGACGCAGTCACACTGACTTGATAGGCTATTTCCCTCAGATAAATGCTATTTACAGCATGCAGTTCCTTCCTCCATTCATACACAATTAGAACTAACTACATTTGCATTAATGAAGCAATTATTCTCCTTTCAGGAAAACATAACTGCTGAATCAAACAAAGCATATATTATAAAGCATGGGCATCATCATAATAGGATAATAAACTTACCTGATCTGAAGATCCAAAATGATCTGCCTTTTGTCCACATTTTCAGTGTACACTTTTACACCATTTATCCGCAGAGGCTGAAACAAAGCAGCAAGTAAAAGTTGAATCTTTCTACTGAACTATATCATACTAAACTCTTAACTTTGAAATAAAGGTGAATATACACACATTCATGCCTGAAGCTAAGAATTTACTACAAGCATTATATAAAAGGTATGAAGCAAGGCTATTGATTTAGCTCATAATGTTATTTCTAAGTTAAAAATCACCTTGCTAGGATTCACTCAACCACAATGCTTCTGACAATTACCCTCAGTTCAGACCACTAGATTTCAAGATTTACAAAAATTTAGTATCAAGCTTTCTCTCTCCCCCCAGTAAACATCTCATTTCTCTGTACTAGTATATGTCTAATACCCCCAAAACAACTAAAACAACAAGCTAAATTTAATTCACAAAAATGTAGTTGCCTTAAGTGGAATTTAGTCAGAATGGATGGAAAATTATTCATAATCCCCAAAAAAAGTTGTGTCAGCCACTCTGTGCTCTTTATCTAAACTGCTGTACTTATACTTTCCCTCTCTCTCTCTCCTTCCCTCTCCCTCTCACACAGAAACAACACGTATCAATCAAACATTCATCAAATACTAGATGGGAAAGGATGACCTTACTTAGCATCACCTCCTGTCACATTTTGAGTTTTCACTTTCTGGAAAAATTGCCATACTTCTGTTTATACCTTTTTAGTAATTTAAGTAAAATGGAAACCTCACTGCTGTCAGATTCCCACTGTGTGTGGGGCTGTGCAGCTCACAGGATGCAACTCAACCAAGGCTGCAATATAAAGTAAGAATAGCTGTTTCTCATGTCTGAGAACACAGTTCACCCTCAGAAGCATAAAGAGCTGTGGAAGCTAATTTAAACCCTACGTAAAATTAGTATGGCTTAAAAGGAATGCGATTCTACAGCCTGTAATACAGGTGTATTAGGGCAGGGCAGACCCCTGTGTAAAAGGACTTACAACTTTAAAACAAACCAAAACCAAAAAACCTACCACACAAAAGGTGCTGTAAAGTGTAATGAACTCTTATATACATGAAATAAAGAATCACAAAGAGAAAAATCATTCACCTTCATCACACCTGAAACTTAATTTCAGTTTTCCTAACATATGGGGGGGGGGGGAGGCGTGCACACTGATTTTTAAATCCTTACTTTAAATCTCATTTATGACAAGCAAGAGCAATGCAAAAGTCAACTTTACAAAAAAGCAGTTAAGCTATATCTCAATAGACAAGTTCTTGTTGATACCGGTAACAGTAATTAGTGCCAAACTCATTGCAAGCAGAGGTAACATTCTTAGCTTAGACTGGTCAAACAGGCTCTTCTGCAGGCATAAAAGAGTTATAGTTTATGACCCCTTCTTTCAAGGGACCTAACAGAAGATAGATGTCTATCTGCTCCTTGGTACTTTGTTATGTGCAGTCCTTTGGAAAGCTGAGCCAGCAGCCTTGTCATTGGACTCTGTAAGGTGATTAAAAGTTCATCTGTTACAAGAAAGGTAATTGCACTTCATCATCTGGCAAGAAAAGGATAATGGTCCCTGCTCACTTAATGTAAAGCATTACATAAACAGTATTAAAATCATGTTGCTATAAGTTCTTCACATGACTAAGAGTTACAATACTTTGAGACTTCTCTCAGTTCTCAGGCAAATTTCCAAAGCAGAGACCCCAGGAAAAACATAAAAATGCACACTCTGCTAAAAAAAGCCACACACATTTTTATTTCAATGTTACAACAGAAACCAGAATAAGGCTTACCACCAAGTGTCACTGAGAAATGTTTTTGTGTAGATTTAAACAGGTACATAAGAATGGCAAGTAAGACAGGGCCTCTTGGAAAACCCTCAGCAGACACTGACCTGATGACCAATATCAATCTTTGTAAAACTGAAGGTACTGAGGTGGTTGTTGGCTCCTCTTACTGCTGGTTCTATGGTCTCCCGGAAGAGTTTCTCAATAAACTGGCAAATAAAAGGCCACATCTGTTTTACAGTCTAAGGAAAAAAAATAAAAATCTACATGAAACACAACTTCATACACAACTAAAACCCATTCTTTAAGGCATATGTAAGAATTTTTCTATAAAATTTTAAACATACAAGTTTTCTATACAGTTCATTACAGACATAAGAACTGGTTCCTTTTTACATACAGGAAAGCTTTCTGGAATTCTCAATTTGTGTGTTTTATACATTTGCATAAACCTGAAGCACTGGAGGAGGACAAAAACAGTATCAAGAATTTTCTTTTATCCCACGAATGCCCATGCATTCAGCACTGATGCTGAGTGTTGGGGAAAAGGGTGAAGAGGGTTAAGTTTATTTGCATGTAAAGAGAGGAATAAGAAAAAATGGGTCATATGCATTTTTTAAATACATACGTAAGGTTTATAAAAGTAAAAAACACAGTATTTTACTGTCGTATCTGAAAAGTCTATATTATTTTTTTCTCACTATTTTCTAATTAACTCATGTTCTTCTATGCTCTTTGAATACAAGATATTTAAAAAAATTCCAGGCTACTCAGATCTATACCTTAGATTATCACACATACAAATCAAAACTGCAAAACTGATTTATTTTTAGATTGTAGGTCAGGAACCTACAGTAACTAGAAAGTATCCCAGACAAGTAGAACATAAAAGACTATGTTTACAGCTGCTATGACTTCTACACAATTACAGCTGTCATTATTTTAACGCCACTTCAAGTCATTCTCCAAAACTCATAATTTCAAGACCATGAAAACCGATTTAATCTTTCTCATGACTAACTAGATCAATGACCACAAGCTTCAGCGTATAAAGAGCAAAGAAAGTTAAAACTCCTCTGTTCTCAGATTCCTGCCTCACCATTTTTTTTTTACACCTCAGATCACCCTCCCCTCCCATCCCCTTTCATTTGGGAGCAATGCTAATGACTACCCTTACCTTATTCAGCCATTCTGCCCTCTCTGTGTCTGGAAAGTGAACCTAAAAAAAAAAAAAAAATTAATACAAAATGCTTTTTACTTAATCATGTCCAGTCATTCATAAAACAGGAAAGCTTAAGGATTGCCCTACAAGCAATGTATACAGTGAACAACATATTAAGCTGTTAACATCCTTGACAAGAATATCAGAATTCAAGCAGATAAAATATTAACTCATTTCTAAACTATACATAAGTCCAAGCATACATTTAATAGTGGCATCTGGAATAAAGTATTGCTTTAACACCGTGAATTAAGGCGGGGGGTGGGGGTGAGGAAGCATAGCTGACTCAGCTCATGTTAACCGAATTTAACTCTTGTGTTTCTGGGGCTTTTAACAGGACACACGTGACTGCCAGAGTTCTGACTGCACTTCTACTTCCTTTCATTCATGTCAGATGTTTTGCAATATCAACAAATCATGGCTAGAAATATTTAATCAGTGAAGCTGCACTCAGGAATATGGATTTAACTTCTGACAAAAGCCCTTAGACATTTTTAGCAATTCCTTTTCTCAGGCAACTGCAGAAATCAGTGAAACAGAAGTATTACGGTATATACATGGGATGGGAAGTACCTATCACAACAGGAAAACACCAATTAAACGTTGGAAGAACAGATGCAGTTTTCCAGACACAGAAGGAGAACACAGATAGTAGCTTTACATCTTACACACACACAAAGATAAAAACCTGAAGCACTGCAGTAGAAGCAGAGTTAAACATTTCTTTAGAAACTAACAGCTTCTACAACGAGATGCAGATCACACTTCTGAAACACAAAGCGCCTCTGGAAAACACTAAAAAACTGTGACCTACATATACTGACTTTCATGAAGCAATGTCTCAACTGAACTGCAGTCTTAATCTCTTCATAGCATAGATTGTACCACAGGTTTTAACAGCAGTGCCTGCTGGTTATTTTTATTATACACACATCCCAAATGTGAACAGTCAGCTAAATACGTACTTTTTAAACTTTATTTTCAACAAGCTGGATTTGAAAGCAAACCCCACTAATGATTTCTTTATTTAGCTTTTATTAAATTCATGCATTAACAATCAGCACTAATATATCCTTGAATATGCTCAAGTTACCTTCAGAGCAGTCCTTCATTTCATCTAAGCATCCATGTTTTAGCTATGCTGCAGGATTGGCCCCTACAGCAAAATCGGTATTAGTTATTTTCTGGTCTATTTCTTCCTCAATATTCCCAGGTCCATAACTAAGGTAAGCTATACATTTTTACAGATTCTTAAAGAATTACAAACACTGCCATCTTCCACTGTCAAGAGAGGCTCTTGGAAGCCTTTTCAAATTACTTTTTTCATGTATATCACAGATCTGTCAAACCCATTATGAGCGGCACAAGAATGACCAATGATCTGCTTGACTGTAACAAAAACATTCAATGGGATTTATTTTACTTTGTGAGTTCAAAGAATAGAATTACTAATAACAGATGGAGTGGTTTTGGAACCATATTATATTTTAATTATTTAGAATTAATTCCCTAGAAAATGATGGTGGGTAGAATGTCAGAGGTCTGTATTTAGGGGGCTGGGGGGGCGGGGTTTTTTCTTTCTTAGAAACAAAAATACTTAATTTTTTTTACGTTTGCAATACAAGCAATTACTGTATGCACATGAATTTACATAGCTGAACAGAGCTTACACTCAATTTTTGCCTTGCAGGGTTCTCAAGTTGTTTCCAGTGGTAAAAAGTTAAAGGAACAAAAAGCATGAACACTTTGTTAACCCTAATGCTAATAAAGAATCTTTTAATCTTTCTCCTAAAACACTTGCCTTCTGAATCTGCAGATGGACCACATGCCAATTTTCAATAATTAATTACCTCTTAAGCATGATGTCGGATCAACATGACTATTGTCATTTGCTTAGGAGAGTGGTCAGTGATGTTCATAGGGTGGGAACTCAAGAGCTGTTCCACACAAGGAAGAACATGAACTACAGCCATTGTAATGAACGGCAACAAAATACATTGAAAAGAAACAACAAATTAAATACACGGATGAGGAAAGGGAAAAGAAAATTCATGGAAATACCAAAAGCAAACCTGTCTGCTGCAAGTCATGCAAGATGTAGCAGAGTTATCATGTTCACAATTCATTTTTAGTCTTTTGTACAAGCATGCAGTTGACATCAATGGGAGAGCCACACTAGATTGAGAAAGACTTCCCATTCTAAATATAGCCTCAGTCCAGACAAAATTCATCTTCCTCCACTGTGTGATCCAACTTCCCAGACCCAGGGTACAAACTTCCCAAGGCACAGGCCACGTTCCCTGCACTATGCACATGCCTGACATTCAATACATTTCACAAATAAAACAGGTAGCATCTCTCTTGTAACCATCAAGCACCCAAATTATGTACACATCAGTCCCAAATTATGCAGAATCACTTGAGATAGGCTGGGAAATAAGCAAGAGGCCACTACACACTAATATCTAGTCATATACACTAATTTATTGATTTTTAATTTTATCTACTGTACAGTCTTTATTAAGACCTTGCCTAATAGGACATGGTTCTTAATTTTCCCACAGATTTAATAATTATTTGTCCTTCAGTGTGCCACACCTACCATGCTTCTACCATTATCTGAGTTAGTACTAGGGCAACTCCTTAGTTATATCAGCCTAGTTTACTTCTACAGCTGCACGTTAACAGGCAAAAAAAAAATACAATTAATTACGTATTCCATTCCTGTTTCTCATCCCTTTTCCATCCTTGCTTTTCTACCCGCTCCACTTTTAACATAATTCCATTGCATTCAGTGTCTATTCTGATACCCAAAACAGACAGAACAGAACCTTCCATCTTCAAGACTGAAATTTTTAATCCAGCCAACCTTGAATCAAAAATTGAGCTTTATTTAAACTTCAGATGCTGCACAACCAGGTAGGCTGAAAACAAGGCATAAACATGTATCAGTCTACTAATTCCATACATTTTTAGCCTGCCGTATGAGACTGCAATATTAATGGCAACATCGTATTTTCCTTTAAGAATTTTTGATATCAAACACAATCTTACACAAAGACAACTGGGGAAGAAAGCCTGAAGGATGGAAGCTGGTACTCTGAATCAGTCAGGACTGACACAAGAGCATTGAGGCAACTACACAAACATTTTATGGCCAGAAACAGAAGTAGGAATCAGACTAACTGATGTGCAATATCTATTAATTCCTGTACAAAATGTATTAGACAAGCATGACAGAAGCAGACAGGAGTCAAGACTTCAGCAAAGACAGTGAAAGACTAAAAGCATTTTCCACTTGGCTTCTGTTATTAAATTGCTCATGCAGGTTTGGTAAGTACTGTCTCATTGCAATCGCTTGGTGTAGTTATTTATTATTCAAAGGAAAGTACAACTACAGAGAACTACTGCAAGAAATACCCTAACAACCATGTTCAACACCAAAAACATTATAGTATTACATGTTTCAGGAATGCTCTAGTATTAAACATTACATTGCAAAATACTTGGAAGTGCTCAAAAGATGCATTTCTGCACATTAAAAATACATGATTTAGCTTTCACACACAACTGCTTGCACTCAGCCCTGAACAGCTCTCACGTTTACTTCCTATTTCTGATGTGCTCATATCCTGCGCTGTCAAAACTTCAATTCAGAAAATATTTTTGTAATGATCAATAAGATACTCGAAAAAGCCAAGGAATTCAGTTCCTTGTTCTGTTCTGGAAGATACTAAACAAAACAGGAAAAAAAAAGAAAAAAGAAAGCCACTAACAAGCTCCTATTTCTGTAGTAACAGCAGAAATGTTTCTTACCCAGAATTATTTTATTATTCAACCTCTCTACATACGCTCTTCATATTGGCTAAATTAAGTCAGTTTTCTGCCCAGATGATTATCTGCATCTTTCTAAGGACAAGGCTAGACAAAACATAACAACCGTTAAACTCAAACCCCATGGACTAAGGATTGGTGGGAAATTTTGAAAAGTCAAACAGTAATCAGCAAATGATACCAAATTAGTTTCAAAGTGTAAGTAATAATAACATTGCTGTCTTAAATATAACTCTTTGTTCACACAAGGGAGGGTTTCACATATCTACAAAAATGTCACTAAAAGCAAGTATTGACAAGAAAATCAGAAAGAATGAAGTTACAACACCCTTCTGGAAATAATGGTGAATTGCTTTCACCACAAGTTACAGGTGTTAATAATCCACTATAAAATATAAATTGCACAGCTGTTATTCACTGATCCCCTCACTGTAAAACACTTGCTTTTTAAAGTTATCTTTGTAGCCTTCTCCACTCTTAAAGCTATTTATCAGCTAGCCCTTGTTACATTTAACTTCTATTTAATGATTATGATTAATACATAGGTCCTAAGTATCATTTACATAAACTGAAACAACAAAAATGGCACCTATATTGAAAGTATAAAATTACTGCTATTGACCAGAGTATTCCATAAAGTGAAAACTTCTTTTGTTACAAACTAATCACTTTCTCATGAATTGTGTATTACAGTAAAGGAAGCAATAAAAGCAGTTAGCTTAAAAAAACCAACAAATCAACAAACAAACAAAATCCCCACACCACTGTATATTGGCTTTTTTTTCCCTTCTATCCCTCTCCAAGGATTAAAGGTAAGAATTCAATTTCAGACTACATTAAAAATAATGTGTTACAACAGTTAAGTTTAACAGATACTTAACTGAGTCAGCATTACTTAGCTTATGTCTAGTTCCTTCTATTTGCACTGTTTAATTACTTGTTGCTCTAGATAAGAATCTTAAAGAAACTAAATCAGTAACTTTTTGATTAATTATAAGGTCATACAATATAACTAAATTTCTTGATGTAGTTACAATATAATTAAGCGTTCTTGGAGAACAGTTTTCCAATTACTTCACAAATATCTCATGTTATATATTGATCCCTTCTGCTTACTTTGGAAATCTAAAACTACCTACAAAATTCTCCTCTATATCAAAAGCATATTTGCCTATCTGAAATGTAAAAATATAAAATGATAGCGCAATTAGTCTTCATAGTCTCATTGTGCATCATCAGTGCAGAGGGACAGCATCCCACAGAAGGAATTCGGAACAGAAGCCCAACTTAGGTGCTCTAAATCACCTTCTGAGCACAACGCATAAGCAGTTATTTAACTACTAAACCTAAAGCTAGGTGGTGTGGCAAAAAAAAAACCCCACTCTAAACTCACTGCACTTGTAACTCAAAAAGGCCAGAGAAATTTAGTAGAAGAATTAAGGAGGAATCCCAGCATGACTAAAGAGTGTTGTACAGTGATATTCAAGGTCAATTTAACAGCTATTCACTCCGGTATTTTCCGGTCAGTAAAGCAGGCTGGCCTAACATACTAGGTAAAACAGAGGCAAGCAGGGCTCATGGCTTGATCCCATGTATTCCAGCCAGCAATGCCCTCTCCCTGGAGAAACCAGGGGCTGCAGTAGGTGAACTATTTGTTCCTTTCCACAGAGGTTTCAGTGCAGAGCCTTCTGCTACTCAACACAACCTGATGAGGCTTATCCTCAAACACAGACCAGGGGAACAACTGCTCCCTTCTAACAGGAAGGGGGTGGAAGGAAAAGCAAAGCAGCCAGGCTGTCTTCTGTTACTCCAATAATCCACCTCCAGGGTTATCCTAGCAATCTTTCTAACTTCTACCAACCCCAGATATACTGTAGCTCCCATATCTTCCAAATTACAAGGAAAAACACATGACATATCTACTGTTGCAGAACTGCAGGGTTCAATATTCCTGAATGAGAACATTAAATTGTTAATAATGAGGTTCCTCAAAAATGCTGCAATTAACCACAGGCCCTTGCTACTAAATTTACAGACAACTGCTATTTCCATTATTCTTTGGTAATCTGATTCTGTTTCTGTTTAGCATGCTTTGGCATGCATTTTGTGTTTGCTGTCTTAAATATATTAAAATGATTTGCACAGCAAAATTCGTATTCAGTATTACAAACGCAGTATGTTTTCAGTATGGGGATTAAGCAAGCACTCTTGAAACAGTTTCACTGAGAATCATCAGGGGGGTGTTGCATATGTAATGTCTTTCAACAGAAACATCTGGAAGATCCGGAAGCAGGCTTAATATAGATAATCAGTTTTGTTGAACACACTATCAAAGCCCACATGGTACTTCACAAAATGGCAGTTAGAAGGACCCACGTAAATTAGTATGTCTAACCTAAAATTAAAAGCTATATAATGTAAGCTATACAGGCTTTGATAGTAATTGCCCATAAACAAATAAAAATAAATAAAAAAAATAAATCAAACATTAGAAAATTAAGGCCAGGGCAAAGAACAAAACAAAAAAAACCCCATACACATACACACAAAGTAAGATACAGAGATAAAGGAGATGGGGAAGGGCCCTAGAGCTGTTGCCATAGCTCTTCGATCACTATAAAACCTGAAAGTAAAATGGAAATATTGGAAAAAGTGGAAACATATCTAAATGGAAGAAGCAGCTGTAATGACAAGCAAGGTTAAGGATTGTATTTATTTATAAACTGGAACATAAGCCACTTGGACAACATACTGGAAAACAAAATAAACCTTAAAAAAAAAAGTAATTATGTGCCCTTTGAGTCAGATTTGCACCTATGAGGCAAGAGTGGTATTAAAAACACATACTTGGTATCCCACCAAATGTTTCTAAAACATTCCACCAGCACAAACACTGTCATCCCACGTGAACCGCCATTATCAGTTCAGCAAGTCCCAAGAGCTGCCATAACAAATTATAGACAGCTATTCAGCACAAGTTTTCCAATGTGATCTCTGTGTATTTTCTACTGCCCCACAAGCTATGTGCTTCAGTCAGTGTGAGCATCAAGGTGAAAAATAATTCTTTCAACAACACAGCAATTAAACACAAAACAAGTTGGCACTTGCAGCAAGCCTGAAACAAATGGCTTTTCAACACCTCCGGGTTTCCATACTAACACAGGAGAGTGACTATAATAAAATTAATATACCTCAAGTAATAAAACTGAGATTCTTTATATGATACAGAAAGTTTTACTGCAGCCTTCTGTTACCTCTGTTCCTCCCCTCTTCTTCATAAAGGTCTAAAGAAAGGCCTAATATACTGACCAGTTCAAACCTGGAATAAACAGTAGCTCACATACTCAGGATACTTCAGCATTCTGGTATGCCCTGAAGGCCACAGACAACATAAAGTCAGACTAAACTAGCATAAATCAGGTCTTCATAAAACACTGCAAATGGCAGCAGCACTGTAAGAAGAGCCACCACTATCCACAGACACACTGTTGAACTTAACTAAAGCCCAAACTACACAGAGGAATCTCACATCCACCCTTTCTGCTGTGCCAGAATGAAAACAAAAAACTAAAGTCAAAATATTTAATACTTCTTTAAGTTTTACCAATGACCATAAATGTCTCTATGTTTCTCATTTAAATACAAAGATGCTACTTTGCTTAAATTTTTAAGATAGATAGATAGATAGATAAGACTTCGAAAGTTGTCCCTCTGTTTTCCTTCTCATTACAGAATTCACTGTAACAGCACTTAGAAAATTAACAATCCTCCAGTTTTTGCTAGCAGCCTAGCAAAAATCTCATCAGCTTCAAGTTTTGGCAGCTGTGTGTTCAGAATCCATCCCTCTGCAGCCCTGCAATACCACCAGAGCATTCTCACCAGGATGTCCCCCTTAACTTCAATGGCAATCAATGTCTTTGGCAATGCAAAATATGCTGTATTTGCAAAAGAAAAGCCCTGCCTAAAGAGGCTTCAGTCAGCCCAGAAGCGAGTCATGCAATTCAGAACTGAAGGATGCTGAGACCTTACAAAGCACAACAGTTTCATTTTCTCCATGCATACCTTTCACTTCAACATCTATTACATATGCTTCACTCATAATGGCAGTAAGGCTTGTCAAGAACTGCACTCCTTTTCAGCAATTTGACTCACTAGTACAAAAACTAGATAAAATTTGCCTAAGTGCTGCTGGTTTTGCAGAGATAGAGCAAGCATGTCGCAATACAAAGTTACCCAGAAACCTCCTACTTAGCTGCAGCTTGCCGTAATAAAATCCTCCAGGATATGCATTATAAGCAGCTGCTCTGGAAGCACGACAGAACAGTAGTCTGCTAGTAAAGGAACAGGGAAATCCTACTTCTAGCTTGACGCTCAGCCTTTGCAACCCCAACTGGAGGAAAGCTGTTCAGCCTTGAAATTAAACACTGAGCATCATTAAATTCCAGAAGCATCCTGGCTTAATCACCTGAGGAACACCACATAAAACAAATCCCTGGCTTTACCACTAGTGATTATACAATTTCCTTCCAAACATCTGGAAATACATTGGCATGGGTTTCTGTCATATCTGGATGCAGAATCCATCCTAAATACAGCCCACTGTGTCTGCCGGAGGGAACCACATAGCTTTCCTTTGCTGATCTGTTGCTTCTTTCTCAACAGAAAACTTTAAGCCTTCAGTCCTCTACCACAGCTCCACCTTCTAGTGCAGCCTAATTTCAGAATTATCTTCAAGTACTAGTATACTAGTACTAAATACCCTAACTCAGGCTTCAATATAGAGATGAAGTCAACTCTAACCAAACAGCTTCATTTTCACTGCAGTTTAAGAAGATCTTGCAGTTTTTCCTGAATCATTGTGTTCACACTTCTACTTTCCTGCTGGAAAAGGATTGAAAATTTTCAGTGATCAGTTTGGACTGGGACAGGACCATAAAAAAATAATAATAATAATAAAAAAAAAATATATATAGAAGGTATATGGGGCCTTAAGTTGCAGGAACCTTTTAATGGTTTCCACTTTCTGAAGGATCCACATGAAGAACCTCTGACATAAGTTTGATACTCTGACACAGAAAGAGACATCTTTTTCACACCTAGCCAGTATTTTTCCTCTAGAATATAATGAAGCTTTCCAGATCATGTCTAAAACAAGATCTTTTCTTCCCAGGGTGGGAGATTTCCAACAAGTAACTTCAGCAATGTGGCACAGTATGTCAATTTTGGCAGGAAGTGTTCCCAAGACTCAAAACAAGTTATTGCAAACAACAAACAGAGCCTTTAGAACCTAATTTCATTAGATAAAAAGATTAATCTTGCCTTAATCTTTCTCGACAAGAAAAAAAAATTCATCACTATAAATGCATAGGCTGAGGAAATGAAGTTATGTTTCTCACAATTTCATAGCTAGGCTTTTTATTTTAATTCTGACAATCTCTTTAATAATAAAATAACCTATGTATTTCCTATAAAGGGATTTAAATTTAAAAGCACTCATGAAATCACTGGATATACGAGCAATGCAAGGACTAAAACCATCATTATGTTCAGCATGCAGGTCCACCAAGACCTAACAAGTCACCTATATAAACATTTTCCCAACATCTGACTGGTGTCCGCTGCCTGGCAGACCTGCCAAAAGCCAGTCCTTCAACTACACCACTGAAGTTCCTATCCATCATTTAGAACCCATCAAAAATAAACACTCACTGAAAGACAGCAATCTTCAAGTTTACAGGGAGCAGAAGACTCCTAACAAAAATACTTCAAGGCATTCTTCATCTAATGGTTTTCCCATTCTCCTAAATTGTCAGCTGGAACAGAAGTGATGTTGAGAGCTTCTTAAAGTGAGGCAACATAAGAACTTAGGTTTAACATTTGGATCACTTACTACCCACATTTACAATGGTGATTTCATCTACACTACATCCTTATTCAGAAGACCAGAATTCATTATCAACTATTATGACAGCTGGATGCCCTTTTCCAATCTCACCTTCAGTGGGCATTCACAGCAATAACAATTATATTTTAAATGCTGATGTCCAATGAAAGGCAAGGACAAGCAGAGTTAAAAAAAATTAAAAACTGCATAGCATAACACTCCACACAAGCAAAATATCAAGATCTGGATTTATACTGATTAAAGTCTTGCTGTCACACCAGGTTATAGACATCTAGTGCAACCAAGTTTAAAAAAGAAAACATTTCATAACTGCCCACATTAGCACATCTCCAAATTCCCACAAGCATTGTAATCATTACTGAAAGCAGAGACCCAGATTTTAAATGTTTAAACTGCTGAAAGACATGGCATGAACCACAGCTGCATGGACTCACCGAATTTTACCACTTGAAAAATCTCATCCAATACTACGTTTTGACGTTATCAACTTTACCCTTTTATTCTCCAAAGTAATTTCATTCCTGCTCCTCCTTTCCCAAATAGTCTTAATACCTTGAAATCCAACCTGGTATTCAAGCTAAAATACAGTATCAGAGCATGCAAACTCAAGCTAGGTTAATCTGCATCCTAAGAAGTCAAACAAGTCTGTAGAATATGCTCATTAGTTAGCTCTTATATGCTTATTTAGTTCTTCACAAAAAGAAAATACATGCATACTGATGTTTCAACTGAATCTGACTCCCAGCGACAGCACAACTGTGTAACTTCTACATACTGCACTGCATCCAGTACTATCCAGCCAGAGTTTATTCTTAGTATTAAAACATTTTTTGAACACAATCAGAAATCATTGAAGGTCTAACAGGCATTTTAAAATCCCCCTGTATCATTTCTAGCTGAAACACTGGAAATTTACTATATAAAATCCAGAGACTATAAAGGGTATAGACAGACTGGCAGTTTTGGTGAACCTGTAAATATTCAGTGATAAACTCTTTCTGAAACTATAAAACTCTGCTAAGAAAGTAACAGAAAGCAGAATATCCTAATAATGTGAAACCAAAAAGAGTGGTAATGTTTAATTTGGGTCTCAGTTAACATAGTGACAAATGGTGGGGAGGAAAGCCCTAGTTCACCTGATAGCATCATGTATCTGATGACAACCAGCTTATATGTGTAACCCTTCCTGGTTCTTCCATTCAAGCATTTAACCAGATTCCTATACCAGGTTCTTACACAAAGCTCAATATTTCTAATAATCAGGTGCACACTAAAATTTCTAAGATTTATGACATTTGTTCTCTATCTTCTCCAAATCAGTTTCGTCCCCCTGGATGGACTGTATTTCAGCATAGAATACAGTATGGTGTTATTAGAAAAAGATATGCAAAATATATCACACATTTCATCAGCAACACATAATACAGGAACTTCTGCACTAGGCAAGATCAAAGGTCCAGCTAACACAGCAACCACAAGTGCTGTCTAAGGAAAAAGAAAAAAACAAAGTAGTACTATGGAGTTATCCTTCCGTGAATATCCTCTCAGCTTCTGCAAAGGCTGGCTGTAACCCCTTAGCAGCTGTTATCCTCCATCACTCCTTCTACCTCAAAAATGCTCAGACCCTTGCAAAAAAAAAACAACGAACAAACCAGTTCCATTTTACAAATTCCCTTGTATCAGATAAGTTTACTTAAGGCAAAGCTGATGCTCTAAATTTTTAGGGCAGCCCTTATCCTCATGCAGGACCATGCTGAAAATGCAAGACCAATGTAACTGGAAAACACTCTGACCACTGAATTCCAATCCCCTGCGACTGCAGGCATCATTATCCTATTTCTGTTTATAAACTCCACCTTAAAACCACGTAGTTTGCTACCACTCCTCAGTGCAGCCCAGGAAGGGCAGCTCTAGTGTGTTTTTGGTAGGCTGGGTTGCTAAGGAAAGACACTGAAGCACTCCCTGTTAAACCAAGTTTCTAAACTTAGGTATGCTACATCATATGTTTGCATTATAAGGTGGAACCAAAACCCAGATTGCCTCCCAACTAAATTAACTATTATCCTCATCCTTAAATACCAGTCTTACTATTTCGACTGTACATGTCATCAACAAAGGATACTTTAGAGGAAAAAGTCTTCACCAAAAGACAGAACATAATGTTCAACATACACAAAAATCCCCATCAAATCCCCAACCAGTAGTATCACTTGGTTTTGAAGTAGAAAAGGTATTTTCATTATATATTGAAAAGGTTTTACAAGCATGTTTTCAATCTGTGCCCAGAGCTTGTAATTCCTGTATTCATGCAAATCGTAGATCTGTTTTGATAGCTTATCTTTCAGCTGGAACACCTGTCCCAATGACTGAGCTTAGGACCTCTTACCCAAGAAGCTATTTTAGAAAAAGCAGAGTAAGTGTACTTAAATCAAACCTACAGAAGGAATGGATACTACTGTAATGGCATCCTCCGAGGAAAATATGCATGCTTATGCTACTGGATTGACACATATGGCATCTGTACAGTGTAATATCCAGCAAGTTGCTAATCTCCTACAAGACCAATGCTTTCTGTTAGCCACACAGTCACCAACAGAAAAATCTTCTGTGACAGTCAGAAGCAGTAGGTTTTCGTATACAAATGCAAAGTTGTTTTTTTTTTATTCTGGAATTCGAAAAGTGGGTAAAATCCTGGTCCAAGTAAAGTCAGCTGCCAAACTCCTATGAATTCAGTAGGCTCAGAGGAATAATCCTTAAGCAAGTGGATACAACATACACAATTTTGCCCTGGAATGTGGATACAGGGCCTAATACAAATACAACATTAAAAACAGATTGACATCCCAGCACTGAGACTTAACATTGACACTGATGAACTCAATTTTTAATAAAAATATTAAAATTTGAAATAAACAGAATTTCACCCTTACAGAAGTTGCTATTCTAAACTACACACGGAACAAGTAGGGGGACAAAGTGTGCTTGCAGCACCTCTCTAGAACTGTACAGTAATCTTTATCAGAAAGTGAATTTTATACCAAAATACATCATCTACAGCACTACAAGATTTACAATCACCCACAAACAGATGAATACTGCCTGGCAGGCACCTCCAAGTTTGCAACATTAAGTCCACACATAGCAAAAAGTAAGATGAATCCCCTCAAGTGCAATTGAAGCAAATGAGTAAATGACTACCAAAGGGCATGCAGTACTTTTTCTCTAACACACTACTTCATTCTGTACATTTTAGTTAAAAAACACTTGGATATTTGACAGTCCTGCTGATCCTCTCACTCGTGTACACACCAACATTTGTTCAGACACTTGTCCTTCCATGCAAGTATTTACAAATCAGCAAAGCAAGAGAAAAAAAAATAAAATAAATACTGCTATAAGTAGGAAATCTGGAGTTTAAAACCAACATTTAGAGTTATTTGCTTTAAATTGGTGACCAGGTTTCACGAAGATGACATCTTTGAAGATATCAGTAGTAAATACAAAAATACGAATGACTAAATAGAAATAAAAAGCCCAGTCATCAGCTTGCAATGCTCCCCTTCACCCTACCGAAATTCCTGCAGGCCGTGGTTCCAGGAAACATCCCCTGAGATTCCAGCTCCATGCAGACACACACACTTTCTCTCATGTTATAACTGTAAACCATCACTGATTCCATTGATCACTTTCTAAGCTAAGCTATGTTTTAAAACAATACTGGAAACTAAAGCATCTGTGTTCCCCTTTTTTGGGAAGTTTAATGTTTGGCCATATACGTCTTAAATGATACTCCATTTTAATTTCTCTGCCTTTAATGTAAATTCACTTATTTGCATACCTTTAGAGAGGAGTTCCTGTATTTTTTTTGAAAGAATATACTCTAGTTTTTACATAAGCAGTTACAAAACCAGCTCTTCAGTGGAACCATAAACTGTGGGGAAAACTGCTATCAAGTATATCTAAAGATTTCCAGTAATACCATCAATTTACTTCCAGGTAGGATGCCCAATCAAGTGTACATAGTTGCTGACCTCAACGACAACAACTCGTTTCTATTTACACAGCCATTGCTCATGCTCAGCAAGTTCTTGCATGAAGATGTTTACCCCAATTGAAACTAGCCCTTGTATAAAGGCAGTTACTGTCCTTCAAACAAATGATGGGTAGCAAGTAGCTGAGTGATCAAGATTCAGTATTTTGTTGGACACAGAGGAGGCACGTTCCTCCAGTTCCTCCTCCTCCAGCATTAGACTGCTGGAATTGTTGAGTGTTTGATAGACAGGATGGAGAGGCAGCAAGAGTGAAGAAAGAAGAGTTGGATAACACTTTTTCTTCTATAAATGTAGCACAGAGCTCACCTCTCCTCTCTTGTTACTGATTACCATCAGTGTTGAAGCTAACCCAAGTAGCTTTCAGGGATGCCTTGAATATTCTTTACCCCAAACTCAATCATTACAAACAAGCTATGTTCTTCCACTTCCCAATGCAGCAGTAAAAATAGCCATCATAAATCAATGCTACTTTAATGACAGAAGTAGTAAGTCACTTTATAAACATACTGACTACAATTGAATCATAACATTAAGCACATAATAGAGTCTTTAAAGACTGAGTTGCTTACAACTGACATGTAAGCCCACCATTTCTGCATTTTAATCCACACCTACTGTCCCACTCTGGATATTTGCAGTGTATAGCTGGAACAGAGACAATCAGATCATACCCACTAGATCCTGGTTGTAGTTAACAACAGGAAGACTCTTTTTACATCTCAGCAACCATTTTTACCTACATATGGCTTCACAGCAATTTCAAAAGTTTCCAATTTTAAAGATTCAAATACTGATGATCAGTAGGCAATTGCAACTGCTGAATTATTCTTCTCTAATTTTCAAACATCTATCTTTTACGTGTCCAAGAATAATCTAGTCACTCTACACCTGCTTTATTGTTAGTAGAGAGAAATAAGGGCCTCTGGAGAGATACATCTGATGTCTTGAAATGTTTCTCCTATGGCCAGATACAGTCCTCTGGAGATGCCTGTATTTGATCATAAAGAAAATCTCCAATGAATTTGGACTTCTATGCCTAAATTTAGGTTCAGCAAATTCTAGCTCGAAATGGAAACCAAACACCTTGTGCCTAAAAACAATCTGAATATTAATTCTACGAGTGAAAAGAAATTTCTGTCAATTATAAGACAACTGCCTGAACTGTGAATAGTCAGCCACCTAGTTGATCAGTTCCCTAAAATCTAGCTTCACGAAATCTTGCCCATGGCAATGCCAGAATAACTATGCCACTTTTTTTGATTGCTCCTAAACAGAACCCTCCTTGGCTTGCACTTCTCTTGAAGGAAAGGTTAATGTCTGTGCACATGCAGGGAGTACTATATGCAGCCAAGTCACTGTTAGCCCCTAAACTCAGCAGATTTTACAGCAGATGCTGCTGCATGGTGCTAATAATTGTCCTAGAAGTTCTACAACAGAATATTTACTACATGTATTAATTAAAATTAACAGCTATGGTCCCCCCTTATTCCTTGCTAAATTTAGCATGTAAAAAGTAGCAGTTAAGTTATGACCTCATTACTCTACGTTCCTATAGTACAGAGAAAAGGGATCTCCTGCAAAAAATTCAGCTCATTCCTTCCCACTGACTAAAAACAGATGGCAGAAAGAGACATCTCTGAAATGAGGTGCCCAAGCTCAGTAGGATGAATCTACATTTCAGTTTGCTACAGCAAACTTCATTGCGTGTGCTAATTGGCCATAGATTTTTTTATGGCTTTTACTGTTGTGTTGTTTAGGCCTGAATCCCAGCCCAGTACAACTACCAGATATTTTCAGCAGTCTAAGATCTGTACACAGCTTTTAATCACATGTAATAGCTTTCTTGCAAAAAATATCACTTGAGTGTAGAAGAATGCAGTGATGACAGTTAAAGCAAAATCAAACCCCTTGAGTAAAATGCCACAGTTATTTTCAGAGATCTGCATAAATAGCAGTTAATCTGCAACTGCATCATTCCAGCTGAAAAAAGTACTTTCAAGACTGATAAAGGCTTTTCCATGTACAACTAGCCTCTAAGGAAAAAAACAAAAGACTTATTTCTTTCCAACATCAAAGGGATGTTGAAATCAAATCCACCATTCTTGTTGCCATATATGATTTGCTGCATCTGATACAGTCCTGACTGCTCCATGTATTTGAAAAATTGTTAAGACATCAAATAGTCAGCAGGCTTAACATTCATCTACAACACTTCTTTAACTAAATAAACACTTTTGTTTTAACTAAACAGTTGAAGATCTGTTTGCCTATGGAAAAGTCTGCAATCAAAAGTAACTTGTAAACTATGTTGGAAAAAATTAAAACATTCTTTGAGATATGAATTTCAATGCCTCATTCTCAATGTTCTCTCTCTTTTATCCTCAGGAGATCATATAGTTACTTTCTGTTAAAATAGTGATATCTCAAATCCCACGTCACTGACTGATCTGAGCTGCTTCAAATCAGAGGTTTTCTTCCATTTCACTTAGTGGGAGTTCGCAATGTAACAGCTTTACTTATACATTGTGTTCTGCACTACAGTATGACAGAATGTTATTTCCATGTGCCTGGCAATGCAAACAATCACAGCAGCAGAAAGAGAGCTGGAGTTCATCACTTTGATTGTTGGAAGAAAAAACCAGAACAAATGAAAACCCACAAAACAATGGGGGTTGATAAAAAGAAAAACCATTTCCCCAAGCACTGCAAGTCTCAAGCAAGAAAGCAAATGACCTTGTAACTTCTTACAGGTTACAACTAAACTAGAAGCTTACGTGTTTCATGGGAATCAAGAATCAGAAATTTACAGTGGAAGAAATTCCAAAGTGATTTGTCAGAGCTTAAAACCCATTAATTTTAGGAACCCTGATGAACTTATCTTCTCTCTCTGGCAAGTGGATACATTTGTATTGCTTTTCAATAAAATGAAACTTAAATGATACTCTACAGTTTTTCAGCTTGCACCTCAAGGACACAGATGTGAATCAACATTATTATAGTCAAGCATAAATGCTTTGAAACAACTGTAATAAAAGCTACAATCACTTTCATCCCTTTAGCAGAGTTGCGCTTCAAGCACAAACACCTCCACTTCTTACCCAAAAGAAGTTTTACAAAATATCTACCAAATATTCCACATCCCAAATACCAAACTCACTTGAAGTGAAGATGAAAGTTCAGATGTCTTCAGCCAGAACCAACACTTCTTGTCTCTTGGTATCTCATAGAGTTCTTCTATTACCCATTTCTCAGGTAAATGTTCAAACTGCAAAAATTGTTCATCAAGCCTTAATGGTCCCGTCTGCACTTATTCCCAAACAGGAACTGCCAACTACAGTTGCCTACCACTCCCCTGCATAATATCCAGAACAACACTGTGTAGACCCTCTCCGCAAACCCAACAGTTTCAAACACTGGCAAAAAAAAAAAAAAAAAAAAAGAAAAATCAAAAAATTTTAAAACAAAAGGAAAAATACCAGATTTCAGGTATACACACTTGTACTTCCATTGACAGCTTTGCCAAAAGCATTGTTATGGTCTTACCAGTACAACAGACTTCCTTCCTAGCTGTGCCAGAAAACCAAAAAATTCAGCATAAAGGACCAGGTACACCAGTGACACCATGTGTGTGCTGGAAGAAAACCACTTAACCCTGAATTACTGTTTTAAAAGAACACTTTTGTAGTTCCTCATCTCTCATATAGTAGAAATAAAGCTTTTATTCTTATGAGAAATTGGTTTGTGAAAAAAGTGATTTCCAAATCAAATCTATTTTCAGGCTGTTACTATGGCTCTGTGTGTAACTGATAACTCTAATGAACTAAAACGGAAAAAAAAGACCCAAACTTCATTGGAGGTTTTTTTGGTAAATAAAGGAACAAAGTGAATGGCTTGGTAATGCTTTTGTTATTCACTTTAGAAACCTCATGACAGAGGACACAAATGGGAAAGAAACTTCATAGCATAATTGCAAAACTTTCAAAACACAAAAGAACTGAAATAATTCTTGGCAAGTATGTTTTCTGTTACCATACATCTATGTTAAGACCAGAAAACAAAGCAAGTGATATTTTATGCAACTTTTTAAAAAGCTTTCTACATATCCATATTTAGTAGAAAGGTAATTCTCATTATAAAGACTTACATGAACAAGACAGAAATAAGAAAACTTATTTTATCAAAGGAACGTGAACAGTTTAGGCACATTTACATCAACACAGTACTCATAGCTAACACACCCTGAAAAAAAAACAACAAAAACCCCACACACTTTCAAAAGCCCAAATATTGTCCCTAAAATATAAACAAAAATAAAGACTATCATGAACAATAGAGAACAAGAAACTACTACAATTTAAGCTAATGTATCAATCACTATTGAATATTCCTAAAATACATACAAGTCAAATGACTGTACACTGACTTTTTTGTTCCCCCTGTAAAACATTCTCTTATCATTTCCTGGCTGCTATTTGACATTTAACTGGCAGAGGGTGGGTGGGTGGAAAAGCATTCTTTTTCTAGTTCAAGTATTTTAGGAGAAAGTCATTGGGTGAGGAAAACAGCAGTTTAAAATACAAATTTTGTCTGCATCATAATATTGATTACTAGACTAAGACAACTTCCTAGCCACACATACAAGAGAATTTAGCACTCTAGTCCAACAATTAACAAGATGAATCGATAGACTGGGGGAGGAGGGAAGAGACTTGCCTCAACACAATTTACAATTTTTCAAAATTCTAGACCAGTAAGCTTCCTGTACTAGGAAATACTAACAAATTAAGAAAAGAGATTTCCTCATTTGAAGTATCATACATTCATTACATTAACAGTCTGCTCGAAACATGCAGATCAAACTTGCAAACTACCAACAAGTCCTGAGAGCTTGCTCTATAAGCCTGCACAAAAACTCACAGCACGTCTTATAGTAATATTCTTCCCTGCAGAAGAATGCCACAAGAGCTCTTGTCGAGTTTTTGGATATAAAGTTGTAAACTTACTCACTATTGTTTTTCAAAGCTGATTAAGTTAATAGTCTACAGAATATGCTATGTGAAGAAGGGCATCTGAGAAACTATAAATACACAGTTTTTATATCAAGCTATGCTGATCTGAAATAAGGCATGAAGAACCATATATTACAAAGAAGCAGTAATCACGCTTAAATATAAAGCAAACTACGAGCTTCCAGAGCATTTAAGTTCCACTTGAGTTCCTGCCCCCCAATGTTTTCCTCCCCACAATCCATTTTTTTTTTAGTAAGTTATTTTAAAAATGAACACTCACAAACTTTAACAGCAGAAGTGTGGATCATAACACTGCACAATTCATTCAAAGCAGAACAATTAAGGTTTTATAGCTACCTTCATGCTTCAACATATCTCATGGTTACTTTTAAACGTGAAGTAAGAAGACATTGCATTTTTAGAGATTCACCTGCTTTCTTCACACCTTCCTTTTAAGGCAGACAGTGATAGAATACAAGACAATGGATTGTCAATACATTTAATTTTGCACATGGTGTTACATCTTTCAAAATTTTCCCAAAGGAAATTATTTCAGCTGGTTTGGATAAATCATGTGTGCCAGTATCTAACCAAAGGAATGCAAACAAATGTTATGAAAACAACAGTGCCACAGTCTGTACTTAGACTCTCTCAATTAAAGTCTTCATTAAAACAGATGTAAAAAGGTATGCAATTTACATTGCAAATATAAATCCCTTAGGTGAAAGTGCTTGCAATTGAACTAATGTAAACTTGACCCATGCTGCTATATGATAAGGACAGCCAGATGACAATGTAATGCTCGTCTGTCATATGACAGTTATTTTCAGACAAGTAAAACTAGTTTCGTATTTCTAGTAACAACTTCAGGGTACATAATTCTAGACTGCTTTGGCTGAAAACCATTAGCCCTGTTTCAGATGTTCAACTCCTAAAGAGAATTTTGCAGTCACATCAGGGTGTAGCAGACAAAACTTTGTGCAATGACTCATTACATGGAAACACTTGTCTTCCAAATGTTATTTATATAACAGGAGTTCCATTTGAAAAACTGTATGTTTTAGCAATGTGCTGCACAGAATTTTAATACTAGCTATATAGCTGACAGGCATCTGAATGTGTTAAAAAGCCTCACTAGCTCCCACAAAACACCTCTCTAAAGATAGCCATTTTTTTTTTTTTTTTTTTTCTGCTTGTACACTTAATAGTTAAGCAAATACTGGTATTTTATGCAGAAAAGGTTTCTTACCATTTGTAAGCCAAAATTGGAGACTGAAACGTAGCTTAAACGACAGCTTAAAACAAAACCAATAGAATAATTCAGGTTGAAAGGGACCTCTGGAGCTTATCTGATCCAACACACTAAAAACAGGGCCAACTTTTAAGCTGGATCAAAGTACTGAGTGTTTGTACGTTTGATGATTAAGGATGTTAACACAGGTTGAAACAGTATAAAATAAGTTAGATGTGCAACTTGACATTATAAACTGTTCAAATTCAAACTTTGCTTCACCACAAAGACACCTCAGCAGTGGTATTTGCCACTCCTTTCTGAAGTCCTCTTCATGCAAGCTATTGTTCCATATCACTTCAAACCTGACCACAGGCTTCCATAACCTCCTTTTCGTAGGCAGTAGCACTTGTGCAGTTGTACAGTAAACTAACTCAAGGAACTGATCCAGTTGAACACCAAACCTGGCAAAATCTTACGATTAGGTGGCCAAGTAAATTCTAATGCTGGCACAAGGCGGCAGTGGGAAAATGCAATTGGATGCAAAACATCCATTTTGTCAGGAGTGCACATTTACTTTGTTTTGAAACTGCAGAATCAGTCTCTAACTACTAAACCCCCTGATCCTCTCTGCAATAAACGTATTTGAATGCAGAGAAAAGCCTACAAACAAAATGTATATATATTCTCATGAATAAGGAGCCGTTAGTAGGAAAAACCTTTAAAATTCTAACTGTTCCTCTAACTTTAACAGTATCAGAGGAAGCACATAGAGGGAACAAAAGCAAACCAAAAAGGAAAAAAAGGCTGCACCATTTAAATTGCAATGAAAATAAGAACTCCACCAGTCTAACGATGACTGGTACATGAGGCTTGGTAGAAGCTACTGGGAATAAAAAACTAGAAATAGCTGGGGATGAGGATCAAATGACTCTGCAAGAAGGATGAGGAACACCTCTCTTTCTCCCTCTCCCAGGCACCGTATCAATGGGATTCAAGAGGCAGTGGGACGGATGGGACACAGCTCCTCACCTGAACCCTGACGTAAAGACAGAGACTATACAGAACTATGTTAAGGAACAAGGGATCAAAACGAAGTATCTTGAGAAGCTGAGGTAAAGGGAATGGACTTAGCAAGGCCAGCATACTTGAACACATGCCCCCAAAGTCAGGAAAGGATTCAGGATTTTTAAACCTCACTTCTGTAATGAAACTTCCTTATAAAGCAAGTTTCATCTGGCCTAAATTTGTCAATAGAAAAGAAATTCATTAATTACTCCACTAGCTGACATGGCAAGTTTGTATAACCTAACTTTCCAGGCCTGACAACGATCCATTATTGCCAGATAAGACAAGTCACAAAACTTGTATTAAAAACATAATGGAAGGAACAACATCTGTGAAATCAAAACACAGAGCAGGTGGCAAGTACCAGAAAGAAAACAAATTTAAGTTGGTTCTTCATTTTCAAAAAAGACACGCACATCTTTAATTACACTATGGTCTTTTCTGACTTGCCCCAACAGAACCTTGGTCTCATCCAGTGAGAAGTTAAGCCTCCCTCAACAAACATATCAAGACTGTCTAAGAAATGCAAGTGCTGTCCAGATCCTCTCTTTCTTCTGGCGCAAAATGAGAAAAGCATTTAGTGCATGACAGATGGGACCAAAGAAGGGTCCTCGACCAGTTCATGCCATCTTGGCCAACTACAAACTCTGTCAAACACATCAAACTGGCAACTGGCTTCCACCATTTCGCACACAGTCACTTTTACCAAATTCTTGATTTGATTCTTCCCTCTTATTCCCCATCCAACATTTTCTTTCTAAACTTTACAGAACTCTTTCATTCAGCTGAAACAAATCTTACCCAGAAACAAAAAAGTACCACATGATCCAAAAGTTATACAAATGATAAAATGCCAGATCTCTCTAAATAGTTCAGTTTCATAATTTAATTCAAAAAACTGTTTTGAACAAAAACACTCTCCCCTCTTATCAAAATACTGCTTCCCTACTGTTCTTATCCACATTTGATTCTACACTGAATACTCCATCTCTGTATATCCTTTATTTTTATTAAGTGTTCACAAACACCAGCCAAAGATAAGGATTTAATTTTCCTCTTTGAAGTGGTACAGTATTTCTCCTGAATATGCAAAAGCAGCTCTACATATACTGCATTTGAAATTCTGCCGGCCTTTCAAGCTTGATACAGAAAACTTAGAAGCTGGCCCCTGCTAGGCCACAGAAAAGCTCCAAAGCTGCTGGTGGGGTGTCCATTCTCAACTTCCTTAGGCAATACTAATCAGGTTTATTTTATATTGTTCAACGATAAGGAAAAACAAAGACAAAGATGAGATTTCACAGGTCAAAAAACTCTATCTAAACAAGCAGTGTCTCATACAAAACCTCTTATTTCTATAATCCTTCCAGAAGGATCATACTCTTTTATTGATTCCCTTCTATGTACATGTTGAAACATACCAAATCCATGGCATATGTTACTTTCAGACACTACAGAGAATATTTAAAAACTAGCATTCTTTTAAAACTTCATATTTTAAAGTAAGTTTTAAAAACAGCTTCCACAAATCCACACCTCAGATTCACTATAGGCATATGGTCAGCACAAAATTGTTGCAAAGGTCAAAAGAAATTACGCTTCAAGGCAATTTCAGTGACCAGAGAACCTTTTCAGTATTATAATTAGTGATGATTTGATGAACGGGAGATAAATAATTTGATTTATATTGCAGTTTAAGTCAAAGATTTTTATCTTACCAGAAACAAAATGCTGCCTCTTCTTTCATTTTAAAAAACAAGCACAGGACTCCAAAGAATTGTTTTGAATACTTTAAATTTCTAGAACAGGCTTTCATTACTATAAGCTACAATGAAAATGTTTTGACAATAACCCTGATTCATCTTCCTATTTCCCAGCAGGCTGTCATATTAAAAAAAAAATAAAAATCTTAGAATGCATCTCCAAATATACTCTGATGTGCCAACAATCTCAAACAGTAATTTAAAGTGAGAAGGATCTTGTAGAAGAGGCAGAAAAGGTCAACTGCTGCTCTAGACTTTTTTTTCCTTCCATAAAACTTTATTCTTCACTGACGAGGCCTTTATGACTCCCACATTTTCAGATATGGCTAAAGCTGGGCCAGCCCTTACATGCAAAACTATTTAGCCATGGAAACAACACTAGCAAACTAAAATGTAAATGAGAAAAAAAGACAGAAGAAGAAAAAAGAAGAGATTCGTACATACCTCCCTTATTCAGACAAACAGCACATTTAAAGAACACATTTGCAGGAGTCCCAAAAGTCAGTAATAACTGTTATGTAATATCACTTCATTATATGAAAAAAAAATGTACTATACATACATATGTAGAAGGCCTGTGGCACCTAAAAACAGTTCCAGAAGCATACTAAAACTTTCAGTTTAATATTTTTTCTTTAATAGTTTGGTATCATGTTCATAAACATCAGTTCATCACATGGCTTTCTACCATCAATATTCTGGGATTCACATGTAAAGATCCTTTTCCATAGTGACAGTTACCACGTTACTATGTGAGAGAATGTGTTATTGCACAGACATCATCTCAGCATAGTTTTAACTTACCAAATTTGAAAACTTTCAGAAACAGGAAGATACGATCAATTGGTTCTTCAACCCTAAAACCATCATTCACATGCGTCTGAACTATGGGGTACTCATAAAGTCACCCGGGTTACCTTAACTACAAGAAGTAATACTGAACCAAACTAAATTTCTTCTTTAAAAAAGAAAACCTAACCACAAGACAACACACAACCCACAATACACATGTATGTACATACACGCTACCAGGCTCCTAGAACAGAAGGCAGTTTTAAAAAAAAAATGGGCAGGAGGAGGATGTGGACATCAGTTGTTAAATACTTGCAAGTAATTATTCTATTCTTACTCACACCTCTTCATGCCTTCCAGATGCAGGCTGGCAGCCTAGAGTACATGGCCATCTGCAGTACGGCCGTATAAACTGATTAGATCCAGTTTAGCATTAAGTAGCCGTATATGGAAGTAATTTTTCTTATAAATCACTCAGTAAATTCAACCTAACATGCTCAACTAACATTTCAAGAAAGGATCAGAAGAATGCGTCACAATGCCTCACAATCTTCCTTTTCATATTTTAGTATGCTGTATAAAAATTCACCCACAATTCCTACAGCTACAGTAATAACAGCATTAACCAAAGGTATAACTAAAGAGGAAGATCTTTTTGTTCTGTGGCAATTAAAAACATACACTGTATTGCAGAAGACCACTTGTTGATTAGGTTTACTGAGTACATGCTTAACATCCATCAGCAGGGATTCTTTGGAGATTCCTGTCCTGAACTATCAATCTAAGACCCAGTTAGCAAGTTTGATCACCATGAAGAAATCCTCATACCAAATACCCCAAACAGCGTAACCCCCTCAACCTTCCCTGCAGATGCCACTCAGTACAGGATATGTCCCTGCCGTCAGAGCTATCTAACCATTCTTCTTCTACAAACACTGGGTCTGCCTTCCCAGTATCAGTAAAAACCAAAGTCTTTGCTGCTCTAGCCATATAACTGAAGTATTTGATAAGCTCATGGAAGGGCTTGGGGGGAGGGGGCACGGGGGCAAGTATGTATGCATGTTTTATTCTAACACAGGAGACTAAATACAAATAATTTCATAGTTACGAATCACAATGTCCTTTTTCAGACACGTGTTCTGAAGTCTGCTTTTACTCAGAATGGTTCTTCATCCCTTAAACACTAGCAGTTTGTTCAACATTCATCATAACATTCAATTAAGAAATATGCAACTACCACTGAAGTCATGCTCTTCTGAACATCACCACTGCAAAAACACCCACCTAAACACGGGCTGATAACTATTTCATTGATTATTGTAGCTATACATCAGCATCTAGTAAAAAGGGTACATGCTGACACTATCTCCTCCCTGTAGATGTAATGGTGGTATAGGTAATTCACAGTCTGCAAGAATTTCATACAGCTTCCCAAGAGAAAGATCGACCAGATTTCTTTATAATAGGACTGTAAGTCAGTTTAGTTAAAAAGGTGACTAGACAGCAGGTTCAGGCAGGTTTTTCCTTTTACCTTAAGTAGATGAGACAATAACAAAACCCTAAAAGTGACTCCAAACTAGACCAAAAACCCAAGACTACCAAGTCTGTAGGACCCAAAATGCTACAGCAGATTTGTAATTAATGTTTTCATATCGCACTACTTATACGACAATCACGTGCAGTATTTCAGTTTCTGTATAATACACAGTTAGGGATACAAAGAATCAATTATTTTAAAATGCCAAGATTTGTTCCTATTTTGGTCTCCTGCTGATTGCTGACAGACTTCGCACAGATACAGCTCCTGGTACCATACCAAGTTTACAACTACTCTGGAGGAAAAAAATTAGCATGGCTTTTTATCTGTATGTTGAAGAAAACAGGAGCCAAAGTTTCACTTATCAAAAAAGATGCTAAACATGATATGTTGGCATGTTATAAAAGTCATATTAAGCAACTAAAAACCCCTACAATGGCAAAATTAGATTAACTTTTTTGGTTGTTTCGAGAAAGAAGTATATTTGTTATGCCACTTAGATTATGAAATCCCATTACTGTTTTAAAAATAAAAGGCAACACGATACCTGGCCTTTAAAAACCGAAAGTCCTAGCTAGTTCCCTACTTTATATCTTCTAAGCAGTGATTCTTAAAATTACCACTTTCCTTATATATGTTTGCATCTTAACTGCATTAATTCCAGTATAAAAATACATCTAGTGTATAAAAATGTTGCTAACAAAGGGGAAACATTGATTTTATTTGAAGACCATTTTGATCTCCAATCCTTTCTCATTGTAAATTCTGCTGCGCAGTTCTAAATTACTTGGAAAAGCACCCACCTCTGCTCCCTCCCACCCCATATAATCAGTGACATCTTCCAAACACGCTGCAGAGCTATAACTACATGTTAGCAAGTCTGTAAGTACAGATCTTATTCTTTTCAGACAGTAAATGAAATATTTTTTAGCACATACATATTTCTTTTAAATAATTCAGTGCTGATATTTTAAATAACAATTTGTATTCATGTTGGATTAACTCATTTTTCATGCACAGCACAGAATATTCCTATTGTATAACCACTTATGGAAGAAGTAATTTAGGAAACTAATAATTAACATTATGAACTCTAGTGTGGTAGCACAACAGTATCACTTTCAAATCATAACTGAGCATATTGCCAGCAGAAGAATCTTCTCCTGCAATAACCACTTTCTAAAACCTAAATAACTCAGTGCATTATTACTGAATACTTCAAATGAATCGCTAAAGCAGCTACCAGTCCCAAAGTGTGTGTGTGTGCGGGGAAGGAAATCACACCTTACATACACAGCTGAAGTTCTTTTCCAATCAAGAGCCCAGAAAGATACCACATGCCAAATAAATGTTTACGTAATTTTCATTGAAAAATGGTTTATTACATCTCAGTTTCAGTCCCAGAAGAGTAAAAGTTTCCTACGTTTAAAACATAGCACTGTCCTACTCAAGTAATTTAAAGTTTATTTCCCTGACCAGAAACCAAGGGAACATACTCCAGTTTGAAGTTCACAATGAGATGGTTAAACTTGATACCTATTAAAGAGATGTCAGGCTCCATATACCATCCAGTAGCTCTTATTTGAAATACGATTGCAATCCATTAATCTCTAAGACAACACCCATAAAGCAAAAGGAAGGAGAATAGCAGTTTTCCAAGACATTCTGGAAGCAGCAAGAAGACTCATATAAAGCTCATATTTACATTTATTTGGAAGTATGATACTTCCAGAACATAACATATATTTCAGGAGAAAGAAGAGAGCCAAGACCTTCAAAATTTAAAAACATGATTAAGATGGAAAACAAACAAACAAAAACCACAAAAAACCCAACAGCAATTTATAATACGTCTGCCAACTAGTGTATCAGAAGGTCACGCGTTTGGGGAAACCCTGCATATTGATCAGTTGCTTTCTCATAATACTGTAGGATATGCAGGTACCTGCAGCCAGCAGTCATTTCTCGCCACAACTTGGGTCAAGAGGCCCCTTTCTAAATCTTCAGTTATTGGAGAAGTCCACACAGGATGTAACTGCCATTTCATCAAAGGTAAACAAATTGTGATTTAAAATAAAATTTACACGCAGCACTAAGATTGATTATCTACTGCTTAGCTAAGAGCAGATAGTTACTATATACAACCCCCCACAACAAATCTAGCTCCAATTAATTAATTTTAAATGCACCAAATCAGAACGCTTCCATCATATCGCTGCATGATTACAAGAAAAAACCCAACCCCAACGCAGAGCTAACATAAGAGCTATTAACCACATCATTTAAGACTCACATCTGTCTCAAGCAGTAAAACCACTTCATCTCTCTTAAACACTGTCCTCATCATTACCCTGACCTTCCACCAGAACTTGGGTAAAAGACATGAAAAAACAGGAGTAAAAACGACTCCCACCTCACACCTACACACTATATTCTCTCCAGATGTCTGGAACTCCTATAACTTCCTTAGCACAGCTAGGACAGGTCACATCAGGTACTGCAATTTGATCACATGAAAACAGCCACTTGGATACTTATCATCACAACACTGCCCAATGCACAGTCACTGCAATGAGTACCTAGCAGAGATGTGGATGGCTGTTACTGAGCAGCAGAGTAGTGCACAAAGAAATGGCATGGAAAGATATAGCAGAAAGCCGCAGGACTTCAGGCGTGGAGACTAAGAGAGCAGTAAGCTCTGCACAGCAGGTCACCGGGGCAGACCGGGACATAGGGAGGCCTGGGTGAGCACTGACACTGTCGGGTGGGTCACTATCAGCTGTATTTAAAAAATCGTTAATCCTCCAAAATAAAAATTAGGAAGAAAAAGCATTCAACTTTGAGTTTCAGAAATGAAAAAAGGTAGTTCTAAAGACTTATTTAAAACTTTCAAAGGAAGATTCCACTTTCAAAGAAAGCCTTTAAAACCAACAGCAAGGCACAAATCAAGCCACCACGGCCCCTTCACCCTAGTCCTCACGCCACAGCCCCGAAACCAGCCGGGAACAACATCTCATTTTTATGTCGCTCCGTATTAAGTAATGCTTTACTGAAAACCGTAAAACCGTCCAGAGTGATTTTGTCTGCCTCTGATCTCAACTTTTTAAGAAGAGGTTCGCGCCCGAGCCGTGAGATCTGCACACCGTGGAGACCTCGCCCCATCCCAGAGCCGTGCGCCACCGGCATCCGAGGGGAAAGAAAACCCAAACCCTGAGGTAAAGTTTATTCCTGCGAGGGAACCCC
>JAVJGI010000050.1:61039502-61085907 GCA_035590275.1 Ibycter americanus
GTGGGGCCTCCCCCGGCCCTTTGTGCCCTGGGTTCCTGGCACCTGCCAGAGCCGTCCCCGCAGCCGGCCCTGCTCGCTGCCGCCGCTCGGGTCCCCGGGCCTTTAACCGGCCCATCTGCGGGGGCAAGGCGGGAGCGGCCCTGGGGTGCCTTCTGGCGGCCCCCGGGGCCCCCTGGGCAATCCCAGCCCCCGTGTTTTGTCAGGGCACCGGAGAAACCCGCCCGAGTAGCGGCAGTAAAGTCGTCATGCCTCTATTGCAGGAGGATGAGGCCGTATCAGCCACAGGCCTTTCTGCAGATGATAGGTGATTTATGAAAACAGCCAAAGCTGTTAATGTTTCAGACCGCAGATGAAATATATTTACTAATTGATACTCCTGTAACCGCTAATCGTTGGGCTTTAGGTCTTTAGGAACCCACATAACTATTGCGTAATAGTTTTAAATTACGAAAAATTTGTAGAGCTCCAAAATAAAGGAAACAGAACCACATGGACATGCTAACAATTATTGTGTTACATATTCATTTAGAGAAGCAGAAGTATTGGATCACTTCTGTTACTGTGGTGTGAATCTGGATTTCACAGTTAATTAATTTGTGGTCTTGCTGAATTGAACGTGGAGTAGGAAATAGAGTGGTTGGGCAGGGTATGTGAAGCAGTACGTTAGGTCCACTCTAAAAACTTTAATTCAGGTAGCGTTTCACTAACTGTGGTACATGAATAAACTCTTTACTGAAAAGAGGTGAGTTAGTGAATTGTGATGGGAAGTTAAACTTTGATCTAAAATTTTTCAGGTGCGTTGATACAAGACTGCCAAAGACCCAAAGGCAGTCATACTAACAGCCACACTGTATGAGAAGGCCTCCTTTTGCTGTTTCTATTTCTATCAAACCAAGTCTATCACTTGTGCTGCTTACCTATTTGAGGGCTTCCAAACAGGCAACTCTTACTGGAAGTAAGAAAGACAAATATTTATATGTAAACAATAAAGTGCTTTGGCTTAAAAACTACAGAAACTTCTCTTACTGTTTTTCTGCTTCTGTTTCTTTAGAATCATAGTTAACCAATTTCTTAACTTAGCTAAAAACTAAACATTAAGTTCTGAAAACCTCCAATCTTTCTAGGTTGTGAGTGAATAAACCCCTTTTGATCCGTCTCGAAGAGTTTATCTGAAGTAGCAAGATCTCTGTTCCGCTAACTTCGTAAGACAACATACTTACTGTTTAGTTTAAAGGACAGGTTCTTAAATGTTAAAAGTTTCCATAGCACTTTTTGAGTTCAGTAAATCTGTGGCATTTTGTGTCAGCTGATAAGCTCCCCATGCTCTTGGATGGATGAATTAAGTTAAACCCCAGTGTGGTTTAAATAACTAATCTTAATCTGGATTGAAGTGAGTATGTAAGGACTTCTAAATTAGCAGACAGGTGAGAAACTTCAATAAATCTTTTTAAAGTTTGTTTTAAGCATTTTTTGTGTGGACAATGATTTCTTTACTTACAGAGGGACGGTGGTCTTGAAGGTACTGAGTTTCTTTAAGCTTTATAAAAGATCTCTTTTTCGATTTGTTAGTTTGTTAGTCTCCTGCAAAGGCAGAGACTTAAGTGGAAAATCATCATGTATAAAACTTCGAGTGAGGTGAAAACTGCAGACCCCAGAAAACTGGCAGGTGCACCTTTTTGGGCATCAGAGAATCATCTCTAAATGTTGGCTGCATGCTTTTTGCCTCAGTTTTGAAATAAATCTCAGACTACCTTACCTGGTACTGTGTACTGGTTATGCTGCATTTAGGCTATTAACATCATTAACATTCTGTCTGTCTTTGCTGTTATGTACCTAAATACTGTCTAAAACCAAAACATAATCATATATATTAGGGATGTTAAATAGGTTACTATTTGAGACTATAATACAGCATTCTGTTCTCTTCCCATCCATATCTGTCCTTCCAGCTTACCCTCACACAAGTTCTGCTGAGTTTCTTAGGCTATGTTAAGGCTTTACTCATACAAATGATCATCTTTGGGTTTACTTTCTCACCTGGCTTTCTGCAGTAGTAAATATTTGTGCTTTTTTGTCTTATTTAAAGATGAGAAAAAACTAAAAGGGCACTTAATTTTTGTTATAAAAGCTGCCTTCTTGGTACTTCTGATTTGGCTTTGGATGAAGTTTACCAGTTCACTACAATCTTCTGTAAGATCTAATTTCGAAAAGACAATTTTTTCATGTAGAATAATTAAGAAATTAAAATATACTGCTGAAATGCTGCTCCATAGAATGATTTAAAAAAAAAATAATGGGCACCATATGTTTATTTTCTTCCACCAGTGCAGCTCATCATTCAATTATTTATCAGTGATGATTTTGTTAAGCTTTAGTAACTTTTACCAAGTCTAAATTTGAGAATAAGTCATGTCACTTTGAATATAGTCATCATCCTTCAATGAACTAGTTAAAAGTGTTCCATAGATTAAAATTCCTCATTCACTTTAGTGATCTCAAAAAATACGATTTTTTTAGTTTAACCTATTGGGCAGCAGCCAAGCAGTTAAGGGCAATAACTCAGCAAATGAGGATAGCAGAAATATAACCTATTTAACTAGGGAGAATTCTAGTGAAACAATCTCCATTTTTTTCATATCCAAAAAGATATTTTCGTTATCTTTTTACTTTTTTCTTCAGTGCTACATGCAAATAGTTCATATAGCAGTCAGCTTACACATGTAGTCTGAACCATTGTAGAATATGAAGTGACAGCTGATTGAAAAATAGTGCTAGCATCTTTTGAGATGCATGCAGTTACTAAGCCAGAAGCTTCCTTGTGGTTCACTTGAAATGTACAGTAATCTAACTATTTTTAACTTTTAGTGTTTAAAAGCCTAACAAAATTGTACTGTGGCTATGTCAGATCCGTACTGCTGAAAAAAAAAAAAAAATTACATTTGTCATGGTATTTTTAGATTCACTGCCCATGTTATTTATCCCCTGAAATTTTTTTCTTACATCTGAGTCTGATGTGACTCAAATGACACGTCTAAGGGGAAAATACTGTATTTCCTGTTTGCCATGTGAATGGGTTCTGTGAGTGGTTCTGCAGAAAAAGGATCTAGGGGTCCTCGTGGACAGAAACATCAGCATGCTCTTCAGGTGGTTATGGTTAACCGCATACCGCTTATGTGTATCATGGAGACCACAGCTAGCATGTGTAGGGAAGACTATTCTTTTCTCCACACTTGTGAGGACTTGTGTGCAGTACTATGCCTGGTGTTAAGGCCTCCAAGTACTAAAAAGATTCTGGAGTGAGGCACTGAGGTGGCTGTGGGGCTGGTGCCCTGATGTATGTGGCAGGAAGGCTAAGGAGCTGTTCAGGCTAGAGAAGGGAAAACTTAAGAGGCGATCTAACTGCTGTCTTCCAGCATCTAAAGAGGACCTGTGGAAAAGATGGAGCCACACTCTTTGAGATGTACAGTGAGAGTACAGAAGGTAGTGGCCCTATCAGCAGGGGAGATGATGACTCAGTATAAGGAAAGAGTTTTTAATTAATTGAGAGTGGTCAAACCCAAGAACCAGGTTGGCCAGAAAAACTCCAACCTCAGAGGTATTAAAACCTCACCTATGTAAGTCTTGGACCAGAACTTTGAAGCTGAATCTAATAGAGCCAGGAGGTTGAACCTAATGACATTGATATATTGATTACTTTCCAAAAGTGGCCTGACTCTGTGTACCCATTTGTTCTATCATTGGAAGACCAATTTTAAGTCTTTCTTGAAGGACCGCATTGTTATCCACCGTAGGCACTGACCTCAAAATTGCTTACCACGTGTGCACAGAGCTGGATAACCCAGCAGAAGTCTGAGCTTCAGGCCTCTTTCAGGTCCAGTCAGATCAGGTATGCTGTAAGTCTATTAGGGCAAAATCAAATTAATGTTTACATTACAAAATCCAGTGGTACTTGCCATATATACACACCTTCATCCTTTCCTTTGAAAAACTATTTGTTGTTAAATGATTTGCTTCTCTGCAAATTGATTACTCTGTCTTTTCTGTTCCAGAGAAGAACCAAAGAAGATACTTGGAAGTCAGAAGAACTTAGGAAACATCTTAGGGTGACTTTTATGTTATTTCTACTAGTTTTAATGTTCATTTACATTATAGCAGTGGTATTTATTGATGGTCTAGACATAGAGGGCTGACTGCTTGTTCTGCTAGCAGCTCTGCCTTGTGGGATCTACAGTAGCTCTTTAAGGGTTTTTGGTACACGAGACACTTTAAGTACTGATCATTGAACATGAACAGTACAGATCTTTAATGTGAACCTGCTAACTTCCTTACCACAACTGACTGTTCTGGAATCTGTCTAGGCCAAATGTGTTGAGAGGCTGGCCCGCTCAACTGTTCCTAGCTATACAAGTCATATAAGATTACTCAACAGATTTCTTAATTAGGTAAATGGAAAAAATGCCATTGTTATGGTAATAACACAGCACACAATGGGGTCTGATTTGCTGGCTACCCAAATCCAAGTTGCAGCTTTGCTTTATCTATGCTTACCCACTTTCCTACATGAATATTATGTATTGTATTTGTTATCATTATCTTTCCATGTTTGTCATGTGCTTTTCTACTGGTTAATTACTTCATCTGCTGGTCAAACAGGCATTCAGACTCCAGTCAATTACACCATTGATATTCATACTAGTTTTGTGCTATATTTTTTTAAATGCTGTTTTCCAATATGTATCTTCTTTTCTATGTATTGTGCAGATCTTCATTAGTCCTTTAGTAAACTAAAACATCCTACCTGTTAATCTGTTACGTGGCTTTCTATCAATTACATTTCAAAGCTCCCCATTATTTCAGTGCCAGTGCTACAGTATAAGTACTTTGTATTTTGTAGACATTCAGTAACATTTCCACTACTTCCATGTAGGCTAAAGCAAACAAATTTGAGTTCAAATGCTTTAGTTCCAACAGAATTGGTGAGGTTGGACTTTCATTTCTGTGACAGTGAAACAGATGGATAAAGTTTAATTCACTTTACTCATTGATTATAATCAAACCAAGTTCTGTTTGTTCTGCATTGAGAAAATAGCTGAAATCATGGATGTAGTGAAATCAGTGGGAGTTGTGCTACTCGCTTCAGGAAGATTAAAATATGATTTCTTATGACTTTAGAAAAATATACGAATAGTTGCATTGTCAAGGGATCTAGGCAAAAAACTTTCTTTCACAGTTTTTATATGCTACTTTCAGTTGAAGTAAAAGCTGATCTTCTATTCTAAAGGCAGCTGCAGGATGCCCAGTTATCCATCCTATTGCTTATATCTGCAACATATTTTACAAGATGGCAGCGTTTCTGTCTACATGAGCTAACATCTTTAAGATGCTTAGTTGATTTTTCAGCCTAGCTCTAAACAGAATGCACAGTTCCAAAGTGAATTTTCTTTTTTTACCAAATTCTCTTCAAATACATCGAAAATACACCTTATTATTTATTTCGTTTATTAATTCTTTTTAAAATAAGTACAGACATAATGTTCATAATTTTACAAAGTAAGCCTAGAAATATATCAGCATTTTAATACAGTTTGGAAAATTAAATTCACAGTTAGCAAGCCACTAACTTTTTTTTTTAATATGAATATACTGTATCAAAATAAATTGCTGAATTATAATAATAAGGGTTTGTTTGTTGTTTGTTTTTTTTTATTTCAGGCATCACAACCAGATAGTCAAAATGAAGACCAAAAACACAGAGAAAAGAAACTACATAAAGAGAAGTCTGTTCATGACACAGACACTCATAAACATGAGCACAAAGACAGAGGGAAGAGCAAGGAAAGAAAGAGAGAGAGAGATGTATTTAGATCTGGTGAAAGAGACAGGGATAAAATGAGAGAGAGAGAAAGGGGGAAAGAGCACCAGAGAGGAGGAGACCGAGAGGGATACAAAGATAAGCTTCAAGAGTCAAGTTCGGAGAAGGAAAGATACAGCATATCAAAAGACAAAGACAGGGAAAGGGATAGAGAGCGAGACAAAAAGCATAAAAGACATGAGATAAAGCAACTAGATGCACAAAATAATTTAAAATCATTTGAAGGAAGAGATAAAGAACATCACAGAAGAAGAGAAAGCAGGCATCATTTGGGTAGGTTACTTTGGGTTGCTGTAGCACTTTGAAATATTTTATATTTAGAAATACTCTGAAACCATACCCCATCTGTACAGAGAAAATAAAGACAGGCAGGTGTGAGTAACTACTGAAATGTATATCTTCATGAAATCTTGTGGTAACCTAGTTTTGCTTTGGTGCTTTTAAAAATTTTGATGCTTGTTTCCTTTCCTCTGAAGAGAGGGTGAATGTCACTGGTTTTGTTGGTCACTTGTCTTGAAGCGAATAAGTACCTTCCTGCCTAGACATTCTCTACTGAGTGATGCACTTGAATTTCCAAGTTGTAGGGTGATTGCTGAAGTTAGTAGCATGTGTCATTACTCTTACCGTTACACAAGACAATTGAGAGGGATTCATTAGGAAAGAAAAAGGAGCAACCAGCACTGGAGAGAGAATTTCAACAGAATATTAAGTTATTTTTAGAAAGCTCTTATATTTTAGCAAACCCATGTCACTGAACTACTATTTTCTACATGCTAGTGTTAATTATGTACAGAGTTTGAGTATAATAAAACTTGTTCATTAACTTATACATATATTTTCTAGAGGAAGAGAAAACAAGAAGTGAAGATCAAGAAAGAAGACATACAGGAAAGAAGGTAAAGGAAGGGCAAGGAAGGAAGTGTTTCATAATGGAATAAGATAAAATTGTGTAATAATGACAAAACTGGATCAGTCTCTGGTTCCCAAGAAATCAACGAAATGCATGTATAGTAAAGTCATAACAAGTATATACAAAACACAAAATATATCCGAACCATTCTATTTTAAGGACATACTTCATACTTTTTTAAAAGTAGAGGTAAAATAATATTTACATACCATATAGTGCTTTATTTTTATACAGCTACATAAATTTTTTCCATTTATGCTATTATTACAAGGATATTGGCAAGTATACATCCTAGTTTATGTTAGACCACCTGGTAAACAAAGAATTAAATTTTTATGTGAAGAATACATAATCCAAAGGATTTCCTCTAGCAAAGTATGCAATGTCCCAGAAGAAATATCAGAATCTCAACTGATATGATAATTTGAAAGTTGCCATTGTAGGAGATTTTTAAAAAAATTCCTGGAAGATCCACGTGGCAGAAAGAGATTAGGTACTTATAAATCTATCATTCTGATGGCCAAAAATGGATAGATTTGTGAAGATAAAACAGTCTTGGAGAACTCTTTAACTCTTTAATGTTATTATTCTCTTTCCAGGATAATGATACCAAAAAGAGCATTGACAAATTTTTAGCCTACAAAGTTGAAGAAGGTGAACGTGTACACAAGTTACAGAAAGATCGAGAGTTGGATAAAGAGGGAGAAAGAAGACACAGAGAAAAAAAAGAACATTCTGTTAGGCCAGGAAAAGAGAGGCATTCAAAAGAGAGAAGTCATAAACGTTATGAAAAGGAAGAGGAAGAAAAGCTAATAACAAAGAGATCTAAAGAGGGATCTTCCCATGGAGACAGAGAAGGGCAACCAGCAGAAGCTAATGAGAGAGTAAAAAGTAGAGAAAATGAAAGACAGAAGCGTGATCTAATGGTTAGTTTTGTTAAGACTTCAAAACATTACATTATAACTTACTTTATTGATATATTGTCATTGATAAGGTAAATAATAAAAATACTAGGATTGTAAGACAACATTTTCTGAAATTTGAGGCTAAAGTGGTAGATTAAAATGCTACACTTGCATTTAAGTGTCCTAACACACAGCTGATTCCTTCCATGAAATTTAAACTCGAAACTTGTCTATTATGTTAGAAGTGTCTTTTATTCATACAATTCTTTCTTGCTATGACTTTTGAAATTTTGACTAACACTTTGAAGTGGAGATGAGATTAGGGTGGAGGTCTATTAAAATGTATTGGTTGCCTTTATGGGAAAAAAATATTATTTTAATAGGAGCTATTTTTGATGTCGCATATAAAGGAAGCATGGGTATCTAACTGACAAGAAGGCACGTGAGTGTAGTTCCCTTGTATTTATGTTTTTTGCCTGTACTTCTGAAGCCATAGAATATCTTTTATGTTCCTAACACAGAGCATGATGTTCCATCCTAGAGACTTGATCAGAACTTTGACATTTTTAACTGTTTTTTATAATACAAGTACTCATTCTACAAGAATGTGAGAAGAAATGTAATTTGTAACTCTTAAAATGAGGTAAATTTTATGGAACATAGAACCATCCAGATGGTCTCGAGTAGTTTCTTCTGATGCCTAAAGAGTGAAGATCTACATGTTTCTCAAAGAAAAGTTCAGAAATATTTTTTCTAGTGAAAATACTGGGCACCTTCAGTGTAGAGGTCCACTGCAAGTGATTGCTGTAACTGATTTTCTGCAGCAGAATTCAAAAGTCTATCAGGAGCTTGCTCAAGGTTTCACTTCCTTGGAAATTTACGCAAGTAGCTGTTACAGAACGTACGCACTGATGCTGATGCTTCTTTCTCAGAGTTATGTTCGTTTTTCTGATGTTCATGGATAGAGAAAAGCACCTTTATCTTAAACAGTCTATTGAATACAATTCCAAACTTAGGCAAACCTTCATACTACAGAATTTAAGAGTCAAGTCCCTATACTGGGGGCTAAAAGCACCTGACACTGTGCTCTGTCCCTGGGTCCAACTGGTGTGAATAGTTGTAGTCCATACTGTTAAAATACCATTCTTTGAAACACGCTAGCCACAGCCTACTGAGGTCAGCCCTTAGTCCCAGTCATTTTTTCAGCCACACCTAGGGTTTTTTTAGGAAAGTGCTCTGTGCTCACAATTTATGCAGTATACGTTGGGCCCAAAGCATTTTTTAGCCTTTTTTACTAATATGCTAATGTGAAGGTATCCTATAAAAAAGCTAGAATTTACTCTGGTAAAGCATTATAAGGTTTTGTTAAGCAAAGGAGAAGACTCAAGATCCCTTCTTGTTTCCTTTCTGAAATGCATTGCAGAAGGGGATTGTAGCCAAACTTCACTCCCAAGTATTTAATATTTTCAGGAGAAGTTCATATTATGTCTATAGCATATCTTTTATGGGTGTTTATTTTCTTTTCTTATTATATTTGTAAGGAGGAGATTATCTCACTTTAGTTCATGCAGAGAACTTCTTACAAGGAATGACTGATAAAAAAATAATTTGTCATTGAAATAATTAATTAGAAACCTTTCTTACTGTTTAATATCACTGCTAATACAGGTTCATATACATATTTCCTCCCAGCATTTCTGACACATGACTGTCGTGACTTCTTTTACAGAACAGTGAATACAAAAAAGAGGAGAGGATTCAAGAAGTGAGCCATCAGCATGTAAGGTAAATTTAGAGCTTTAAAATAAGTATATACTGTATGGTAGTTACTAAGATTCAGTCACCACCAAAACAATAAGCAAGAATTGTTGATCTCAAATATCTAGGGTGAATATGTTTTTTTTCATAGGCCCTTTGTGTTTTATCTCTAAGAGGATTCATATGAAAATTATGTGTTGGTATTAATTTTTTTTTCTATGCCAGGATAATGAGATACTTTGCAGTCCTTGCAAACTACATATATATTAATCTGGGTATTTAGTTTGAGAGGCAGGAATGCTGTATGTACCACCTGGAAATTCACTAAGCAGTCACGTGGACACATTTAAGGTTTGTGATGAGCTACATAGGACTCTCTTATGTTGTTTATTTTAATTTTAATATCTCTACTTAGTTTCTACTCTGAATGGTCTTTAAAACACTAGATATATATCGAAAGTTTACTGTTGTATGTCAAAGTGAAAGGTCCAGGTCATCCTCAGTAGGATCAGTAAAATTTAAGGATTATATTTCTAAGTTTTATTACTAGCAAATATAAAATCTTACAGAAGATCTCCACATATTTTAGTTCTTTTTCCATTCTTCAATGCTTCAGCCATGTGAAATTCCTATACAGCTTTTTGAAGTGTAACTCTCTGGGTATGTTGTCAGTCATGATTCTTATTCTTAAACCCTAGTTTAGCTTCCTAGCTAAAGCTAAATAGAAGACTGGCATGCTGGTTACTGGACACGCAGGCAGAGGTAGTGTCACGACCACTATTGGCTGAGTATTACTACTGTTTCTTAAGCATGGGACAGATCACTTTAGTCATAGTGATTTGGTCTTTGTGGAAGTGTATTCCTATACAAAAGAAAAAAATTAAATATTTCAGAATATGTATGTTGAGATGCTTTCTAGCAGCTGCATTTAATTGCAGTGCCAAATACACAGGTTGTATTTTGAAGCTGTTGCTGATGGGGTGTTGTGGGGGAGTCATTGCTTGTACATAGCTTGGAAAAAGGAAGTAGCCATTTCTCAATGGCAAGGAAGGCATTATGGGTTACTGGGATGTCACAAAACTCTGATTCAGCCTCAAGCACTGTCAATGTTGAATCATTCTGATTTGTTATGAGAGGATCCAGCCAAATTTTTGCTTTTATTGTTGCCTTTTCTTACGTTCGTCAGTCCCAACAGCAGTATAAATGAATACTCTCTTGCTTGAGAGGTAGAACATTCTCTTCTTGAAGCCTGATACTCTAATTAGAAAATAATTAAATAGATTGTTAAGGAGCAGAGTTTTTTGTTGATTTTCTCCTGCTCTCTGACCCTGATTGTATTGTCATCATAAATAAAACCCCTGAATGAAAGACCAGGTTTGAATGTCAGTCTATGATTTATAGCTTTAGAGCACATTACACCCGCCTGATCTTGATCTCCAGTTTGCTGTAGATATTAATACAACTAATGGATGTGTGGGTTTAATAGGTTTTTCTCCTCCTTCCTTTTTCTTCTGTTTTGATGCAATTATAGGCATTAAATTTGGACAAGGTTTTTTGCAGTTCTTAGCTGATTAATCACTTGGCTGTTTCATTATCATTTCGTATCATAAATGGAGATCTATAAAAGTATTTGTAGAAATATTTCTGTTTATTGGAAATTTTCAACTATTGTTTCCTTTTCAGGAAAAAAGACCTATGTTTTTTTAAAACAAACAAAAAAACCCAGAAAACAAAACCAAAACAAAACTAATGCTTTCTTCTGAGTTAACCAATACAGTTGATGTTCTCTTCTTCAACAGGACTGCAAAAGATAAAGGAAAACTCGTTGAAAAAGAGGAAAGGGACACAAAACAAGAGGTAAAACTATTCGGTTTTGGAACTTGGAATGTTGTGTTTTTCTTGGGATTAATAACAATTACAATATGTATTTCAGTATAATGCCGTTCTAAGATAAGATGTATGCATATTGGTCTTCAGGTATCTCCTAACCTTTCTTTCTGGATGCAGCATTAGAAAATGGATTTATTCTGTATAAATTTGCTGAGAATTGAAGGTAGCCATCTATTCAACTGTGCTTCAATATCTTCTGTGCTTGAAAAAATAATTCTTAATAAGTGGGAAGAGTTTAGAAATGTAATACAAATAATCTACACATACCTAAAGTATATTATTTCTTTCTATAAACAGCTGATATAGGCAAATATTATGTAGTGTAAGCTGAGTAAAATGCAGCTAGCAATGTAGTTCATATATGTCTCTTAAAACAGTTGCCATAAGGAAGAGGGAAGTATTTTAATACGTTTAAATGGACAGATGCAGACAACCAAGTTTTCAGCAAGTCTGAAGTGCAGGCTGCATAGACTTGGGTTTATGTGGCCAGTCTGTGCAGATACAGCCTAACTTTACCACAAAAACTTTTAAAATATTTTGCCATATGTTCAACTGTTCATAACCATCCCCCAAAATCCAAATTCTGTTCTGGAATGTTGTAGGATTATGGTCCTGATCTAGGAAAAAGCAGCAGTACCTACGAAGACATCCTTTTCCATATCCTCGTGTTATGGGCAGCCATATATCTTTCATGTATCTTTCAGCCATGTATCTTTCAAAACCATACTAACTTCTTTTAAAACCTTGCTGTTTTCATGCCAGAAATAATTATCTTTCAACTTTTATTGTGCTTTCCAATATGCTTCCATTGTTCTTGCTTTAGTGCTAGCATTTAGCTCAAATACTTTTTTAGGGTTTTCTTCCCCTAATGAGCTTATGGAAAGCATGTTTGTCTCTTCTCTGGCTTAATTTTGCTGACTATACAAGCCAAATTCTTCATTCCTGTCATCATTCTAGCAGCTGTCTCTTTTTCTGTTTCAATTGACATTAATTTTTTTTTTTTTATATGGATGACCAGAGTTGAGCACAGTACTGAATGTGAATTTTCATCATCGCCTCATGTAATACTGAACATGACATAAATATTTATCTGTTCCTGAGTGAAGTAGCTTCCTGACATATTCTTAGATTTAGTCTGCAGAGCTCTTACCACTGTGGCCAGCAGTCATCCTGGATCAATTAACATGTTCAAACTGTTTTCTTCCTCTGTTGCTTCCAACAGCTGAGGTTCCAGGTAGCAGCTGACATTGATGCTAATCTTTAAGGCCCAGATTGAGCTCACCTTTAGGTGTGAATTTTCTGTGGTTAGGACCTAAATTTCCTTTGTAGATTTTGGAGAGAAATAGGCAGTTCAGTCCTTTTATAGGAGGCAACCAAGGAAAGTGAGATCCCCACTTAAGACCTGACTCAACAGGGCTAATAAAATCAAATTCCATGGGTTTGCACTTTATGCTGTTGGATTTCATCATCTATTTGTTACTCTAAATGCCAGTTATCCAGATATTCCAGCATGACTTCTAATCCTACTTTGTATGGACAGTATATTCTCCATATACTCTTTAAAGTAGGAATCTACCTGTGATAGGGTGATTCTGATTTCCTGGGAGAATGTAGGAGGTTCTTACAAGGACAGTAAGATTTTGACAACTACTGACAAGTGGAGGTTTTTAGTGTGTAAAAACGACATGTGTAACAGATGCAATGTTAAAAACATCTGTGTGTTATTAATAAAAATGGCAGATCTTTAAGAGTATTCAGAGCTATTACGGTAAGCTAAAAAGACTATAACCATCTTTATGGGTGTATTAGTGCATGTGTCTTTGACTAAATGGAATAAGGATTTAAAAAAATTCTCTATGAATTAGTTACTGCTGGGTGCCTGGAACCTTGCAGGTAGAACAAATTGGGGAAATTTTGCCCAGTTTTGCCCAGATGACAACCTGACTAATATAATTTATTCTTGATCCAAAGATTGATCTGAGAAGTGACAATAAGTGGCAACCAGAAAGACTGAAGTACTGTAGTCCTAGTTCTAAAAGTCTGATGACTCTGAAAAGTAAGGTATCCATAGAAGCTGTTTACTGCTGTATAATATCTGTAATGCTTTTGAAAGTACTATATTCTGTGAAAACTAGGTGGCTCTAGCTCTTAATGAGTTGTGAAAGGATCAAAAGTGTGTCTCACTTGGTGTTTGACAACCAGCTTGTAAATGTAGAAGCAGTTAATAGGTGTGCTGTTATGCTCGATAATTTTCATAAAACCTAGCATTTATTTCCATTTTCAAATCTGTTGAAATCAAAGATTGGATAGATTGGTGTGTGTCGTTTTAAGCTTAATGTTTGTTCAGGGTACACGTTGGGGTCATTAAATGGCATTATTTTAATCAAGTTCAATAGGCTAGAGAAAGGCAATTTCTTTGAAGTTATATCAGGGATGCTGTAAATCTTATTCCATGTAAATACAGTAGAAGATGCAATGTTAACTGAATTATTTATGTATAAAAATACCTTATTTTCCTGTTGTATCCATGTCTCTGTTTTCCTGGTTCCAACATGTGCAGTATTTTAATAACAGATTGAGTCCCTCGTTATGCCTTAGGTATAGGGATAGTTTTGTCTAATCCTCAAAAAAGCAGAACAGTCTTATTTTGTTGTTACACCATCATAAGAGCTATTAAAATTATCGGCAACACAGTAGTTTTTGTCTTTTGCAGTAACAATACTGGTGGGAAAACAGTTGTCTTCCCAAGGTAGGGTTGAGTTCTGTTCTGCCTTCCTGTATTATTATTTTAAGTCAGTAATTATCACTTGTTAATACACTTATTTATATTTCTAAACTGAATTTGTAGTATGTTTGCTTGAAAATGTAGAAATATTTGAGAACAGGTATTTACCTATGTTTATGCTGAGATTTGGCAGATAAAGATTTTTTGGTTTTGTATGATTATTTAATAGTTTCATGTATTTTCTTATTTAGGAAATGAAAGATACACACATCTATAATTCAGACATGGGATTTGATAACTTTTCAGCAAGTTATGAAGATGATTTTGAAGTAAGTAAAAACATGCAATTGTCCTTTTGAAGTAATTCTCAAGTATCAAAGGATGTTACATGGTTTTTACCTACTCTTTTTTTGGTGACAGTGACCTTAACTTGGCTAACAGTAGATAATAAGTAAGTAAAATGTTATGTAGAAACTCTGCTGTGTATTTACGTAGTTTTCATCAGAGGCTGGGAATCAACTTTTGGTTTTGAGTTGAAATCTTCACAAGATGCTCCTTCTGTCTTCCTGGGTTTCAATTATTTTAATGATTTTCTGTGAAAAATGCTGATTTTTTTAAAGTAATGGGAGCGAATAATCAATTTCAGGAGGAAGAAAAAAGCCTTATAGTTTTTAATTACAAAAATATTGTAGAAAAAAGTATTGACACGCAACAGTCCCTTTACTTTGAAGTTAAGACAGAAGAGTGTGTTGAATGTACTTTCATTGCTGGCTGAGCCAGCTACATCTTTGTGTCAGCAAAGCAGGAGTTCACCTCCACTTAACATTAGGAGTGATGTCCATTGTTGAGCTTTCACTATAGTAGTCCTTACCATTCAGTGGAGACAAACAGGCACTTTTAAGACTTGTTCATATCATTTGCATTAGGTGATTATTTTAGCATGAGCTGAATTGTCTTAGTTAAGAGAATTGTTAAATTATGTGCCTTATGCATGGCCTTGCAAACAGGTAGTGTGATAGTTTAGTAAATTTGAGATTGCCGTTGAAGGACAGCTTGATTTAAACCTATCAAATAAACAACTTTATACATTTATGAAGCATTTATGCCACTGAACACTGTCATGTTACTTCTTTACAGAACACATAATTCACCTAAACATACAGTTCCTACTTTAGGATATTTAAAGAAAAAAAAAAAGGAATCTATTTTGGGCACTGAAGAACAATGTGGGATTATCTTTTCTTGATTAGAATTACTGCACAATCAAGACATGCCATTTTCTTTATTTTAAAATTCCTTTCAGTCATCAGAGGATTTATAGCCATCTGTTTGAGAATTTTTATTTTGATTGTGATAGCATTTTATAATTTCTTAAGAAGATCTGGAAAAATACATCTATAATCCATGTTTACTAGTTATTGAAAATCCTATTACTTTTAAAGGATTATGAAGATGATTTTGATGATGATGAAAACAAAAGTGGTGAAGAAAGAAATGCAAAAGAAAACCTAAGAGAGATTCCATTTTCCAGAACATCAGAAATTGAAGAAATTCAAAGAGCAATTAGTGCAGAAAATGATAGAATTTGTACTTTACTGCCAAAGAAAATTGAAAATGAAAAAAAGGAACTGATCATGGGTATGTGACTAGATATCAGTCTTTTTTTATTAAATGTATGAATAACACGTACAACGTACAAGAAAACGAGGCACTTTTTCTAGAAGTCTGTCTAAAGGCAGAAATCTGGTCCTCTGGATGAGTCACTTAGGTTTGTGGGTAAGTACTGTAACTTTCACATTGCTAAAGCATGATTCAGAGTCATTACTAATCACTTAAAATGTGAAGTATAAAAATTTACAGACTGACATTTAATATGTCTTAATTTGGGTAAGAGGAGGATATGAGAGTCTGGGTTTTGAAACCTGGAGAAGTGCTAGAACAGTTTGAGGCTTCCGGTGACATTCATTTGCCTTTTTCTTTTAAGCAAAGTTGAAGCCACTACTTTGGGTGGGAAGGTGAGAAATACAGATACTACTTAAATATATAGTTCTGTATCACTTTTGAAATGCATTTTTTTCTGAAATGTGACTATCCAGTTGATCTGATACCTGTGAGTGCCAGGTCTACTTATTTAACTAACTACAGTTGTTCCCCTTTGTACTCTTCACTCATGTAAATAGCAGTATAGAAACATTGTGCAAAAGAACCTTAAACAGCTTTTTACTCTGGTTCATGCAAAGTTAGTACAGTCATGGAAGAATAGCACAGAGTTTCTGTAAGTCCTTACAGTATCAACAGATTTTTGGTCAAGTAGTCATTGCAAGTCAGAACCAGTATGCTGTAATATGAATTTCTTCTTGCAGAAGATTTATGCATTTATTATTATATTTCTAATAAACAATATGGAATCAATAAAACAATTCCATTAATGCTATAGATCTAATGAACAGGATGGAATTCTAATATAGAATCAGATTTTTAAATTCCAAATTGTAGCACTTAGTGCATTATTGTAAATTACACAACACTATTTTTTGATGAAGTTTCGATCTTGTTTGATTAAAAATGTTCTTGATCATTTGGTAAAAGGGAGTAAAATCGAAATGACATCAGATATTATAGTTGTTCCATTAACTGTGGTTTTTAAAGCAACAGTTTTCAATGTTTTGCTTATCCATCCAAGGGCGTCAGTTAAGCTTGTGTTGATGAGGTTCTCCACTAGCTGTAGTGGTGAATTCTTATTTAGAGGTGTAGCATGCATGTGGTGTAGTCTGTGTGAATTTGATATGATTTTTAGAATTGCTCATAGAGCATTTTACTGTACCCAGGGGAACAAGGTTGCTGGTAATGGCGGAGAAAAAAAGAGGTACTTTCTGCATCATAGTCTTCTAAAATAAAAATTAACAGTGATCAGTAATTTTTAATTTATTGGTAAAGGACCTTAATAAGGGAAAAATGCTGGCCTGTTGCTGAAGTTAAGAAGCTTACTGTACTGATAACTGTGCCAGAGCGTGTTGTGTTATGTGCAGACCAGTGGTTTTAGTAGCTGTGTTGTAATAAATCTCTTGCTTTTAGACTTACTGCTTTACATTTTAATACACCGTACGGTGTGAATTATAACACTAACAATGTTTTATAATATCACAGAAAGGCAATACCCTTCTGTCAGAAACTCTTTTTGTGGAATATTCATGGATTTTCAAATGGCAAACCAACGACAAACTAGCCGAAGTATGGCTAGTAAGCAGAAGTAAGTGTATTGTAAATAATCCACTCAAAATGGCAACTCACTGTGTGAAATGTAATTTTTTTCATTATATTTGAATTATGTGAAGTTTATAAACTTAATGCTTTTTAGCGTCAAATATTATTTTTGTAAGCAAACAGTAATTAGTTCTTCAGTAAATATAATTTACAGGCTTTGCTACATGTTATTTTGAAACCTAAATTTCTATATATCAGTTTGTGTGTATCATTTTATTACAGAATGTGTTGCCAGGATTGTCATTTCTTTGTATGATTCTTCAGTCACTTGATTAGATATTGACTTATAGTACTGAGGAGCAAGCCTTTTAGCTGCTCTCAGGGCTCTGCTGAACTGTACTCTCTTGAAATAATCAAGACTCTGTATGTTACATACTGTTGCCAAAATAGCATGTTCCCTGTCAGGGATAACACCAGTTGTTGTAAAAACATGTTATTACTGATCTAAAATTGATCTAGATTTGAGACATCTAAGACAAATCTGTATTAAAGAAACAAATTGATGCCTGTTTCTTGTGAAACTTGCCAGGAGAATCCAGATTTATCTGAAGCAGCGTATGTCTCTCCAATTTTCTGTTACATCAATTGGGCACATAAAGGAAGAATATTAAATGTTATTGATAATACTGGATTCCACTGCTTTGTGGCTCTGCATCAGTGGCTAATCTTCACATATGGGAGATGTTTATTGTCTAGGCTAATTCACCTTGCCTAAATTTAATTTGCCCAAATCTTATGTGAGTTCATTGTCTAAGCTTCCTCTCTAGACAGTGGAGACAGATTAGGAAATTCAGAAAGGCATCCCTGAAGAATTGCCTTCTGAAATGTTTGTCGGCCTCTTCTGATTTTGTACTATGACTGTGTATATGACATTGTGTACATACTAACATATGTAGCCTGTGGAGATAATTAGCATTTTCATGGATAGAGAAAAGGTTTGTGGAATTTAATGCTGTGGTAATACAGGCTACCAATAAATAGACTGAAAGCGTCCCATAAATGAGCTGTGGTACTTTGAAGTTGTTAGTATGAGTCTTATTAGTTATAATGTTAAGGATCTGTCTGCGTGTATCATTAAGATTGTAACTAGGAAGCAACTTTCATATGTTTGAATTAGATCTCAGCAATCTTGCCTACAATGTTTGTGAAGAGGTGGTGTATTAGGAAGTAGAAGTACAAATAAAATGTGGGCAAGAAAATGCAATAGATGATACCAAGTAGCAAAAAGGAGATGTGAAAATGGTCCTTATGCATGAAGAAAAATCCAGCCTAAAATACTGGAGGAGAAATTCCAGCTCGTGGTGCTCTCATCTTTGCCCTTTTCAAACACTGTCTTACTGAGAAGAAACTGCAAATAGAATTTGCATCTGTAAGACTATTTAGACATGGAATTGATACAGACCCATAATTGTATCTGGGTTGTATTTATATTATGTATATTTTTAAAATCTGAAAGGGCAAGAGAGAGAAGGGGAGACTACAAAAAATTTCTCATTGTCAAGGAATCTGTACTATAGCAAGAGTGTGAAATTAACTTCTAAACAGACATCTGTATGTAATTCAAGCAGTTAACTCTTAAAATATCTAAACAGTTTTATGACTTTAAGTAGATAGATAGTTGTGCGAATTGTGACAAAGACCGACTGACTTTTCATTATCCACACATCCGTAGAAGTGGAGTGGCAGGAATCTCTTTGTAGTTGGTGATAATTAGTAGTATCACATAAATGTTTCTTACCTGTCAGAGTAAGGTACAATATATGAAAGTAGACTTGTTTTTCAATTAAGAATGAAAATATCATTTTATTTGTGAGCAAAGATGAAAAAAAATAAGAATTGAAATAGGCAGAAGGTAAAAGAATTGAGCTGGATAAGGAAGTTGAGTTATTTTTTTATCATTCCAGCAAGGGAATTTAGGAGGATGGAAAGATTTGGCATTGCATAGGACAAAGAGATTCAGGTATCTCAAATGCTGTACAATGTGCTAATCTTACACAGAACAAAAAATACAAGTGAAAAAATACATAGTCTACCTCAATCTCAAGTAATCGTTTTCATAAATTTAAATCAAGTCCAGTAGTCCAGTAACTGATGGGTTTTGGAGGCCTGCGTTTTGGGGAAGAGGCCAGTATTCATGTCCACAGGTTATGAATCTGCAATAAATTAATTTCATATATATTATTTAAAATATATTTTAGGATTGCTGCTATTGTTGTTTCCCTAGTGATGTGAAGAGGTACAAATTCAGTCTATTACCAGTGGAGGTTGTTCAAAATACATTTGCATAAGTCTTAACAAAACCAGGGTATTATAGATGATCTTCATAAAAGCATGTACACATATAGGTGATGAAGGTTAACAAAATTAGTTTAGGAGAATTAGCCACCATCCCAACTATAGGAAGAGGCATTCATCTGTTACCTCACAGAACAGCTTTTAAATACTTAGGAAAGATGATTGTGCTAGGCTTTGACAGTTTTGGTTTAATAATAAACCACATAAGTTTGCCATTTGCAATCAGTATTACATTTTCAAATATGATAATTATCTCAGCATAACATTAAGTGAGAACACATAACAATATTATATGTACTTTCTATTTTTGTCTGCCAATTAATTTTGGTACAGCTTCAATTCACATAGATCAATGGACTGTTAGATCTCTGGTATTGTTCAAAATAAGGCTGTATTTCTTTTGGAATACCAAATACTTGGTCTTAACTATTTTTTGTTTCTCTCTTGTAATTCATTCTAAAGAAAACGGAGTTCAGAACTTCTCCGACTAATTGATCTGGACTTCTCAGTTAGTTTTTCTTTATTGGACTTGCCTCCTGTAAATGAGTACGACATGTACATCAGGAATTTTGGTAAAATGAACACTAAGCAGGTGGGTAACAAATACATAATAATATTTAAATCCTCGAAGTACTGATTCTTGTTCTGGAAAATAATTTTCCTTATAAAAGAAAGTTACTAAAGCTAATAGGACACTGAAGTAATAAATTAATAATTTTCATCTCTAAGCCTTAGTTACCATAAAGCAGTGATATAAAAATTTGTGGCCAGACAGGCCATTTCCTTTCTGTGTTAGGAGAGGACTCTCTCTGCTCACTGTCCCAAGTATGCTGGCTTTAGCGTTCACGCCATGTAAGACGTTCCGTAGTTTTGTAGTAGGTTTAGCACTTTTGTGTGAAATGTAGTACAATGTGCGTGCACAAAATAGTGACCCTGCGTCAGCATGCTTAGGTCTGAGTTTTTACAAAATTCAAAAATTTACAAAATGTAAAGCCCACTTTTCTTTTAATTGCATTATTCTGGCTGTAACTCTGTGCAGATTGATTTCACATAGGGAACATCAATTTTAAAATGACTAAGTTTTATTCAGTTATGTGCTGTCATTCTTAGCTGTGTCACCCATATATTGACCACTTTATCTTTCTACTTTAGGCATATGTTCAGTGTAACGAGGACAATCTTGAGAGAGACATTCAGACTGAGGAAGTTGAGACATTGGAGAAATGGACACAGCATCCAGGAGAAAGTGCCCTTGTATCTGGAGGTGAAGAACATTCTGGTCTTATCCATTTATGGATGTATGCATGTAAACTTTCTCTTTTGTACCTGTTAATTATCAGAATTGTGGCAGACTGCATTGATAGCAAACCGCTGTATGCACCCTGAATCCCCTTGTGTAGGGGGTGGAGGATAAGTGGCAGAAATATTTTCTTCTTTCTGGATTGCTGGTTCTGTTGGCAGCAGATATGATTCTCCAACAGATCTTGTTCTTCAGTACTGTTATTTCTGCTGAAGAGAAGCTGATTCCTACCACTTTCCTTTTGCTTAATAATTAGTGTTCTTACAGTTTTCTTAAATGTTTCCCTTTTGAAGTGTCAAGTTTAGGTCTGGTTTTTGTTTTTTCTTAGGTCCCATAAACAGCCATGATATGTCAGTGAATAGAGCTCGAACACCTAAAGTTGATTCACAAAGATTAGCAAATTTCCTCCGGTCTGCTTGCCAGGTAACTTAGGTACTTAATATCCCTTATGAGTTGTGTGCATAAGTATACAGTGTGATAGATCACTTACAGTACTTGTTCTGACTAATTTAAGTAAATTACTTAAATAATATGCATTATCGTTGAGATTCATCTCTCTGCAAAGGAATGGAACCAGAGCTGTGCAACTTTTTTTATGTCTGTAAAGCTGTATTTGCAAAGATACAAAACTAAAAAGAGAGTTGATAAAGATTTATTAAATTAATCCATATACTTTAGAAAGCTGCAAATAGCAGAGCTGAAAGATAAGACGACCCTTTTATTTCTATAAATGTAATTATGTTTGAAAGGTGATTGCTGTTTTGCTAGAGGAGGATCAAGTTGCAACACAACCCAGGTGGAAACTAAGATCTCGACAAACCAGTCTGTCTATTAGTGATAGCTGTTTCCAGTTAAATACTAACCAGCCATTCCTCCATGGTAAGGGAACTTTATTCTACACCTTTTAGTATACAGTGTGCACTCATCTTCCTTATGCAGAATACCATGCTCTTTGTCATGACTGAAGTGCAAACAGCACATACCAGGATATATAGGTGATGTAAAGCCCACATTTAATTGTGCTATTCTTGCTGTAACTCTGTGCAGATTGGTTTCACATGGGGAACATCAGAGCATCCTAGCTGCTGTGAAACTAGAAATATAGCCAGCAATTAGCATGATATAGTGGTGCCCTGGATGTAATTTCTTGCCCCTGTTGTTGAAGGGCCATCCCAAGGGGTGTAATTTTTTATAGGCTCTTTATGCTGACAGGTAGGACTAAAGTTGCGAATAAAGCCAGATTGTTGAACAGTGAGAATATAGCCTGATATAACTGAACCGCAGTTGTATCTTCCCCATATAAACAGTAGATGTTCAGATGAAAAGAAAAATGAAAAATAAAGCATTTGTAATTATGTTAGGAAGACCTATTATAACACAAAACCATACGTATTCTAACATGAACACATGTGATGAACCAGAAAAAGCCTGGCCTGTGCTGTTTCCTCTTTGAGACAGCCTAATTTTCAGAATATATACTGACGTCAAATCTGATTGGTTTGCTTATGCCCAGAATAGTTATTGTACTAACTTCCTGGCTCTCTTCCTTTTTGCTTTCTACTTACTTCTATTTTTTTGTATTCCTTCTCTAGTCCCTCCTTTTTTCTTGTATAGCATCGAAAGCAACTTGCTGTTAATAGAAATATTCTTCATAATTACGTCTTAGCTTCTTTGGTTGTTGCTATAGCAGCTAAATATGCTTTTTCATCTGCAGTGAGTTCACTTTTTTTTATTTATTGCTTTTCTTTCTTGATTTTTTGTTAAATGGCTTAGACCGAAAAATATCCTGCCTGTGTGTCTCTCAAGTTCAGAGGCAGATACTACTTTCTGCTCATGGATTACCTGAAAAGGCAGGTGTTGGTTTACTGAACAGAAAGAGCCTCATATGTGTTTGGAACATCTGGCAGCCCTCCAGTCCTCAGAAAGTTTTAATATGTGACTCAGAGGTATGTTTTAATAACATTGTATATTTGCCCATGGAATAAAAGGCTTCATTATGTGTATTGTGTTTTCTTGTCTTGCTGCAAGATGTGTCATCTTTCGAAAAACACATTTGAGCCTAGTGAGCAGAACACTATTCTCTTCCAGTTTGTGCTCCAGCACTAGGATGAAGTGATGGTCATTGTGTTTTGGTTTGTTGTTTTTTTTTTTTATATTTTGACTCCATTTCATGATTGAAGAATGAATGGAAGTAAAGCAGCTGGTTCAGATGTTGTCAGGACTTCTCTCTACCCATCACTATCCTACAGCTGAACTACTCCCTTCGGCTTTGTGGCAGTAGATGCAGATTATACAACAATTGTCTTGAAAAGGGAAGGCCTACTGAAAGTCTTGTATCATACTTCCCTTTTAAATAAGTTGGCCTTCTGCTGCAAACACCTGTAATCTGTCTTTTCTGGATTTGCATGCCTAGGAAAAACAAACATATTTCAGACTTATCAAATCATTGGCCTTTATCATAATATCAACCATGCATATTTTTACTGCTTAACAGGTGTTATGTTGCTGCTTTAGTCCCAATAAAACAACATTAGTTTTTGCTGGAACAATAGATGGTTCATTGTTGGTGTGGGATCTTCGAGAAGACTCAAGAATGCACCCTCATATGACGATCAGTGAAACTGACTGGACATTAAGAGTTCCAACATTTTCCACTGGTTAGTAACTATGCATTCTGATTAGTCATTTGGTGGACAGTGAAACAATTCCACTACAAATTCTTCTAAGAACACTCTTTCTCAGTAGCCTAGTTTAGCCAGTTCAGAGATGATATTTAGTGTAGTAAAAATTGCCAATCAGTAATCGCTGTAAAGAAATGTATGCCAGCTCAATATGCATCAAGTGCTGAGAATAGAGAGGTGGTCCAGATGTAGAACCTAAGGATAATTGTAATATTAAAACAGACTACTCAGCTACTACCTAATCTGAAATCATTAGCTTAGTCAATTTTAATCGTGTTATCTCCCTTAATATAACCTACATTTCTTCTTTATCTACATCTAAACACATATATTAAGATGTATTTAAAAAAAATCAAAGTGATTTAAGACTGTAAAAAACAGTTTTTCAAATGTCATTTAAAGGTTGTAGTCTGTACAAATTGTCACCTAAGTCTTGATGTTTCTATAAGGTTGCATGCAAGATATATATTCATGGGTATACATGTATAACCTCTGCAGTGCAACTCTGTGGGATGTAGAGAGCTATTCTTCTCATCCTAATATCTGTATATGGTTAGCTGGACTGATTGTATTGGTTCGCTTTAGTTCATTTACGGATATTATCCAGCTGTCTTATATGTAGATACCATTTTAAGTGGCTTGATCTTTGGTCTGAATCTTACCTTATGCATTTCTAAAATCCACTTATGTAACTTTATCAGTTCTGGATTCTATCTAGATACACTGAAAGTTGAGTCAGGATTGTGGTTTTTTATTGCCAGTTTATCAATTATTGTAGCAATTTAAGATCTAGGAAATTCTCATATTTTCATTACATATACAACTGTCTTTTTATGATACTATTGGTTCAGCATATATGGGGATCACATCATTGGAAACAAGTAGTGTATGAAAGTTAAACGTCGGAGTTGATCTATATAAAAGTAAGTTGAATTCTAACAGTCAGCAGTCAGTTACTTTTAGCCTTTTGTTGAAGGGATTCTGAAGCTGTGACTGAACTTTGGGGCCCAAAAGCTCTCTGGTTCAGTATCTCTAGAAATGTATCAATTGCATGTTGGAGCAAAACCTGGATGTACATTTTTCTGTCATCCAGCTTGTCACATGAGTGAAATCACTAGCACTGGGGCCAGGTGGGAGCTATAACATGGTCTTTCCAGGCAGAGAAGCACAGCAACAAAAAATAATGTGGAATTCATTTGTTGCCTTGTTTAGATACGGTCTAAATTAGTGTTGCCTACATATTGGGAAGTCAGAAGAAAGTTTACTTTTCAGAAGTGCTTGTGGGTGACCTCCTTTCATCCTCTTGGATTTTCTTGTCATTGCATTTCTGTTTTTCTCAGAAGAGATCAAAAGGTCTGTTTTGATCATGATGTATGATCAAAATAACAGACTTTTGGAAATTTTCTTAACATCCATGGATGACAAATTTAACAGTTACAGAAGTTTATTTAAGGGATATAACTGACATGCTGGAAGACACAATCTGAAGTACTGCACTCTGCATTTGAATTGGTGTATGAGAGCCGTAACATTTTATGAATCTGATGGAAATGAATAGATCTTTATCCCTATAACTGACGTTTGTCATTGCAAATCTAAATAGGGATATAGAGGAGCAAGTCCTTAAATAAAGTTTTCATTTTATGTAGTTGTATGTTGAGAGATTGGGAACAAGGTATACACACCACCATTTGTCTCAATTGTAATTATAAATTGGTGCCATTTTTCTTGGCACTGTATTGTACCCTAAAGTGAAAAATAACACATAGTGATATTTTTATAAATAATTTTATTATTGCAAAATAATTCCTTCTTTATGTATTTTTCCTTTGTGTCCGGGTGCTACCATTTAACTTATACTGACATATTATTTTTCTAAAAAAACCCACCACACACATGCACAAAATCCTCTTTTGTTCGCAAGTGTATCTAATTGCAGAAGCCATGTAAAAGTAAACATTAGTTGATTGTTGATAGGCTTTAATTTTTTTAGTAGATCAGATGCTTGGTCTCATGTTGCACAATGGGCTAGTACTCAGATGTATGTGTAGAGTTTCATGTAGCAAGCAGGTTTTAATGCTGTATACTTAGGAAGATTTATGCCTTTAGTCTTAAATAAGATTACGTTCAGTGCACAGGGCAAGTCCAGAAATCAAGAGTATCTGACAAAGAATGCCTATTGAAATTGTTCTAAATATACATTTATTTAAAACTGTTATTAAAGGATAAATACATACTTTCTTGTGGTAATTTTTTTTGTTTCAAGGTAGTTACTTTCTGTTAAGAGTAATTTTTCTTCAGTTTTGTCTTTTGTGTCATAAGCAGTGATTTATTTCTATCTCTGTTGTTTATGGAGCCTGAAATCAACATAATTCTTTTCATGGTAACCCTGGAATGGCAGATTTTAATGAAGTGTCTGGTACAGTGTCATAAATGGTGCAGCAGTCATTTGGAAAATGAGAAGTAAATACAAATGGTGAAACATCAATTTTTCTAATAGTATTTTGTTAATTTAGGAAACAGTTTGCAGTATTGTATTTGAGACTTTGTAATTCTTCAAGTTCAATATTTGCCATTCATTCTTTGTAATCATCATTCTCCCGTAAGCTGAAAAGTGATTAGGGTTTTGTTGTTGTTTTTGTTCAAAATAATATAGTGTTTAACTTCCATTATTCTTAATTACAGATGGCATTCTAAACTCAGTAAACCATACCTCTCCTATACTAGCAGTGGAACCGGTCTCAACCTCTCTCTACACTGATCAGAATTATGGGTTCTCAAGCCTCTCTTATCAGGAGGGTATGTAAACTGCTCTTCAAAGCATCAGTACATCTGAGTCTTTCTTTAGATATCTAGTGACACAAATATATCATAGCCAAAATCCGGTTTATAATTCTGTTCTTCCTCTCTAATTGTCTGTAGTGTCAATTGCATGCAACATTCATGTTTATTTTTTGCTCTCATTTTTATGTAATGCTCATTCAGTGCAGCTTCACATTGGATGTGGGTGCATGCTTGTTACAATGTGTTTTCAAGGCAATATTTCATTCTTCCATGATATAATAAATTATCACTCAAAAACTGTCTTTAGAGAAGTTGTATTACTTCTATACTGTTGGAAAAACCCTATCTGAATCAGTGGAGCAACTTGCTTGTCTGAAAACACTTCAAATGTGTGACTGTACTTTCGTGGTTCTTTCCATGCCTTTTGCATAATTTTTTATGACCAACTTTTGCAAAGAAACTTTAATGTCATGCCCCCAAATTCTCAGGCAGTGTGCTAGAGGAGACATTATTCCATTGCAGCTTTTCAGTTTGAAATTCATAAGAGTCCAAAGAAATGTGCTGCATATTGCAGGCTTTACGAGATTTCATCTGTTGCACTTTATGTTCTGTTCCAAAGTCCATGCAGAATGCAGACATTTTAAAAGATGCAGAGATCATCTGCCTCTCTGGTAGGACAAACTGAACACACTAGAATAGACAAAGATACAGATAGAATAGGCTATTTCAGTTGGAAGGGACCTACAATGATCATCTAGTCCAACCGCCTGACCAGTTCAGGGCTGACCAAAAGTTAAAACATGTTGTTAAGGGCATTGTCCAAATGTCTCTCAAACACGGACAGGCTTGGGGCATCGACCACATCTCTAGGAAGCCTGTTCCAGTGTTTGACCACCCTCTCAGTAAATAAAGTTTCATGCCTTTTTCTTCTTTGGTAGAGTTAGAGCAGTTTCCCTTTTGATGCAGCTGAGAGGATCATAGAAGTTTTGGAGGATGTGTTAACCTAGGAAATGTTTCAAATCCTTTGATACTGTTCAGGATGAAGATCAGTGTATGAATATAAATGGTTACTATTTCTTCCATAGAAATGTCAGGCCCTCCATTTCAGATAGCTTCAATGGATGAAAATGGAATCCTCAATATGTGGGTGAGTAATATATGTATGAAAAGCAAGAGTATTGTGTCTTGGAATAATAAAATACTTCTTCAAATATAGCAACCTAAATCTGGGATTTCTGATGAGAATTTCCTCCCTGAAAAGTACAGCAACACTAGCCATTCTGTTGGAATTCTCTTCAAAATTTTTGACCTGATTCCCTAGCACCATGATGTTATCATTAGGCAAAACTATAAACAAGTACATGAATTCATGAAAACAGGCAGTCAGTGGTTCTACTTCATAGGAATATGCTCACATATGTCTATTAATTGAATAATACACCTTGGTCCTCTTTCACCCAGCTAGTTTATTTTATTTGAGTCACAGTGGTGTCAGAGGCTGTACTGGATGTATGTGAGAAATGACATTCATAATTTACATAAAATAAATGTTCAAGAGGCAAAATGTGAAAATCTGTGGATAACACTACTCTGCCTAAAATATGACAGCCAGATAAGCACCAGGTCTGTTGCTCTTAATTACTGTCCTGAGAACTCTTTTTCTATCAGGTGTTCTCAGTCTTTTTCTGATGCAGCTTTAGCCCAGCTGCTGAACCTGTTGTCTGCATCTGAATTGATCTTGCTTGAGGAACTGAATGGCTGAGTGAATAATAAGGGGATAAAAGTATTATTTCCCTTCTGTATCCCTAGCTAAGTCCCTTAAAGCTCTAAGTAACTTTAGTAGCAACAGATTCAGGCCAAATGGTCTACCCCTTCTATCTCATGAATAGTGAAAAGCACAGGGAATGTGTTATAATTCCTTATTTGGGTTTTTAGGGTGTTTTTTTGTGACCCACCAAACCAACAAGATGCCAACTGGCTATTAAGTGTAGAATGTATCTTCCCATATATTGTTTTCCAGCAGGGAACATCCAGCAGCCATGCGAAGCTGTTTTTAGCACTGCAGACGTCGACAGGATAGAGAATCTACCTGTAATCATTGTAATGTTAGACCTACCTGTCTAAATGTTCCTTTAGAGATATGTCATACCTTGTTAGAGCTAGTTAAAAAACTTTAAAGTCTGGTAAATATTTATTGCTTATTAATGTTAAATATTGACTTTTCAGGTAGTTGTTGAATTACAAAAAGTGGATTTAGCTGGTTCACAAACTGATTTAGGTGAGTACTGTACATTAGAGGTAGAATAAATTGCTTGAGTTTTGAGATTATGAAGTTAGAAGAGAGAGGAAGAGTCAATGATGACAAAAAAATAGTTGAGAAGGCAGCAAAATTACCGAGGAAAATACTCATTCTGAGTAAGACATATATCTGATATTTGGGGTTATTGGTTAGGTATCATGAGAATTACTTGCACTGCTATCTGAGTCTCATCTGCTAGTTCTGTATTGGCAATTGCCACCAGACAGCCACATTTCTTATAATGTCAAAGCAGGTTTCTGTGCCAACAGCTTTTTTCCAAAGGATATGAGGTTTTATGTCCTTGTTCCTCCTTCCTTTAGTTTTAACAAAATCTGTTATAATGCTTTTGTTGCTGCCTATATCTCCATTTTGATAATTGTCCTGAAAGTTCCCATTTGGGTACGGTACTTAATTTAGTGTGAGAAAAAGGTTTCCATGAAAAAAATAAAGAACAAAGTTCATTCAGCCCTTATTGAGTTATGTGAGTGAAGAAAATTAAATTTTTTGTTCTTTAAACAAATGTAGACTTACATACTTACCTAACTGGGAAAGGCTTTGATTAAAATCCTGGTACATTTTAAAATACATATATAAAAAATGAAGTAATGTTAACAAACTAGAATTTTTGATCAATTTCCTAATTTATAATGTCATGTGTAATGTCTGGCTATGTTAAGCTGCTAAAGCTGTGTATTATGTCTGTGGAGAGGTACATTTTAAAGCTACAGTCCTGTGTTGACACATTTTGCCTGCCACCAGCGTTCATTTTTTTCCTTTTCAAATAGTTCTTGTGTTTGAAGGATTTGAATTATTTATGTTATTCTCTACTAACAAGTAACATAGGCCAACTTTAAGGAAGCATTGTTACAGTCTCTTGTTATTACATTTCATTGTCAAAGATTCAAGTGACATAAATGTGCATTTTCACCATTGATAGATTTGGGGTTTAGAGTGATATTACAGGATGTTATATGCATGCTGTAAAACTAAAAGAAACATATAATCATGTTTCCCTTTGTCTTCTTTCTTTGATTTCTGTCAGATTACAGCTCTTCACATTTGAATTCTGGAGTAAATAGTTCTAAATGATGTAAGATTCTTGCGTGTCAGAAGCTAGATCTACTATAGACAATTTAATTATGAAATACCCTTTTACTTACTAGCTTAGGTTTTACTTTGATAATAGCACTTTCTTAATGTAAAGTGCGTAAATCAGTCTATATAATTGTTTTATCTAATTTTAGGTTTAATTCCTGGAGGGAAAGTGAAGTTAGTACATAGCTCCACTATGGAATTGAATAACAGGTAAGAAAACAGGGGCATTTAGATTTTACATGTGTATCTCACAAAGCTAATTTTTCCTATACTTTATTAATTTGCTGTTATGTAAGATATATTTAACAATATTTTCATTAGTTTGGGTTTTTTTTAATATACACTTCTTCCTGGAGCTAGTCATAGACATTTTAGATCAAGAGTTTCTGTATGTACCTGAACAGCTTTAGGAGACAACTTCTGTGTTTATGTCATCTTTTACCTTTACATTTTTCCTAGCCTTTTCCCAAAGGATGTGCGCCAGAGAATGCCCCAGACACTGACTGTTAAATTTCTGTCTTCTAATCCTAATCATTTCATTGTTGGAACAAACATTGTGAGTAATGTGCTAAAATTCATGTAATTGTTTGTTGGGTTTTTTTTCGAAGCTGCCCCATTTTCTTGGAATTTTACCAGTAGACTGTGTATAAAAGTCTGTAATTTGAGACTTTAATTAATATCTTTTAGCTATTAAAATTTGTTAGCTATTAAAGATCTTGTAAGGTAGCAGCACTGTGATTTTTTTCTTTTTCTTGTAATACTGAGAATGCAAATTTTGTTTTGTTTAATTAATTTTCTTTATATTGTTCCTAGGGGCTGGTAGGTCACGGTACAAGACATGATTTAAAAGTTTTTCCAAAGCTATTCAGACCTCAGGAGAGTGGACTGAGAGCTATAAGCATCAATGCAATTGATTTCTTCCCTTTTGGAAAGCAACTATTTTTGGTATGGAAAAATTTTAATATAATACAAGCTTCATTTTTTTAATTACTTGCTGAGGAAGGTTTTCTGATTTGACTTATTTAACTAGATGTGATAGTTGATTTGCCTCATTCATTCAAATCTGCCATGAGGGTGACAACAAATCCTGTGTCCTGGTGTTCAGATTTTGCTTATGTAAAAGGTGGACCATCTGGCTCACAGAAACAAATGGCAATTTCACTTGAGCTTTGTAACTTACTCTTTTTTATTACTGAAATTCAGCATTGAAAGCAGGTCTTCTGCTGTTAATGAAGCCTCAGTTGTTTCTCACTCTTACCATACAGTGACATAATCATTTTGGAGACAAAATGCCTGCATTGCGGTGAAATAAAGGTCTGTGGGGCAGCTCTGGATATTCTGTGTTTTCTGCTCCACATCAGGCATACCCTTGGGGGATGCATGGCAGTGTACCCTGTGGTCAGGCATGTTCAAATCTGCCCTCAGCAGTTCATAATGACACACCCACTGTTTTTATTTGTCTCCCTTGTGAAAGTTTATTCAAAGGAAGTTGAATCTAACTTTGGTAGGATTTTACATCTGCTTATCTTTGCATATATTTGTACTTGATCCTTTCTTTAAAATGCTTTTTTTCTAAATTCACCATGATTTACATAACTTCATTGAGATTGCCTAAGATGTAAAACAAATGTGTTTGGCTACAGCGTATGTATTTTGTGTCGCCTCTGCACAGTCAGAACTTTTACCAGTGCGCGTGTTCTTACCTTTTTCCCAAATGCATTTATTCAGAGTGATACCGACTTCTACAAGTTTGTATCTGTATAGTCCTTTTACATGTAAGCACAATTTGCAGACTCACTGTAAAAAGTCATCATAATTTGAAAATTCTAGGAAGTCTTCCTGATGTAGAGGTGGTGCAGGGTAGAAAGAGTAAGTTATTTTCTGTTTTCATAGAATAGTTTCTTTTGTACCTGGACTAGAGCAAACTAGTAAATGTTATACTAGGCAGGAGAAAAGTTCTAAGACAATACCTGGAAGCAGTGATATCTGCCTGTCTTTGGATTTAGTTGTTCATTATGAATCAGTTTAATATCATTATACTGTTAGGCACAGCCTTTGCTACCAAAAGCTACTCTTGGTTTCACAGATCACATGTCACTAAGTAGCCATGTGAATTGGTCTCCAGGCTCTGGCCTCACCCCAGTTCAAATTACTGTAAAGTTGTGCTGGATCACAGTATTAGTGAAGTTGATAGTTTGAGATTTTTTTTAAAACAGGAAATTAGGACTTCCACCCAGGATTAGATTACTCTAGTATGCTTAGTAAAGAGTTACTGCTTTGAACTCAAAATTACATTAAAATTTTAAATCCAGGTAGTCCATAGAGTGAGATATGAGAGATCTGTGCCATTTCAGTCAGAGAACTTACTTTATATGCTTGATATTCTCAAGAATTGAATTGCAATTTTTATCTTGCCTAGTTTATTTTGTTCCCAGGAAATATTTTCTTTTTGACTATGATATAGGTTGGCTGTTCAGATGGAAGTATTAGGTTACACCAAATGACATCAGAGTATCCCCTCATGCAGTGGAATGACAGCACAAATGGCCAGCCAGTTATTGCCCTGCAGTGGGCTTTAACAAGACCCGCCGTGTTTTTTGTCCTGGATGCATCATCTAATATTTACATTTGGGATCTTCTGGAAAATGATTTGTTGCCTGTGGTAAAGCAGACTATTCCAACAGAGAAGTACGTACATCATTACTCTTCCTAACAAAATATTAATATTATCATCTACACTTTGATTAGAGTTTGGGTGTGGGTTTTTGCTGGACATCAACTGTTCATCAGAATTTGCTTTTCTCACTGTATTTTTTAAACTGTCAGAGGTGTGGAAAGAGTCTATAATGAGCTAAATTTTAATTTATCTTTATTTACTTATTCTATACAGTCTGATAAAGGAGAAGTAATAATCAAGAAGTATAAATCAAAATCAGATATAGTGTTACCAGTTGGGGCAGATATCTGTACATGGAGCAGTTGCTGTTTATATGAAGAGAAACATTTTTGCTCCCCCTGAAATCATTTGGACTGTTTAAGTTCAAAGATCACTTTGCTGGATCAGGATCAACCCCTAAAATAGTCAGGATGTTGGACAACATCTTAAAATGCCTATATATAGTACTGTTACCAATATAAAGAAATATATTGTGTTCATTGTCACAAAGTAAAGGATATTTTTGGCTAGCACATATCACCAAGACTAACAACAGGGTAGTCTCACGATACTGGTCCTGTAGTCAGGAGAGACCTGGGTATCCTGCAGATTGGTGCAGAAATGCAGTTTAATTTAGCCTTTCTGAATTATAGTCTTGAGGATTCCCTTTTCTCCCTTATGGGAGCCCTACTGGGAAGCTCTGTCTTCCCTAGGCTTAAGTTAGTCTTGGTGATTATCCCTCTAACTAAAAGTTTTCCTTGTAGCCTTGTGAACAATAGCAAAGTGCTGCTAGTTTTGGGAGAATGTAATATAATTTTTAAAGTTGTTATACTGTACTGGAAAATACCAGAAAACAGAGTTCATTTTTTACAAGCTTGAAATAATCTTTTAGTCATGATTATAAATTGACGATGGAATCTGTGAAGAGGGGAAGAATTACCTGTTATATTTACATTAAATGAGTGCAACTGGTGAAAAGCTAAAGAACATGCTGGGGCTTGAAATAGTGAGGAATATTACACTGTGATAGCAGAAAAAAGGGATCATTTAGTTAACTATAAGTAACCTGCTAAAAACACATTTGAACACACCAATTTATATTATTTTTATTATATTAATTATGCTTCAATTAAAAAGCACTCCCCTGTTCTTTTGATTTCAGTGTTGTAACTATGGCTCTGCTGGGAGAACCAGAAAAAGCAAACGGATTGTTGGGCATTGCACTGGCCAAAGAATCTGGACAGATAGACATTCAGTATGTAAAGAAGAAGTGGGCATTACCTCAGCCTCAGGAATCTGAAAAACTACATTTGATTTTATTGCAGTCTTTTTAGAAATAGTACACCTATTTGGGTGTATAAATTATTGCAAAATATTTAGGTTATTTTTGACTGCAATTAAAAGATTTGTAATATAATTTTGTATTTGTATGTAACTTGTATATATCAAAGAAAATCAATACAGTATTTCAGCCGAAACGATATATTTTATCGTAAAAATGACAGAACCAAATTTAGCATTATTGTGTTAAAAAAGATTAACTATTTCGTTATTGAAAGTACTCTAGATGTATAGATTTTTTAAAAAATACTGAAAATATATTCCTATAAATTACACTGCTGTTTCTCATTATTCTGGTCTGAAGTGAATGATAGCAGTCCTTTGGTGAGCATAAAGTTGTGCTTCTGAATAAACAGCCTGAAGGGATGGAGCTTTCTGCCTCTGGGCCTTTTACACACTCTTACTAAAACTTTTTTATATCTACCTAAAAACATTATGCAAACATACCAGAATACAAGTTTACATCACGTGATATCTAACTTCTGATTTTGACTCTGAAACTTTGCAAAAGGAACACCTAACTCCATTTGTCCTGATATGTACACTACCTGTTTGCATCAAACTGTGTAAACAATATGCTCGTGAGATTTACTGAAATTCTGAATCCTTTGGAATTTCTCATGAAAAACAGTAAATACTGACCTGTTTAATCCTGCAAATAATTTCCAAAGCCCTTGTAGCGAGGAAGAAGATGGTTGTCTATAATATGATACTAATTTTTGTAAAGTTTGGACCAAGACCCAGCACTGAAAATGTCTTTAACTTTCATGGCTTAACAACTTCTGATTTAAAGATCATGAGGAAAACCATGATTAAATGAGCACAGATCCAGGGGAAAAAAGACAGTTGGAAGACAATGTGTTCAGAATTTAGTGAACCTGTATTTAAGGTATGTACCATCTCTTTCTAAAATAGATTGAAATAATTTATAAATTCTAATGCATTGCAAACATTTTTCTATGTAAATTGTTACTTAAATTGAGCAAACTCAGAGTCACCACATGATGGTGCCAAGTCACAGCAGTAAAAAATGAGTGCCTGATGTAAACAATGTAAACCACTTTGGGAGTGAATCTGTTGTAGTCCATTGCACATTTCCCTTTCCTCAAAAGCAGCGGCTGCAATCCAGAGAGCCCGATGAACTGTCAGAGGGATGCATATTTCAGAGGCAATTTTTGCTATCCTAGTTCCCTGGTCAGCCATATATTTTTTTTTTGTGTGCATAAACACAAATGACTGTTCTTCATTGTTGGGTATATATGGTAATAATATACACTACAAATTAAATTAGAGTAGCTTTAGTAATCCAGGTAAAGAAGAAATGACAGGTACTTTTTGCAAAAAGGTAGCAGAGCATCACTACTGAGACCCATAGTAAAAAACCAAACCCAAATCTCTCACTCTCCCTCTCAGAGACACACACTCCACCACTCCCCCCCCAATTTAAGATCAAAATTGAGCTTTGAAATTACAGCAGTCTTCTGGAAGAAATCTCTTTCTTATTACCATTTCATTACTTTCACGACTTACCATCCTGAATTTTCTTACTGCACCCACCTCAGTACATGGAAGCAGAGGGTTGGGGTTTTCCTGCCTTGCACTGTGTGCAGTGGTGGTGGGGCTTTTTCCAATATGCAAAAAGGAAAAAAAGTGTCAACCTGCACACAGAAGTATCTGCTAATTTTGAGGTGCTGTTGGTAGGTATGATTGAATTTAAAGGTCCAAATAGTTTAGGCCAGTTCTGTTTATACTTCCTGGAGACCTAAGTGTGAGTCAGGTCCAGCACTGGACCTGTATTTCTTGCCTAAAAGATGAGTTTTCTCTCTTTAACTACAAACTAATGTAATAATATAAATGTGTCCTGTGCTAACAGAGTTGCTGTTACGAGAATGTGAGGAAAAGACATGTGGAAGCTGATACTCCTTTGCATTACTTACTGGGTAAAAGCAGACCATTAAGGGCAATGCTCCAGGTAATCGTAGCAGTTGGGTGTATTTTTGAGCATGTATCTGACCAGAAAAGTGGGAAGTATTGGTAAGCTGCAATACAACAAAAGCATTCCATGCATAAGGACTTACAGATTGTTTCAAACAACATGGTTGATTTTCCATCAGCTACTTCTAATGATTATAAAGTTTATATTGTTAACATAAGGTATTGGATTTTACGCATTTCATAAGAAAGCAACAACATGATTAATTAAAAATGAGACCCTGCATATGAAAGAAAAAAGTTCACTGTTAATTCCAAATTATTTTCATATCCATGTAATTTTTACTGGTAGCTCTGATATGTGTGCATATGCACAGACATTCTTTTGAATAATCTTTATATAGGACATAAACACCCTTATGAAACATTTAAAATAGCCCCAATAAATATATATTTTTCCCACCTTTGGGAAATTTTGGAATACGTATTCTTAACAATATGAACTGTAGTTAAAATTAACTGACCCGTAAAACAGAGACTTACTATCCAAATGATGTAAAATTTGATTCACTGTCCACCCATATTAATAACTTCTATAAAATATAACTGCTTGCTCTTAAGCCAGCAAATCCTGGCAGCAAGGCTCAAAAATTTTAAATATGCAAAATGCCAGAAAGTTTTGGATAAACTTCTGCTTTTATTTTCCACTTTCTGAACATGCTTTGGAAGCTTTTCCTATTTAGAACATAAATATTAATATTGTTTTCATTGGATTTTGTCATCTCACAGATGTGAAAATGAAGTTTTCAGTAGCTGAATAATAAGTTAACTGAGGAACAGAATTCTTGAGTCAGATGGCTGATTTCTTACAACTGTTTAGAAATGCCTTTATTAACCTGTCAGCCTGGATTTGCAGTAGAGCTTGGGAGCACAGGAATAGCGTGACTCTTCTTTCATACCAAAACATTTCTTTTTAATTGTGCTGAAGGTGACCGTCCTACCCAATGCAACTTTGCATTAATTAATCATCACGGTCATGTAGTTAAGACATGTTGAAGGATACAGAAGCATTGTAGCTTCCATAGCAATGAGGGAATATTCTACTAGTTGCAATATTTTAGCAGAACACATATAAAGCATAAAAATAGTTATTCTTTGTAGAGACATGTTTTTTTTTCCTGATGAGTTGGAAAGTCCATCTAGGTCTGTTCTAGGTGTAGAAATTGGTTGGATTAAAGCAAATTCTGAAATGCCATTGAATTACACAGGCTGTTGGTATAGGCCTATGTAAAATTACTTAGGAAGTAACCAGAATTTAGCCATCACTGGCATGCAAACCAGGAAAAGGTATGAAGATACTGGGACAGGAAAATGGCTGATGAGCCATATTTTCATTGCTAGCTTAATTTTTAATCAGGCTTACCAGAATTCTATTTATAGACAAATGCTCATTTGCCCATGTGTTTCTGAGCTTCCTCAGCTTGAGAAAGAAGACAGCAATTATATTTACAGCTCCCCTTAAAAAAATCAGCTAACTTATCTTTTACTGGCAGTTCCTGAAAGTTTCAGAATGTATATCGATATAAAATCTCTTACTCTAATTCCTGGTGTAGGCCTCTTCTTGCATTGTTCAAACTGCTATAGGGGGGCTACATCTTGTTGTTACAACGTAGGAAGTTGTGATTTAGGCACTGTCTGTGAAAACTGAGCAGCATGTGGAATTAGTTATCCTTTTCAAAGGATATCTTTGAAATATCCCACTGGAGCTATTTAAATACAGATTTTAGACTTTTTTTTTTTTTTACTCGGAGCCTCTTAGCATGATGACAGAGTTTTCCCACTCGCCTCTCGTGATACTCATTGGCATGAACAGCAGAGAAGAGATGTGGGCTGCCCCATGCTGGAAGCTGGAAGTTCAGACTGTACTGAAATGAATAAATTAGATGTCTGCTTGCTGCTATGGAGAGAAACTGAAGACACCCTTGCAGGGTCACCCAGTCCTTGCAGTTACCAATCATGTCCCCTTTACAAAGGGAAAGAAAGATACATGGTTGGTGCCTGATGCCTCAGCATTTGCAGTGTAGTTCACAGCATTTGCCATTCTTCAAGCTGTTAAAACAAAAGCAGAGTTCACTTGACACAGTAAATGTTAGATCCCACAGGGGTTTACAGGTGGAAATAGAGTGCCAACAAACCAAGCCAAGCAAAAGAATCATATCAATTATCAAAATTAAACTTCCGATTATGTTTTGCAAAAGCTTAGCATGAAAGGGGAAGTGTTTACATATACCCTTAGTGGTAAAAATATTTTTTTATTTAGATCAGCCGTGCCCAGCATTAGCTATTTTTGAAGAAGTCAGCAAATGCAATTGTGCAGGTAGCTGTTGACTATGGCTGGGAGGAAGGAGATGCTTCCTTCCCTCCTTGCAGTATTTTCCTTAGCCTTTCACTATGAGCACTGTGATTCATTCAGCCTTTCCTTTTTCTGTTGTGCAGCCACTGGTACCAAGCCCACTATACTGGGGATGAAAAGATGTCCCTTAATCAGATCCCTTCAGATCTTGAAGAGTTTAGAGTGTGTTGATGGCTGGCACTGGAAGCTGGGGATTTTTACACCCACAGCAGGTCCTGCATTGGCAGTAGCAATGCAGACTTTGTGTCTGACAACATGCAATAGTGAACCAGTCCATAACAAAGTAATTTCTTTATACCTTGTGGACCAAGTTGAAGCCAGCTGGAATAAACAGAAATGTTTCCATGTATATCTTATGTTTCTCCTATACAGACTGTGAAAAGGAAGAGAAAGTAAATGTCTTGCTGCGGGTCTTTATTTTTCCTATATTTATATACAGGTATTTATAGGCACTGATCATCCCCTGCTGCCCCCACCCCCCCAAACACACACACCTTTGTTTGCTTTCAGAAACTATTGTTTTCTTTTGGATGATCAGCATTAATATTGGTTTGATGCCCACAACTGCCTTTTGAGAGAGGTAAAGGCACTTGATCTGTTTTCAATAGTTTAAGGTGGTTTAAGTGGAAAAAATTAGCTGAAATAAGTGTTGAAGAAAGTAATTTGTAAACCCAGTAAAATGCTCAGAATGAACTGAATGGCACATAGTGAGGAGAATTCATGTGTGTGAGAAATCGATTTCCAGCTGCTAACAGCAGCCAGCCCTGGCCACCCTACTGAGGTGCCAGCTCCGCACTCGAGATCCTTCTCTGTCCCAGATGCAACGGTGATTTACACCAAGTCCTGAAAACTATTGCCTGCCTGTGCTGTCAGGATGCTTACAGAAGTATGAGACATGAGGAAGTCTCATGGTCTATGAGATCTGGATTCAGTTTCCATCCCTCCCAAAGGTGCCCGCACTAAGGGAGCACTGGCTGTCCCTGGCCAGGCAGGGCAGAGGTTATCCACCGCTGCTCCCGCATGGCTGCCCTGCGGTGTGACCCTGGTGTGCCCGAGCATTCGCAGCACAAGGTCAGCTGAGAGGATCCTGCTTTCCATCAAATCTGCTTTGGGGACAAGACAGGAACATGCAAAATAGAGGTTTAATTGTGCCTTCTTGCCCTCTGTGACAATGCTAGTTCGGGCACTCCAGGAGCTGTCTTGTGTACACATTTTCCATTTCTAATCAGAAACACGTTTTCTTCACAAAATATGGGTTATCAGTCTCAGTGGCTTAGTGCAGTGTGGGCCTGAGTTAAACTGCCCTCAGACTGCATGAGGGCATCAGACCAGATTATGGATATGGACTAGAGTCCAACTGTTTGTTCGCATTGAGGGGCTTGATTTTGAGCACCAGGAAATCTGTGCTTTTTGTCTTCATATAGGTTATTGACATAGTGTCAAAGACAGACACAAATAAAAGAACTAACGCTTTTGCATAGTTAGAAAAATCTCCATTTTTCATGGATGTGACTTAAACTTTTTGACACTGTGCCATTAAACTGATGGCATTTCAACTCCAGATAATTTATATCCTATTATAAATTACAGCAGCCCAAGCACTCTGTTTCCTGGTTTTACACTGGTGCAACCCAATTGAAAACAGCGATGATACCCTAGTAAAAGCAGGAGTAAAATAATACTGTAAAAGCCTATACTACCCATTGATATTTATAACATGATTACTTTCCACCTTTAGTTGAACCCTTACTTCTATTGGATTCATTACATTTTGTAATATATTTGTTGCCCTTTTCTCCCAGATGTCAAGTGGGTTTTGCTTTTAGGAGTCTGAAATATAACAGCTTCATTGGAAGCTAATCCCATGCACAGGTCAGACAATCTGTTGCTGCTGAATAGGTTTAATACAATAAATAAAAAGCAGTTAGGATATATTAGTTTTTTTAGTCAAGCCTTGAGGTGGCTATAGTGTTCTTTAAGAGGCCTTTCCTCTTAGCCAGAAGTTCTGCTTTACCAGCTGGTAGTTTCACTGCTATTCCTCTTTTATGTTGTCTGTCTTGTGACCAGGCAAAGCCATTCAACTCATCTAGACCACATTTATTGCACATTAGGGATTTTATAACTTGCCTCTTACCTCAAACTGAAATGTTTTTTCTATTATAGAAAAAAAAGAGATAGCACAGCAGCTGGTTAGACATTTTAAAAGCCACATTTTTAATTCACTTGGTTCTTCTGGAGATGGAGGAACAGAGAGCTGTGTAAAATAGAGTTGTTTAGAGACATGGAGAAACTCTTCTAGAGGCTTAGAGGATGGATAGTCCATAATCAGATATCTGCTATCATTTTGAAATAGCAGAGTCAAACAGTGAACCCTTACAATGAGTTACATATAGATGTGAATTACCATGGCTGCACTCAGTACTGCAGATTTCAAATGCCATTATTTTCAGAGCAAAGAATTAAAAGAAAAATTTAATGAACCTTCCTCATCTGCAATAAGTTTTCACAACTATTTGGGAGTGAAGTTCTATTGCGCTGTTGAAGTAAGTGACCAAGAAAAGAGTTTTTGTCTCACAGAGCTTAAATGATATAGGTGGAAAAGATTATTTTTTTCAATTGCTGCATTTTATTTGCGATGGTAAGACAATATTCTTAATGCTTATGCAGTTGAGTCAAAGAACAGGCTGATGAATACCAGAAGAGTAGGATAAAAAAAAATGCATCTAAAACTGCCTTTCTAACCTTCATTTAGAAAATTAACAAGTACTGAGGTTACTTTAGATATCCAACTATTTTTCACATTGTAAGACCATGTCAAAGGGCCTCATTTAAAGATTAATTCATCCAAAATGATGAAATTCACAGTGAGTATAATATATTTCCTTTGCTGGGGTTGTTGGGGGTTGGAATGCAGGACCTAGGTTACAGAAAGACAGTCCATTACTGTAGATTCCCGAAGTTTCCTAGGTGTAGCAGTTTGAGTCCAAAACAGTTTGCCTTACACAGGGCACCAGTTGTCGCAGCACAAGCAAACAGCAAAAAGGTTTTACCGTTGGTCAGATTCTACTGTCCATGCTGCTTCTCCCTCCTCCAGAGGCCAGACCACAGTCCTCCTTGTCTCTGCTTCATCCAGATCTCCTCCATCCAGGGCCTTCTTCTTTATCCAGGGCTCCCTTTCCCACACTCCTCAGGGTTATTTAACCACTTTGTGGGAACGAGCTACAGCTGCACATTGTCCATGTCAATCAACCCACTGCCTTGGAAGCAAGGCCACAGCTGCATATTATCAATGTCAATCAACCCACTGCCTTCATTCCTCTACACCTAGGCTTTTAGTTCACTTGCTCAATACTTGGCATTTTGGCAGTTCAGCAAGGTCAATTAATTAAGCAAATGCACTACAAGTTATGTTGTGGCTGCATGGGGTCCATGCTGTACAGATACAACTGAAAACTACCTCTCCACAATCTTCAAAGACATTGAGTAGTTTACATTTATCTAAGCTCCAGTTTGCATTCTTTTAATGTTTTACATAGATAATGATTTTGCAATATACAACATTTCATATTCTTGCGTCCATGTCATCAAAAACAAAACCCTGCACTTTAGTGTCTTTACTGATCCCTGAAGTTTAAGGTCTGTCTAAAACAATCTATCCATGCATGAAAATACCCATATTCAGACAACAGGTCAATCTTATCCCATCCACATGGGCCAACAACGAATGCTGAAGAAATACATAATAACACAGGAAGCATGCAGTGGCACTTTGCTTCCAAGTACGGTATGTCTTCCAAGCTTCTGGCAATCTATGGCATAGGAATTTTCTGACTCAGATGGTAACAGATCACAGTGTTTAAGAGAAAGAGAGGCATTTTTTCCCATTAATTCATCCAATAGCTTTTAAAAATTATTTTTATTTTGGTCTCCAAAAATTGTGTGGCAATATATTCCACCAAATAATTACATTGTGTAAATAAATGCTTCTGTTTTAAGCCTACCGGCTGATCAGTTCATTAACTATGCCCTAGATCTTGTATTATCTGAAAAGGGAAGCTTTAGCTGGGATATAAATAGGGAAATTATTATTTCCCATACTATCTCTGTCTATTAATGACTCCTTATAGAGAAACTCTTCCAAATATTCATCATTCATCTCTGTGTTTAGGTGGGTTGCATTTAAAGCACGCTTTAGGCTCAAATGTTCTCTCACTTTCAACTACAAAAGTGTTTTTAGTAACAGTCACACTTCGGAATACCAGTAAACTGTGTCAGACCCTGCTTCAAAAACACTTGTTTAGATAAGGAAAGTAGATGTGTGTTGAAACCAGCCTCAAGCAAAGCCTGGGAGCTTCAGCCCTTGAACGATGTAGGTGTAGCCTATTTGACTCCAGTAAAGGTCAGTAATAGAATACGTCATTACTTTTAAAGTGGTCACTTAAAATAAGGAATTCATATTTTGGCATCAAGTAAGGCTAGTGATGTTGTAGGTCAACCATTTGATCCTCCCAGAGAAATGAGAAAGCTAGCTTTCATTTAGAGATTGAAGATTTCCAAAGCAGAGCAGAAGGGAGGGGACATTGCAGCTGGGGCAGGACAAGTGACCACTGAAGCGAGTGGAGAGGTTACCATCCTTAGAAAAAGAACCTGGCAAAGAACAAATGCTCTGTGATCCAGTGGAAACTTTGGACTTGTGAACTGTAAGTTACAGTAACTGTAAGGATCCAAATCTGCACACACCTCAGGGACAGACAAACTCCAGGTTCTTGTGACTCCTAATGGTCCTTCGGCATAGCTGTACGTGTATCCAGTAAGGCTCATCTATTAAAGGATGGACTATCTTCGTCTCAGGTGCTGACTGCTTGACTGACTGTTAGAAAGATTTGTTTTGACAACAATAAATGTTTGTGTCCTTTTAGTGTTTTGGTTTTCAATGTCTCGAGAGAGACATTCCATTTCAAAGTGCAAAAATAAAACCAAATGGATATCCAAGACTGAGCTGGTTATAGGAGGCTCGGTAGAGTCCATGGGGAGGATGAGTCCTCTGCATAATGCAGTGGAAAAGCTGTGATTATTTAGAAGGGAACAGATTATCTTTGACTTTATAGAAGACAGCAATTCTCCTTTTCTTGACTCTTAAACAGTTTGTAGGAAATTGTAGGAAAACCCCCATAATTTGTTGATCAATATTGATCAATATTGGTCTTTGAAGTCAAAAGGTCATGGAGAACAGAGACATCATTCAATTCCTAAGAAAGAACCAAAGACAAAGTAAACTCATCGTGTTTTTAAAACACACTTCCAAATACACTAGTAAAATATTGACATGAGAAAGGAATATGGGAAAAATCAATCAATGGAAGTTTTAAATATGAATGCTAATTAAATAATATAAATGTGTATATGTATAGATTTCTCTGTATCAAAAACTTAGACATATCTAAATTAAGATTAAAAAACTGCTTTGTAAACACAGGCACCAGCTGCTGTGTGGCCGTTACCTCTGCTCACGGTCGAGCTTGCCCCTACCCAGGGGACCTCAGTCCCGAGCCAGGGACAGGCACTACTGGTGTCTCTGCCAGGCAAGAGGTGTCACTGATGCATAATAGCAAAACAAGCCAGATTTAGGATTTGGCCCTTCTCTTAAGTTCCTGGAATGTCCCAACGTAATGGACATTTGGGTGATATATTTCAAAGAGGGAGAAAAATGTTCCTCCGTGACATTTCTTGGAGCTTTTAGTGGCACAGTATAATTGACATGATTCAAATGAAATGAAGAGAGACTGAGGCAATATTGGTCACTGTAAATCTCATAAATGTCTCTGTCTATGTCAATGTGGATCTGAAATCTACTCTCCCTGACCCATCATCAGTCTGACAGAGTAGGGATTTCATTATAACAATGTAATTTACCTCCAGATCTCAAACAACAGAGACAAGACACCAGTTCCACAATAAAAATTTCATCATGGAAAGCTGCTGAAACCAGTTTCTGAAACATTGTTTTTGTAGTTTCTCTGCAACACATTTCTTAGAGATAAAACATGTAATACTGTGGTGTAGAGCAACGGGCACTGCCTCAAAAAGGGCTACGCAACGGCTCACTGCTCTGCCTTTTAGCCAGCTTGTGCTGAAGCCGACACATCCCCATGGGCAGGCACTACAGGTACATATAGCAAATGGGCTGTAGGGCATCTGAAAGGCTGACAGCTGACATAAGGAAAATCTGCCACGTCAGTCTTATGCAGATCTGGCTGTTGGTATTAGAGTCATTTGCAACATTTTTATAACTTGCATCATTCAGCAGCTGAGTGAGACTTGGAACACACCCTCCCAGGGGATCTCAATGTCTGATCTCCAAGAATGGTCGTGAAAAATTTCTAGTAACAGTGACATGATTCAAATGAAATGAAACAGTGAAGCAAAATTACTAGGTACATATATTTCATAAATGTCTTCCTTTGTGTCAATTTGGATTTGAAATCTTTATTTTCATCACCCCCATGACTAGTCTGACAGACTGCATTAAAAAACATGGATTTTGCAGGGCATGACTGGGGAGGGAAGTGGTGCTACTGTATCCCAGAAGTGAAATAAAACACGAGCACAGATTCAGGACATTTGCATTAGAATCACACTGGGAAACACTTCAACCAGTGACCTGTGGACTGCACCTTGGGAGCTCAGAGACTGAGCACCTCCGCTCAGACATCTGGCAAAGCGGTCCTCTGAAAGTGCTACCTGAAATACTGCTACTTGTTGAGGGAATCTCAGGACTCCAGGTTAGCTGCTGCGGCCACCAGTGTCAGTGATACAATTGCAATGGCTGCTGAGAAAGGCAGTGAAGGCCCTGATGGTGTAACAGGAGTACAGCTACAGGCTGTAGCCTAAGGCATCTGTTCTGCCTCTTTAACCTCTTTCATCCCGTGGTAAAGGTGAAGACCAAAGCTTCCATATGGCATGGCAGGAGGTAGTGAGAAGAAAGATGCCTGCCCATGTTGCTGTAGAAGGGGGTCAGGACCATAGGGACTTTCTCCTCCTTACCCTTCTCATGGGATAGAAGAACCCTGGGGAGCTGCCACTGAAGGAAGAAGGACATGAAGCTGGGGAGCTCACCCATGTGCTGGTGAGGAGGAAGGAGCAGGAGGGCAAGCCAGTGCTATATGGAGAGGGTATATTCATGCTGCACATTCCTCTCACACCAGACGTTTCTGCAACTTGCCCATATGCTCTTAACTGCCCAAACTAGAACCCACAAATGGTTAACTGATGAAGCTTTCCAAATTTGTGATTTGTTCCTTTGTAGAACCAATGTTGCTCAACCAGATATTGCAGAGGAGAAATCAAAATATAATTAAAAAAACAAATCTTGCTGTTGAATGACTTAAAACATCAGGCTGAGAGATCAAACAAATGACTCCCATTTACTTTAAACACTGTTGAATGCTTCAATATCTTGTGATGTATGATCACACCATCTTCCAGCATTTGCATTTATTAAAGAGGGAAAAAACCAACCCACACCCAAAGTGCCTAGTAATTGGCTTCAGAGTAACAGATGTACAAGTTCAGATATAGTGGCAGAATTCAGAAGGAAAATGTGGACCCCAAACCCCAGTTTTAATAGCTGGGACATTCAGAGATACTGGATTAGGAAAAAAAAAAAAAGTGCACTAAACAACTAGAGGTACCCACAGTTCTTAGACTTAGAGTGGGATTGTTTTTGTATTCTGTTTATTTGTTGTCACTGTTTAATGAGAAATCTGATTGCTCATCTAGCCCAGATGAGTCATTGCTGTTTTGCCCTTGCCTAGTGTGTCTTAATGGTGACTCTAAAGGAGAAGCTCACAAATCACAAAAACCACTATCACACTGCGTATCAATCCCCAAGGCATGTAGATACGTGCCCCAGCAAGTATCTAGGGAGTCCTTAGTGCCAAGAAGGTTTGAAAAGGAGTCTCCTTATGGATGTAGAGCAGTTCTACCACTGCCCTGAACTCCACATAAGCTCTGAGCTGTTACCATGTGCCTTAACAATCCCAGTTTTTTCCCCTCTGATTTGAAGGCAGGTGTAGTACTTCACTTGGGATATACAGAAAAGGCTTGCTGCTCCTTGAACACAAGCTGTCCAGTACTTTTCCTGTGTGCTGGTTTAACCCTGGAAAGATGTGCTGGTTTAACCCCGGCCGGCAGCCAAGCACCACGCAGCCACTCGCTCACTCCCCTCACCCAGAGAGTTGGGGAGGAGGATCGGAAAAGAATATAAAAGTCAAGGGTTGAGATAA